>OX457129.1:24254671-24854671 GCA_949752895.1 Dendrolimus pini | reverse complement strand
ATGCGCGCGCACACTGCCACACGCAAAACCTACACCATGAAGTTAGCTATAGTCAACCGACACCTTGAAGTTAGCTATTGTCAACATTTTAGTTTTTCTATTGTTAGTGTCGTTTTTTATCTTGTTAGGCCAAAGAAGTATAACTTCTAACGCGTGTACATAAGTACACACACACTTTTTTATTATCTTATTCAGTATTCCTGTTCCATAATGAAAGTAATAATAAGTAATTCTGTAATAATTATATTTCTGTATAAAGATTATAAAAAAATCTTGAGATATAAATAAAATAAGAAATATAAAGAAAAATAATATTCGGCTAGACGTGTTGCTGGAGTTTGTTGCCGATTCTTCTCCTCAACATCAACAACACATTGCGAAGCGGTGTACACAGAATAGGGAGTAAAATTCAATTTTAAGGTATATGTATGACCTTCAAAAAGTGTTCTCCAGTGAAACTTATTTTGAATAAAAAATGTTGAATTTTGAATTTGAAATTTGAATAAATCTTTACTTGTTAAATCTTAAATAGACATCAGCAGACCACATAAGTAAAATTGAAGTGTCTGTATGTAATGTCAAAATAAAAATGTGAAAAAAATCAGGGGAGATCATTCGGTCCAGGAGATTCCGAAAACGCAATTTTTAGGTTCTGTCTGACTGGATGTTCCGGATAATCTCTGAAACGGCTGAGTCGATTTTCACAATACTTTCACTGGAGTAACATAGGCTATTTTTTATGAATTCGCGGACACAGCTAGTTAATAATATGTTTATTATCTTTAAAACCATACAAGACCTTTTGTTTATAATATTATTGTTTATTTATGTTTAAACCATCGTTTTTTAATTTAGTTAAAAGCGAACACAACATATAATTATGATAGCAATAACAAACATGTATGTAGGTATGGCCCACGTGACGTGATTCCGCAGTCATTCCACAAATTCCACAGATAACATTCGCTTCCCGTTCCGTTGCTATGTTCATTATCTAAATATTTGTACTACACGTACTATACATTCATATTGTCACGCCCGTTCCCCATTGGGGTAGGCAGAGACGATGGACTTCCACCTGCGACGATCCTGACGAACGCTTTTCGCTGCATTAACTTTCTTTAATATCTTCATACATACAACTGCTTCTTATCTGACTTCTCGGTCTACCGGCACCGACTCTGCCAATTAGATTGCTGTCATATACTTGTTTTATGATTCTGCTTTCATACATTCCTTTTTTAACTCGTGTCACTACATCCTCTTTCAATCCATAATGTTCCCTTATCACACCGTTTCTTGTCACATCACTTACATTAACCTTACATGTTAATGGAAGGTTAACTAAATGAAACTTTAACACTACTCATTGACACTTGACTTTGTCTTCCGTGATCACCGCTGCTGAATAGTAGCCAAAACGTCGCAATAATAAAAATCAAATAAATTGTCGCGCTTAAAACCGTTAAAACGTTGTTTGACTAATATTATAATTATTTTTAAGGTACATCTCAACAATAACGCAAATGTCATACACACCAACTAATACATATAAAAAACGTATACATTTTCAAATACTTTTTCAAATTAAATGTTTAAAAAAGATACGGAATTTGGAGACCGTAGAACTAATAAAACTACGTTTTAACGGTTTTGAGCGCGGTATTTTTTTTTTTTCAGGCCAATTTTTAGTGGCCGTGATCACGGAAGACAATGATGTCAAGTGTTAATGAGTACTCTTAAAGTTTTATTTAGCTTTCCGCCAACTTGTTCATTTTAATTATTTAGTTTTGATTTTGTTTTTGGTTATTATTTACTCTATGGGAGCCTAATCTAATTTACCACCGCTTCGCAACATGTTGTGGCTTGAAGAGAAGAAGCGGCGCAAGAAACTCTTCAGCAAACATGGCTATCTCTAATAACTTTATATAATATTAATGTATACAAGTCGTGAAACTTAAGAATAGATTATCTGTAGAACTAGTTAAATTCATAAAAAAAAACATAAACACGTTTCAAAATATGAAAACGCGTCCATTCGTGTCTGAATGATGTCTCGGTGAATAAACAAGGTGGAGGCTGCGAGAGGCACCCTAATGCCCATCATTAGTGGAACAACGCCAGAATCTCTCTAATCTTTCAAATACGACCTCTTAATACGTTCCTTGGGGTTCGCGACACAGAAATTTCAATGACAAACAAACAAAGCACCGCCATATGACATATTATAAAAGAGTTGTTGGCTGAATGAAAACCTAGCCAATTTTCCCCTTTTCCCACTCTGTCTTTTTTTCATTAACTTCACTTCCTTTTCTCGGGTCTTTTTCCTTTCAGTTACAAATTTTTTTGTGTTTTCAACCACGATTTACTTATTTGTAACTTATAATATTATAACATTCTCAACATGCCGTGTCTGTATATTGAAGCTATTTAATAATAAAATATTCTTTTATACTTCGTTTAAAAAAACCGACTTCAAAAACTAAAAAACTAAAATGTATAAAATAACTTATTTCTAAAGCTATTATTATTAATATATATTATCTAAGACATCTTAAATTCGGTGCTTAGTAATTTTCAAAATATAGTAATTTTTATGTTTTACTTTGCACCGACTTCAAGATGTTTTAGATAATATATATTAATAATAATAGCTTTAGAAATAAGTTATTTTATACATTTTAGTTTTTGAAGTCGGTTTTTTTAAACGAAGTTTTTTATTTTATTTGTTACTTTTTAGTGTCTAGCTATGTATGGGAGGACCTACTAATGGTGCCGCGCTTCTTAAAAAATATAGGTTCCAAGAACTGGGAACAAAAAAATGTACGTAAAATGAAAACCACGGGGCCAAACTATGTCAAATTTTTAGGGGACCAAATGGCAGCTATTCCGCGTCGAACAAAAAAAGAATCACGTAAATCGAATCATAAATCTCAGAGTAATCGGTGTACATATGGAACGGAGTGAAAATTATTTTCATGAAAAATGTTCATAAAATGAAAACTAATGGGCCAAACTATGTAAAAATTTTAGGGGACCAATTGGAAGCTATTCCGCGTCGAACAAAAAAAGAATCACGTAAATCGGATCATAAATCACGGAGTAATCGGCGAACATACATAAAAAAGCAAAAAAAAAAAAAAAAAAGATTCCGACGAATTGAGAACCTCCTCCTATTTTCGAAATCGGTTAAAAACAACTGGAATAGATTCTATAAACTACGGAGAGCACGATGCAATTTTTTTTTGATTCCTTGTCTGTTTGTTCGGGTTTCACATAAAAATTACTGGGCCTGTTTCGATGCAATTTTCGCTGATCGACAGAAAATTCTTAGTCTTAAAATCTGCGCTACTTTCTATCCTGAGTATTTTTTGGTAATGATTTAAAATGTCCAGATTAAAAAGCACTAATTCCAATGTGATTTTTTTACTGATCGATGTCAAATTTTATAGAATAAAATGTGTGATTTTTTTTCCCGGGAATCCCGCGGGAATTTCAAGTCAAGCGTGGACGAGGTCTTGGGCATATCCTAGTAAGCTATACGAATGCTATTGGAATGTGTTTGTATATGTACCATAAAATATATCGTAGACTGCATAGCACCACATTAGTGTTAAGAATTATATTGTATTAGTTAATAAAGATTTACATGCATTCATTATTCATATGGGAAATAAAGTTCTTTAAACCTATGTATACAGTTTGAACCCCGTGCTTAAGGTGCCTTGAAAAAAAATCGTGAGATATAAATCGCGAGACGTGTTGCTGGGGAGTTTCTTGCCACTTCTTCACAATCTACAAATATTGCTAACTTGTGTTGATTGACATGAACCTGTAGCGCTGTGTAAGCGCCTACAATGACACAGTCCATATCATTGAGGAAACCACCTACGGCGTACATAAAAAAAATTCAATATTACTAATATGACTTGAATGTATAAAGGTGTGTGCATATTATAAGTCACGGCTGATGAACGTGTCTTACAACTGGATAAGGGAAATCAATTGAAGTGTGTACGTACATTACAGGACGTAAGCCGCGGACGTTACCTTGAACTTTCGGATCTCCTAAAGCAACCTGGAGATTGTGTTACGGTCCTTGTGTGCACATTGTTCGGACGCGTCCCGGAATGTGAACGGGCACCTTTGATATTACAACTTTGGGTTTGTTATCTCACGGAATCTTAAATATATTTTTTGTTACATTGAAATTGTACACGCTGACAAAAGTAAATGCAGACTTGCAGTTTATTACCTTTAGGCATTTGGACTTCTTTTGTTTACTTTGTGTTTAAAATGTGTAATTAGAAAAACATCCTATTGTGTGTGTGGTAATCGTTTATGATAGTTATTTATCAGGTGTGATTCTTAGAAACTATTGTTATGCATTGAGTCGAGACATATTGTATAGTTTATTATAAAACAATGCCCGATAGGAGGGGTGAGGCAGTCTAGCGAGAATCATCGATCAAGGCGAGTCTTGTCTACATTCGATAACCTATATACTAACGGACTTTGTGCGTGTTATTGTATCGCGCATTACGTTTGAACTGATTGTGTTCAGTTATATTTGTACCTGTATTACATGTGTTTGTATAGTTCTAATAAATTCTATAGTAATTCCAACGTCATTTTTAATTCGAGTTCTGCACTCGTAACAATATATTCGCCTATGAATTGATATGTTCAAAAATGTTTTCATTACAACCATGTTTTAAGCTCAAATCAAATTATATAATGTCTCGATTGATATTGTTGTTGTTTGTTCGTTTTCTTTTATTTTTAATTAAAACAATGTTTATATATGCTCCTAACTACATAATGTATAAGTAATGTATATTGTTTTTAATTTGCTTTGTGGAGCTAAGCCGTGGCATCACTAAGAGGTACTTGTGGAAGATCAGCGATGCTTGTGAAACTGGCATGTTGCTGAGCAAGAGCCCTTTTAGGACACCACAATTAATTGTCAGTTCTATTATCATATAAGACTTTGTCTTATGTTATCTCGTCCTTAATAAATATATATTCTTTTTTCTTTCTATCGATTGTAATAGGGCCCTGTGAGCCCCTGTGTACTATTAATGAATGAATGCAAAATCTTTTACTCACAGCTTAAATCGCAACTCTGGCGGTCAATTTCTGCGTTATAGGGACGTACTCAAGCGCCATCTGTCTGCATGTGACATCTCAAGTGACAGTTGGGATGACCTTGCATTGCAAAGAAGGGAGTGGCGTATTTCTAATGATAAAGCTGTTGCTGCCTTCAAAACGCAGCACGTAGAATTCTCGAGCAATGGCAACCTTATCAAAATGAACCGCCCTAAAATCTCCTACAGGTACACATATGACTCATCAGGATGGCAGAATTGCGCTCCTTGCAAAAGCACTTTTAAAACCTAATTTGGTTTCATTAGTCACTTGCGCTCGCACAGCCGAACTCGACAAGGGTCGCCGATTGATGGATACGTCAAAGAGGACTAATATACTATGAATGAAACTATAGTTAACAGTTAGGTACAGGTAGTTAACTTAATATAGTTAAACAGATGTATCTACCTACCTACATGTAAGCTCGAAACCATCTAATGTAATTCTATTGTGTGTGAATATGTTTGCATTTCATTTCATGTGCTTCTAAACAAATAAAACTTTCAGCGAGTGTATGTATTCCTAATAATGATATTTAAGCTATACAGAACCGCAATATAACAATTCTACTCCAACTTGAAGCTGATAATTTGTATGTTTTGTACGTAGATGTATAGGTATCATTTGCACGTCGTGGTCGACTGATCTGGGCTCAGCCAGCGGCAGAAGCGCAACTGGAATAATCACGTCTTTGTCTTTTTAAGTGTGGCTATCTACAAGTTGTGATCTTTGTACACTCCTACTCATTACTTAAGGGGCCCATGCACTATCGTGACAGTCCGGCTAGCAGTCCGCCGCTTAATTAAGGACTGTGATTGTTGTTGCACCTTGCATTGCGTCCTGCAACACCGAGCAGGATTGTGAATGGGCGTCTCTCCTCTAAATCTCTGGCCCCTTACGTTTCCAAAAAGAGTCGCTTTGCAAGTCCTTCGATAAGCACGCTACCGAAGCTATGAAATTCCAATCAAAATAAAATTAATAAGAGCTCAAACTAATCCACAACGCTGCAACGTTTGTAATAATTAAAATTAATTATAATAAATGTGAGAGTATCTTACTGGTGACTCAAATTAAGCTATCGAACAAACGTCGCAGCCATATTGTAGGAATTCTTTTGGCAATTCAGCACATTTCTCTAAACAGTTGAGATTTTCGATGTTGTCCGAACAATAAAGATCTAATGAACATACCACCTTTTCTTTCATTATTATAAAATAAATGAAATTTAAGTATTAATTATGATGAAAGATGTAATATTTTTTGTAGTGTATTATTAGTTATGATAAAAGAGGATTAAAACCTTACCTTACCTTACCTTCTTACTTCTTAAGGAAAACGTCGTTTTTCTTCTCCCAAGCTCTGGTTTTACAAATAATTTATATTTGAGAATATATTACAAAAAAACATAATTTACTTTTAGCTTGTCATCTTCTTCGTTTTGCGCGCATTACTTACATTTTTTCACTGTTATAGCAACTGGAATACAAAATGATGAGAAAGAATATACTGGTAGATGACATTTTCCATCACGTGGCATCAGGTGGACGTTGGTCAGTTTTTCAGTCATGACAACAAATCGCAGTATTTTATGTTTAAAAAATATCATAACGTAAAACCGATTAAAACCCAAAAACCCAAGATCCACCTGAAAAGGCGTCCTGTCAAAATAGCGACACTCGCATTAAAACTCAACTGACACAAACAGACACGTAAATCCGGGGCCATTAAGTGGATTATCCCACGTAATACGAAAAACACATGAGATGAAAAAACAACTGACACGAGCGTACTTTTTGCTACATTGCCTACATTTTGGAAAATTATATCTTCGAAAAAACTGAACATGTTCTTATCTAATCATAACATTTTTTTCGCTCGTTAATAAAGGTTATTGTCGATTTCCCTTTCACTAACCATTCATTAGATCCTGGCTTGGTGACAATGGGACCAATTCAAGAGCATAAACTTTCGATTTAAAAAATATTGAAAATCGGTCAATCGGTCTGTCGGTAATCAGGAGGATTCTAGAACCCGATCACAGCGCCACCAACCGGTTCTAATTGCGAATCTAAACCATCCAGAAACGCACTCAAACACACAAAAACAAAATCACCAAAATCACTCCCGGTGATTAGGAGGATTCTAGAACCCGATCTCAGTGCCACCCACCGGTTCCAATCGTGGCTGTAAACAATCCCGGGACCCACTCAAACACTCGCACATAATTTCATCAAAATCGGATGTATAGTTTACGATTCTATAAAGGACATACAGACAGACATTCATTTTTATATATCAAAATTATAGAAATCTGTCAAATTCTAGTGATTACTGCGCTAAAAAGTAGTTAAACAGGTTTTTAGGTATAAAGTTGTTTTTTGATACATGACGATGATGTGGTTTTTTTGCTATTTGGAGCTTTAAAATATTTCTCTGGCACATTTTTGAAATGTCGCTTGAAGTAAATAATTTTCACGTTTCGATATGAATTTTGTGATAACAAGAAAACCATTTACATCGGAATTGTATCCAAGGGCGCTCGTGTAATCGCCCGTTACATTAAACTAACCGTGAGCACTCTTCAGGGAAGCGAGAACACTGTCCATTGGTGCTTGCAATTGTAGATAGAGACTTCTAACTTAAACCCGGCCACTTCGGTTGAATACAAATGCATAATAATATTGTTATATTTAACTGCGAAAGTGTCCCGGTTCGTTACCTTTTTACGGTTGAACGGATCATAATAAAATTTGGCAAGGGATCTGTTGTTTCCTGAGCAACAATATAAGCTACCCTTTGTTTCAAAAAAACAATATAGAAGGAAGTGAATGAAAAATGTTGACAAATTTTCTTAAATAATAAAGGGTTTTTCAACAACTTTTTAAAACAAAATAAAACAAAGAATTGAGATAGTAATGGTTCAAATTTTATTGTATTTGAAAGCATAACCTTACACAATTATTAGTGAAAAATGATATTGGACAAATGTCCACCACCACCTAACAGATGTCGATTCTTATATTGAAATTTTCAAAAAAAAATTCGCAAATAGGCTGGTTTATTTCGTTAATCACGTCACGGATTTTGAGTTTTAAGGCTGCAATGAATTCAATTAGCTCCATATAGACTCGTGACTTCGTCTGATATCATTTTTCATGTATAATAGGTAAACCTCACTCTTTCTATTACTCTCTGACATCCGTATAAAATCGCAGAAGCACTAGCTGCTGTTCTAGTTAGTACCTATTAAAGTTAGGGTTTGGTTTCAAATAAAGCTAAGAAATCTTCTAATTTGTTTTATTTAAACTAACAAAAAAATTGCCCAGTATGAACATAGAAGTTATAGCCGCAGAGAGACAGTGCTGCCATCTATACAAACAAATTAAAAAAACAACGGACAACGGCCCTGTGGCTATACAGCCAAGATCAAAAATTTCAACTTACCAAGTTAACAGTTAGTTTAAAGAATTTCGAGGGAGTATATATAATGTACTCTTTAGCCCACAGCCGCTCCTATTTGAAGGTACATTTTGAGTTCTTTCAAGAAAGTAACACAATGACGCCAATACATTCTACGCAATTTTGTCAGGAATCTTTTACGGTACAGGCTGTAAGGTTGTCGAATGCATTACCGATGAGTATCAGAAGTGCAAAGTCACTTACATCTTCCAATCTCCTCGAAGATCAAATTTGTAAACAGTAATTTATGTATGTCTATGTATATATATTTGTATACAAATATGTAAGTGTATTTTTTTACTTACTATTAACATATATGATTGTATATATTTTAAAATATGCGCACTAAATACCGACCCATTATTAGAAATGTGAAATTATCTCCAGAAGGATGTCTGAAAGAAATCGCTGTTAGCGATAAGACCGCCGATTGTACTAGTTATAAGATTGTTAATTCATGTGCATTATTTTATTTTCTTGTATGCAATAAAGAAAATACTATTCTATATGATATCGTATATTATCGTATCTACGTAATGTGTTACTCGCTTGACTTTCAACAAAATGAGTCCGGCTAAATGACGCGCGATAAAGCCTTGCTAATTTAATATGGCCGAACTATTTTGTTGACTAAATTCGTTCATAGTTTCCGGCATATTGTATGCAAAAGCTGGGTTCTGTTGAGTGGTCCATTATGCGATCAATGCCCGTGCATAACGAACAAAGGCCGGTGGGCAGTTCTGCTCGCCCCGCAGCATGCATTCATCAGGGGAACACC
Organism: Dendrolimus pini; assembly: GCA_949752895.1. Lineage (NCBI taxonomy): Eukaryota > Metazoa > Arthropoda > Insecta > Lepidoptera > Lasiocampidae > Dendrolimus > Dendrolimus pini. The sequence continues at coordinate 24,845,286 of OX457129.1, read as the reverse complement.
ACACGTTATATAATTAACTCAAAGTTTCGTATACAGAAAGTCAATATAATAATTTTGAATATCGAAAATCGGCAATTGTGGTTGTTTTAGTACAATGAAAACAAATAATTAAATAGGTGATTGATTGGATAGATATATTTTGTGACATTGGCTTCAATATTGTGACCTGATCTTCTTGTAACATTTTATTGTGTATTGTTACGTGCGAGCGGAGTACACACTTAGTCGCCTCGCACCCTAATTGGCTAGGTAGACTTATACGATTTAGGCGTCCCTAGTGTACGGGCGGAGGGGAAATATTTTGAATTCGCTTAGTAGGTAATTAAACTCAACAAAAAAGTTATTTTTAGATACACGTTCGAAGCCGGGCGGAACGCGAGTTTAAATGAAAAAATAAATGATTAAACATAAAATATTTTTTGAAAATAAAATTATTGTTTAATATGAATCGATTCCGTAACGCGCGACTTCCGTATAAATAAAATACAAAATATTCTTTATTGTATACCAACATTACATAGAAAAAGTACACAATAAACTTAGTAGACGGGCGGCGGGCTACGATGGGCGGGCTTATTGCTAAAAGCAATCTCTTCCAGGCTAACTTTGTATGGACAACACCTAATTGCATAGATAGCGTTGAAAGAAAGAAATACACATACAAAATAAACAATAAACACGTTATATGGTTAGATAGTTCTCCATCACAGTAATTTCAATTTTTAATTGCATTTTCTATAAACATTTGCAACCTGGCCACTAATGCCGGAACGGATGGTAGCCATCCAGACGGGCAAATGCCCTACGACATAGCTATGGGCTGTTTTGTCGCCTGGCCCCAGGAATTTGCTCACACAACTACTTACTAACTTTTTGGTCTTACGCCAAAAAGAAGGTTTGCACTGAACATCAGCGTTGTGTTGGATATAATTCCGGCACAGCAATATGCTATTATTATCTGTAATTAGTGTCGAACGAATTAATCCTTGTTTTTATTGCATTGCGTCGAAGCTTGCCAGATGTGCGTGAAAGGTGCCCTCTTTGTCGGTATTATACAGTTTGCCCGAAAGGAGGGGGGGGGGGGGCAGTCAAGCGATGACTACGATACGAGTAAGACGTTTGTAGTACTCTCGTTTAGCGATATATTGACGGGCTTTGCGCGTGTAGGATTGTATTGAATCGTACAGTGTGAACTGGATGCATCCAGTTTTATTTGTATTTGTTTTATATTCAAATTCAAAGTTTTTATTCAAAATAAGTTCCACTGGAGAACACTTTTTGAAGGTCATACATATAGGTTATAATTTAATTTTACTTCCTAGTCTATGTACACCATACGTACTATATACGTGCTTGTACAGTTCTAATAAACTCTATAGTAATTCCAACGGCATTCATTTTAAATTCGAGTCCTGTAGCTCGTAACAATACATAAAGAATGTAATTACGTCGCTATTTCTTCATTAAGTTTTTCTTTATTTCTTTCTTACTAAAATCAGTTTGATAGATGTCAAATGCGGCTTTATAGAACGGCCGAAGTATGAGAACCAAAATTGGGACCATAACTCGCTCTTAAATATAATTTATCTTTATAAATGTTAAAGTTTAACCTCAATAAAGATATTTTAGTTCTTTATTCTAAGTTGGAGCTATAACCGGGACGGCGTGTCCTCTGCTGTGAAATAAGGGTCGCCGACTCCGGAATATCTCCGGCACGTGCTCGTAAAACGTATATTAAAATCAAGTTGAGGGCTCTCGACCCTCGACTTCGCAACTTGCTAATGTATTATTGAAACACCAAAAACTTGTAAATTTTGGAATTTTATAGAGGATACTCTCTTTAACATATTTTTTTAGTTTACTTCTTACGAATCGATTTTGATATAAGGCCCCCGGTACGCACATTTGAGAGGAGTGAAACGATACAATTTTAACTCAAAACATTGTTTTCTTTTTTGGAACGAAGTTATCGCGCGGTGGGAATGGCGAAAGGGGGCTAGACGGAAAATTTTAAGACCAAAAAAGTTGTAACGACACACCAAATGTTGTAACGACACTTTTTTGTGATTTGCCATTTTTGTCATTTTGGTGCATTTGGTCGGTGTGGTCGGTATGGTTGATGTGGTCGAACGATGTGGTCGGTGTAGTCGATGTGGTTCGTATGGTCGGTGTGGTCGAAGTAGGCGATGTGGTCGGTGTGGTCGAAGTGGGGATGTGGTCGGTGTGGTCGGTGTGGTCGGTGTGGTCGATATGGTCGCTGTGGTCGGTGTGGTCGGTGTGGTCGGTGTGGTCGGTGTGGTCGAAGTGGGCGAAATGGACGATTTGGTTCGTATGGTCGGTATGGTCGAAGTGTGTGATGTGGTTCGTATGGTCGGTATGGTCGAAGTGGGTGATGTGGTAAACTCTAGTATATATACTATATATATATCCCTATTAATATTATAAATGCGAAAGTAACTCTGTCTGTCTGTCTGTTCCGTTTTCACGTAAAAACTACTGGACCGATTTGGCTGAAACTGCTTTTTGGTCATTTTGGCCTATTTGGTAATTTTAGCCTTTTTGATCATTTTGACCTATTTGGTCATTTTGGCCTATTTGGTTATTTTGGCCTATTTGGTCATTTTGGCCTATTTGGGTATTTTTCCTTTTTGGTCATTTTGGCCTATTTGGTCATTTTGACCTATTTGGTCATTTTGGCCTATTTGGTCATTATGGCCTATTTGGTAATTTTTCCTTTTTGGTCATTTTGGCCTATTTGGTCATTTTCGCCTATTTGGTCATTTTGGCCTATTTAGTCATTTTTCCTTTTTGGTCATTTTGGCCTATTTGGTCATTTTCGCCTATTTGGTCATTTTGGTCTATTTGGTCATTATGGCCTATTTGGTCATTTTTCCTTTTTGGTCATTTTGGCCTATTTGGTCATTTTGGCCTATTTGGTCATTTAGGCCTTTTCGGTAATTTTGGCCTTTTTGGTCAGTTTGGCTATTTTAGCCTTTTTACTCATTTTGGCCATGTCGGTCATTTTGGCCTTTTCGGTTATTTTGACCATGTCGGTCACTGTGGCCTTTTTGGTCATTTTGGCCATGTCGGTCATTTTGGATATTTTGGCCTTTTTGGTCGTTTTTGTCTATTCCGTCATTTTGGCCATGTCGGTCACTGTGGCCTTTTTAGTCATTTTGGCCATGTCGGTCATTTTGGCCAATTCGGTCATTTTGACCATTTTGGTCATACTTTTTATCGCAAAAATAAAACTAAAGTAGATGAAAGTTTTAGTGAGAGGCTAATCGTTTCTCAAGTTTATAGATATAAAAATTCATAATCTATAGAAAAAAGTGCGATAGTAACTCGATCTGTCTGTCTGAATACCAAAAATGGACATAGATACCTTTCATCCCGGGAGATGGGATAGTTTGCGATATAAATAAATTTAAAAAAGTAAATCTTATTAGGGCAATTAGCACCAATATAAAAATATTAAACAATTTAACCTGTTTTAACGCCGGCTGTTTAAACAAGAGGTACGCACTAGAGTTTGACCCGCGGCAGAGCCGCGGGGTAAACTCTAGTTATATATAATAGCTATTTAATCACTATGACTGTAACATATATACTGAGTTTCAGCCAAATCGGTCCATTAGTCTTTCAGTGAAAACGGAACAGACAGACAGTTACTTTCGCATTTGTAATATTAATAAGGATTAAAATCACCTACAAAACTAGATGGCAGCTCCGTCGTTTTACATCACGCTATGGTTTGCCGATGGAGTAGAGATATATAGCCGTATTTAGTCAATTACCATAATATTACCACAATATGTTTTAAGATTACGTAATTTTTGTAAATACGGATGTTTGACTTCTATTTTGAGGTTGGGAATCCGTTTGCAAAGCGCAATGAAATAGTCATGGGCATGGGAAAAAGCACTCATCATGAAGAAAACAGTCTGAGAGAGAGTTATATCTTTTTGATACAAAGATAGAATTAGAATTTATATCACTCTTTTATCTTTACAGTGAATAGTGTCAGTGTCAATTATCTGTAATTAAAGAGTGATGATTTATTGATGATGATGATGAGTTATTATTACAGGTGGGTGATTATACTTGTATGTATGTATGTATATATATATATATATATATATATATATATATATATATACATGTCGCAGAACGGCCTCGTTCTCACGACATCTTTAGTTATTGCAGGTTTTAGTGGGCGTCATCAGGATAAAATGCGAGCATATAACACAATAGCCACGGTTTATACACTTTTAATTTAGATTTGATCAACATTATGACATAGTTTAGACCGAGCAGCGGGTTCAGGGCACCCGCTCATACTTCCAGCTTCAATACTTTCTTTAAAACTCTCAAAGGTCCAACTCGACCTGTAGCCACCAACCAAATGTGTCACAAAAACTCCTCAGTCTACCCAAGTAGATATTACTCAAAGTATAGATGGCGTCTCTGACCCCGCTCCGCCATATGCTCTGCTCCGATTGGTCGTTTATTAAATTACAATATTCACAACTTTTATTAGGTTAGAACGATCTTGAAGTTATAGAAACATTAACAAATCTAATTAAATTACATTAAGAATTTTACAAGTGATAATAAAGTAAACAAATGATATTGTGCGTTATACATCCAGTCAACAATACATAGTCATATCGTCATAGTCATAGCTTCCCTCCGACACGGCCTTCCTGACGTAATACACGCCCTCGTGTAATAGGCCGCCCATTATGGATTATCTGCAAAAAGAAAGAGATATTATAGTTCGGCCACTCCTGACCAAGGACATCGTGTACATTTTATCTTCTGCGCAACAACTTCATTCTGGATTTTTTTCTGAGATCCGAGTCCTAACAGACTCCAGACTACACACCAAATCAAGTCAGCAGTATCGAAACTGCCACCTCGTCGCCCATCGAGCTACGCATTTTGGGTCAAATATCAAAACACCAATCAAAACATCAAAAACAAAAATATCCAAAAAATACCCAGCTTCTCATTCTATCGATACAACTTTTCAATCGCTACCTCGCCTCTCATTCCACTGATTTCACTTTGCAACGGCCATCTCGCCCATTAAAAAACCTAAATAAACCACCCAAATAGCCACCTAGCTTCTTATTTCACTTTGTAATGGCCATCTCGCATCTATTTCACTGACCACCTCGCCTCTATTTCACTGGCCACCTCGCCTCTATTTCACTGGCCACCTCGCCTCTATTTCACTGGCCACCTCGCCTCTATTTCACTGGCCACCTCGCCTCTATTTCACTGGCCACCTCGCCTCTATTTCACTGGCCACCTCGCCTCTATTTCACTGGCCACCTCGCCTCTATTTCACTGGCCACCTCGCCTCTATTTACTGGCCACTAATGACTATTTTAACATCAAACTCACAATAAACTTTTAAAATTTTCAACAACTATTATTTCAAGAACAACCATCATCATCAACCATCAACCATCAACCATTAATTCATAATCTCTACGTACCAACTCATTTAAGTACCAAAAACTTGAAAAATAACTAGCAATACTAGAACTATTGTTCATGGCTACAAAAACTCCAACAATAATTAGCAGTTAAAACAAGACCCAGAGACTCAAGAAGTACGGCCATTAAAAAAACATTTAGCATTTTAACTTTCAGACTAAAATCGCTCACTCTATATGTACGTACCTCTAAATTTAAAAACTACACGTTATAATAGTCAACTGCATTTACCACGTTTAATAATGATTGAAATTCCATTATTTTAACCTCAAACAAAAACCGTGTGAACGCATCAGTCATCCAATTCGCTAACAACACTTCTCAATCAGTCAAACAAACCAATACATCTAAATGAGTGCTGTACTCTCAACCAACCCTCGCTGAGCGTGGCTCGGATGACACTATTTTGACCAGAATATACAATCAGAGTAACCAAGGTTATCACTCTACGGGCTCCAGGGTCGACAACTTATGAAAACTCATAATAATAGAGGAACAAACTCAAAATAATTTTCCAATTTACAATGCGTTCAATAACTAGGGTATTCACCCTAATTCGAATTTGAAACTATCACAAAAATAATCTTAAATAAAAAATCAACTTACCAAAGTGTCTACAAACGTAAATACCCCCTGAGTACCTTATAGTGGCTTTCAAACTTATTCATAGCCACACTTTCTTCACGGTAAAATTATTATCATCTGAATCTAAAATGTCTTTCATATAACGCCTGCAAACTTACTTTTACAGGAAAGAAAATCTTAATCATAAAACCAGCGGAATACATTGCATAGGAATAATGTGTCAAAACAAACTGTCCACCACACATAATCTAAAATAACTCAAAAACTAGATCCGATTTTCACATTATAAAAACTCTTGGAAGGTAGACTTGAAAAGACAATGAATACACGCACATCGTTTATAACGAACAAAAATTTCTTGTAAGTAACAACTCCCAAAAATAATGATGAAAAAGTAAACTACCTACGTAATTTGTTCGTTTTCCATTTTTTGGCAACCATATCGTAATTTTTCGTACACGAATAATATCACTTAAATATGAGGGTAGTAAAATTGTCTACCACAAACGATGAACTATAATTGTTTTTTTAATCTCGCTTTCTTCATTTTCAGAATTCGCACTAAAATAATAATTAAAAATTACCATACCTCCTGTGCCAAATAGAATAGGCACGTAATTTTTACCTTAGATTATACTTCACGATCCATAAAATTGCCTTTCTACTCGCTGTAATAACGTGAATTTGAACCATTGCTGGCACACAGTAGGCCCAACGGTGACCAAACCATGCATAGGCCGACACACCGCCGCTCCACAGGCACATTCAGGATGTCACCACTACGTCGCCGCTATTGCCGCCGATGGCCCCGACATGTCAATCGTCCTCAAATGCTTTTGCTTCTACTGTGGGCATCCTTCAATCCATCAGCACGCCTTCTTATACTGGCAAGGCTTCGCAGTCATTGCTTTCATTGTGGGCACAGGCTGAGATCCCACTTCTGATGTCGCAGAACGGCCTCGTTCTCACGACATCTTTAGTTATTGCAGGTTTTAGTGGGCGTCATCAGGATAAAATGCGAGCATATAACACAATAGCCACGGTTTATACACTTTTAATTTAGATTTGATCAACATTATGACATAGTTTAGACCGAGCAGCGGGTTCAGGGCACCCGCTCATACTTCCAGCTTCAATACTTTCTTTAAAACTCTCAAAGGTCCAACTCGACCTGTAGCCACCAACCAAATGTGTCACAAAAACTCCTCAGTCTACCCAAGTAGATATTACTCAAAGTATAGAGGGCGTCTCTGACCCCGCTCCGCCATATGCTCTGCTCCGATTGGTCGTTTATTAAATTACAATATTCATAACTTTTATTAGGTTAGAACGATCTTGAAGTTATAGAAACATTAACAAATCTAATTAAATTACATTAAGAATTTTAGAAGTGATTATAAAGTAAACAAATGATATTGTGCGTTATACATCAAGTCAACAATACATTGTTTGTTATGCTTTTACGGAAGAAGTAGTTAGTCAAGTCTTGGCTCGGGCCAAAAGGGTTTTTAAAAAATACGAAAGATATGTGTGACCGAAATGCAGGTCTCTAATTTAATGATGAATAAATCTTAAGACAAAAACTGAAGCTAATAAATGCTGACATGCGTCTGCGGGCCTTCCGCTGGAGAAAGCTTACTCAGCATGTCGCCCGCAGGTGCATGTTTACTAATCTAATATCGAAGGACGGGAAGAGATCATAACTAGTTACTAAATCTGCAACAAAATATAATACTACCATCGATGCAGTTTTTTTAAGACATTTAAATAAAATAGAATCCAAAACGCATGTTTCCTACTTCAGTTACCACAAGCCAATTATTACTAAAATTAAGCCTACTGATTAAGTTTACATTACATTATATTTTATTACAATTCCTTCACTAATGAATCGAAAGGAACTTCGTTCCATCCGGGTGTCCCTTGACACCTCTCATGTTTTTCTTTTAAAGCGAGCAAAACAAAAAAAAACATAACCGTGAAGAAATTTTTTATATTAAAGTATTATTTATTAACTATAGCTTTTATACAGATAAATAAAATTGACGTGTCTGTTTGTAGAAAATATATTTATCTTTAAATTTTGTCCGTTTGTCTGGATGTTCTGGCTAATCTCTGAAACGGCTGGACCGATTTTGACGGCACCTTCACTGGCAGAGAACTGATGTTGTAAGGAGTAACTTAAGATACTTTTGTTAGGGTTCCGCGAAAAAACTACACATGTACGAAGTCGCGGGCACAGCTAGTACATAATATTTGTAATAGCTTTGCTATTAATTTGGAAAAATTTAATGTCTCGTACTGTTTTCCAAATATGTGCTTAGAACTTATGGTTATGACAGGTCTGAGATAACCTACCTTACTTCATTAAATACAAATACTTTTCTAAAAACCACAATTATTAACACAAATTCAATTTAAAAAATTACGACATATGACAAGAGAAAACTTTGCTGCGTATATGAAATTGCAGCGTTAATCTTTAAGCAGGCACTTTATGTTATTCGGCAGTTATGACATGAGCTCGATGACGTCACAATTTTATGCCCATTATTAACGCTGCATTTACACGATCCGAGTACACTCGGACCGAGTTCACTCGGATAATTACTCCGACGCCGCTGGTCTCATGTCAACTAGCAATCCGAGTGCTTCAGTTCTATGAGTCTGCTTAATAACCTTTATATAAAAGAGGCGTCTATTGGTTTAATATATTTGACCCTAAAAATAGGCTGAAAATTACAAAATTGATACGCGTTCGAAACTGTTGGATTAACCAACATTAAGTGCCAACATTCTTCCTTGTGTAATAAAATATATTATAAGAGATTAATAAAATAGGAACATTAAAAAAATATTAATAAAAGTTTAACCAACTTCTTTCTATGACATCTTGAAGAGTAAAATAAGAAAATAGCAAAATATAGTTATTTTTATGTTTTATTTCGCACTCATTTGAAGATGTTACAGAAAGAAGTTGGTAAAATATTTATTTCTTGTTTTTTAGTTTGAATTCTGTTTTATTTTTGTTATTTTCTACTTTTTAGTTCGGAGTATATTTTTTTCGAACAAAAAAGAAACAATTTGAAAATCGGTCCACAATTGACGGAGAAATCGCGAAACATGTACAATACAAAAAAAGTGAAATGCCTGTAGAAAATGTAATACAGGCACGCGTACACAAGCTTTTTTCTCGAAGGATGTGAAGCAGTCGGCGTTCTTTAATAACGGTTACCTTAAATTTTCTTGGAATCTACTCAGCAGATCGTGTCTTTGTGACCATGGGACCAATTCGGGAATATACCCTTATGATTAAAAGAAATTTTTTGAAAATCAGTCCACAATTGACTGAGAAATATAAAAGCGTACGGACAAACTGAGAACCTCCTTCTTTTTGAAATCTGTTAAAATAATGTGCGTTGTTATAAGCCGCGCGCTGAAAGCTTACCGATAACTACTTACTATTATTGAATTCGATCACTTACTATAATCGTATATACTTATGTAAAAAATTGCAACAACTATTTATGTACCCTTTTTTGTCAACTCTACTGCGTGCGTGACATTAAGAGGCTATCGGCAAACCTGCGCACAGGTACTATACCATAGTAGGACATTTCCTTTCTCTTTCACCTCCACTATGAAAACCAGCCTTAACATTGCAGTTTTCTTTAATTTATAACAATACAAGAGCGCGAATGAGTAAACCGCTCTCAGTTTACTCGTGTGAAGTTATTGCCTATGAGTACATTCGGTCCGAGTATACTCTGACCGTGTGAACGCGGCTTAGCCCAGCCCACATCAGTTACGACGCACGCTCTGAATTTATTATAACCGCCAAAGTGTCAAACTCAATTCATCAATTACTTAGTTGCGAAGAGCCCTATCTACGTCACTAGATGTCCATGCTTAAGTACTCTGTGCATAAAACATTCCCACCTCGCAAAAGAATATAATTTTGTTTTAAGAAAAACAAAACCGACCTCACACCAACAGCCAAAGAATAACAACAAATTTACAAAATAATGTAGAATTTTCAGTGTAAAGTCGGTTTCGTATTTGTTAAAAAAAAATTACATTTTTGTTACACAAATACTTCAATAGCTTTAGAAATTGATTAATTAAACGCCTATAGAAAATATACTGGCACATGTATACAAATTTGCCATCTCACTCTTCCGTATATACGCTCTTCAACAAGGGTTGGTCTGGATTTCCTTGCGATCAACAAATCAGATCCTTACTTGTTGACTATGGGACCATCTCGGGACTTAAACAAAAACGATTTGAAAATCTTACTAAAATCGACGGAAAATGTGGTATCTGGTGCAGGCCTAGCGCGCCGCAATGACGCCTTCCGGTGATGCTTTGGCACCACTTCAGTTACACTTTCTTCATAAAACCAACTGTCACCATCCGTATTAACTTCCAACTTCCGGTTACTCCATTTCCGACACTCGTTCGTTTGATAATAATGGTTACAATAACAAACATAACTCTACCGATAGCCTCATGATGTCACGCATCGATGGTCAGTATGGTTGACAGAAAAAGGTTACATAAATAGTTGTTGCACTAACTTTATTATTTTAATTTATTATTGTACATACAATAATAGTAAGTATTCATCGGCAAACCTTCTGCGCGAGACTTATAGATATATTTTATGTAAACGTAACATTATTTAAAATGCTGGCTATATTGCTTGCATGAGTACAAGAAATAGTACATTTCTTGTACTCGTGCAAGCAATATTCGACTTTAATGTTGTTGTGGGTAGTTTTGAATGATATATCGTGAGTACGTATTAAAGTCAGTTGTTGTCTAGAACTCGGTGTTTCATTTATGAAAATCACTACATGGTGATAGCGGTGGGATACGAGCCCACGCCCTTTCGGACTGGTGGACTAAATTTATACCGAATTACTCTCAACGAGCATGCTTGCTTCAAAAAAGAGAATGCTTGGCGATGGGAAGAGAGTGAGGCAAACTCATTTAAAGAATTAAAAGAGTGCGTGTGTAGTGCTGTGGTGCTGGCGCTATACGACGTGGGCGCCGTCCTGCTGCAGGCCGGCCGCCCGGTTGAGTTCGCCTTGCGCACGCTCAGCGCCGATACGCCCAGCTCGAGAAGGAAATGCTTGCAATCGTGTTTGCATGTGAGCGGTTCCATCAATATAATATATTCGGAAAACAAAGAGTAGTAGTTGAATCGGATCACAAGCCATTAGAGAGTATTTTTAAGAAACCTTTGATGTCCGTCCCGGCACGTTTACAGCGTATGATGTTGCGGTTACAAAGTTATGACCTTATAGTTACATATAAGCCGGGCAAGTGTATGAATATTGCAGATACATTGTCCCGCGCGCCGTTGCCAGAATTATATAGCGATGAAGTTCATGAGAATAACTTATATCAAATTCAAATGATTATAAATAGTTTATTAGAAATAGGTTTTCTAACAACAAACTGTCGCTTATTAAAAAAGAATCCAAAAAGGATACTGTTTGTTTAAAATTGACTGAGTACATAAACAAAGGTTGGCCCGATCATAAGTCACAAGTTGCCAATGAATTAAAATTGTTTTGGCCCTTTAGAGATGAATTTTTCATTGTTGATAGTGTTATATTTAGAAATGGTTTAGTACTAATTCCACAATCGTTAAGAAAAGAAATGCTTAGTATAGTACACGAAGGGCACATGGGGATAGACCGGTGCAAGCGGCGCGCGAGCCAAGTCATGTACTGGCCAAACATGAGTCGTGACGTTCAATTGTATGTCAGACGATGTCCCACCTGTCAAGAGTGCTCGAACGCACCCGCTAGGGAGCCTTTGATACCAATTGAAATACCTGAATTGCCATGGAACAAAGTGGGCTCTGATATTTTTGAAGTTAATAAAAAATATTTTTTAATAATTGTAGATTATTATTCAAATTACGTGGAGGTGTGTAAAATCCTAAATATTTCATCGAATTCCGTTATTTCAAATATGAAAGAGATTTTTTCACGTCACGGTATCCCAGCCACCCTAATAAGCGATAACGGGACTCAGTATAGTAGTCATGACTTTAGGATGTTTGCCAGAGCGTGGGGTTTCAGTCATATTACGTCGTCGCCACACTATCCACAAGCAAATGGAAAAGTGAGTGTACCGTACTTAAAACAATACTAAAAAAATCCATAAAAAGCAATTCAGACTTTCAATTGGCATTACTTAATTTTCGTAATACACCGAGGGATGGTTTAAGCTCTCCTGCGCAGCTCTTAATGGGCCGCAGATTGAGATGCAGATTACCGATGCATCCGGACTTACTAAAACCAAAATCTGTTGAACCGGCAGAATATAAAAATATGATAAAGAAGCTATCTAAGACTAAACTCAAAATAGGCGATGACGTAATATGTGTAGTAGACAAAAGAAGATGTCGCGCTAAGGTAGTAGGGGAGGCCGATACACCGCGGTCTTATATACTACAAAATAAAATAGGTAGCAGATTTAGACGCAATCGTCGTCATCTTATAAACTGCGATACGGGTGTGATCGTCCATCATCGTCGAACTCCAAGCAGTCGTGTCCTTCTGCATACAGTGATACCGAGTTCGAGGATGCGGATTCGGACGTCAGTTGCACAGTGGCCGCCGACATTCCAAATGAAAACCATAACAACACGGCTGCTTCTGTATAACATACATTATCAGATATGCCTCAAAGAAAAAAATTAATAGCGGGAAAGAAGTTAAAGTTAATAAAGGAAAAAAAATAGAAAGAATAAAAGGGGGGGGGGGGTATAGACGATAAATAATACGCAACTGTTATATTTAGAACATATGTATAACTTACAAACACATAATACATAAAACCAGATAATATATTATAAGAAACATATAACTTACTAAAGATATATAAACATATAAAATTGTTAGCATATTGTAAGACACAGAAATGTATCATGCATGTGTATTTTGATGTCATCCATAAGTAGTGTTAGTATAAGATTGTTTTTGTAGTTTATTAGTGTATAAATACTTATATATTGTTCTACTAAATATGGGGGAGATGTTGTGGGTAGTTTTGAATGATATATCGTGAGTACGTATTAAAGTCAGTTGTTGACTAGAACTCGGTGTTTCATTTATGAAAATCACTACAAATGTGAGGAACCTTATTATACCGCGACTGTACATGACAGTATTTTAAAGGTTCCGTTTTTACAAATATGTCTACGAAACCCTAATAAATACATCTACTGTTATTGGTGTGGGAAACCTACATAGACACTGGAAACCTCATTATTTTATAACAAAACCATGTCTAATAACATTGTCAGTTGCCATTGACCTGTTGATGTGAAATATTATGTGGTATTTAATGAATACAAAATATAGTCCAAGTTAAGTGCAGTTTTCAAATTTATATACACACTGATACCAGCTAAGCAATTGTTACAGTCTGCTGAAGTAGAAGTTTTAAACAATTGGTTAAAGCCAATAAATGGCCAATAGTAGTAAATTACCTAACTTAAAAGTCTGTTCAAGATACATTAAATAAAATTTAATATATTTCCTTCACCGCCATTTTAAAGTTTTAACCCAGTTTCCAAGAATTTACCGAGACAGTAGAGGAAGTTTCTCGAATTTCAATTATACTTGTATTCTTTAAAGCAGCTTCAGAAGGTTAAAAGCCTTCATAAGGTTTTATCCAAACTAATACACAAATATAAGAGTGGATTTGTCTGTTGTTTGTTTTTGACCTGATGGAAATTCATAGTTATCGTCATCTAATGACGATTGCAACATCAGACGCGATACCTACAAGTTGTTAATATATAGAATGGTATCGAGACGGGATAGGAGGGATGAAATTCTGTCATCTATACATAAAAATGTATGTACGCGCATAACTTGAGAACGACTTTACCGACTTTGATGATTTTTTGTGCGTGTTTGAGTGGCTCTCCGGTGGTAGTCGGTAGGTGGCGCTGTGATTGGGTCTTAGATTATTATTTTTCAGGGCAGGACAACGTTTGCGGGAAGTTTTTAGTTGTCTATAAAAAATAGGTATATTTTTACAAGTATGTTTTAAAAAATAAGAATCTAGATGATGGAATGGGATAAGGAGATAGATAGAAGAGAAAAGAAAATGAGCGACTTTTGATAAATATTATTCCACTTACCAAAAACCTGAGACGAATCTAAAAAATGTTATCTCAGAAATTGCAATAGTTCCCACGAGATATAGATGAAGTTTCCATAAACGGAAGGCAGCTACAATTCAGACAAAGAGGTCAAAGAGAATTTTGAATTTGAATTTGATAAGATAATATGTTATACAGCTTTCCCCCCGTGAAAAAACCTAGGTAATAATTAATAAGTTAATAGCTCTAATGTTACGTACATAAAAAAATAATTAGGTGTTTTATATATATAAAGGTTCAATACTTTAGTTTCTTGTTGAATTCACTACAATTACAAAGAAACTAAGTCAATATAGTGTAGATAAGTGCACAGCAAAACATAAAGAAATGTTGCACCAACCTGATTTAAAGTACCTAATACGTAATGAATGACATGTGGGCAACCTGACTACGTATTTATTATTGAAGTATAGCAACGAATGAATAAATAAATGAATGAATGAATATGCTTTATTGTGTTTTAAAGATAGAGTTAACAGAAATAAAATTTTACAATACAATAGGCGGTCTTATCGTTATTAACAATGGTTGTCTATATCACAATTGCAGCGCCACCTTTTTTTGCTCGGGATAAAATGTATCACAAATGTTAACTCGGGTTATAAGCCGGCACTGTGTCGAGTTGTATTTAAATCCTTTCAGTAGTTTTCACGTGATGTACTAAAAGACAGATAGATAAAAATTCTGAAATTTGCATTTTCGGTAACTCCTGGTCCGAATTAGCCACCCTGATTTTTTTTCAAATTTTAAAGGCATTGTACAAACTCGAACCATTTACAGATTTATTATGGTATAGATAATAAAATATCGGCCCTTAGTTAAGTTTAGAGACCCAATATGTATGTATGTATATTACACTCTTTAACAATTACATTCCGAACAAAATAGTTGACTAAAATCAATCAATTATGTACGTAGTTTAAAACCCGGTTGATTGTAAACCGGTTCCGATTCCTCGCCTATTGCAATCTTTTAAAGGGGTGTTTAATTATTCATAAATATTTTTTTTGGATTCTTTGAGATCCTCGCTCCTATTATGCTAAGGCTTGTAAAGGGCAGTAATAAAAGAGGCAAAAGTAGGCCAGAAAGGGTTGAATTCCCCATCTTTGAAGGTACTATTCGAAGTTTTCAATTATAAAACGTAATTGCTTCCCTCCAGTTTATTAAATCAACGTCACGATTATTAAGAATCGCTTTGATTGGTTTTCTGTGAAAACGACAAGCGATGGAAATACTTGAAAATATATTACAAGTTCGTCGTTGTCAGAGCGAGTGTCTTTGGCAGCCAACATGGCAGTCAACTCAACTATTCTATTAACTGTCAATTATAGGATCTCCAAAATTGGGGTATTTGTCCTGTTCTAAATACAGAATAAAGTAATCCACAGTTCCAAGTTTAATGAAAGAAATAAATCAAAATCTGTGCGTTTCGGGACCCCCGACAGAAGTGACGACTTAAACTAATCCAAGTTAAACTATTTAACATTGAATTTGTTTAACTTGACAAAAGCTTAGGTTATTAATTAAAATTTATGTATATTAATGATAATATATGGAAAGGCTATTTATGAATAAGATCCTTTATTGATTATAAAATATATTTTATTCTTAGTTACAATCTTGAATATATACATTACATTTTTGTTCGTATATATTTAAGTGTTCGTTCGTAAATATTTATGACATAGTTGACAGTCAAATAAATCAAGATTTTTTTTGTTTTTGATTTTATCTCACAAAACATCAACACCTCAAAGTTTGTACAATAGAAGTTATGACGTCATAAACTTGTCAAACAACGTATAAATTGTTTGTTAAACATCAAAAACGGCCGGATGAAACCTGCACAGCGAGATAACTTGGACAAGTGTGGCGGGTATGTCCGTTCCCCTATATTTTTATAGGCTTATATTATTAAGAGGGGTTTCTAAACTAACACCAGAAATGTTCGTAGCTCTGTGTAACAAGTACCATACATAAATCTTTCCGAACGCAGCGCCCCCTGCACGCATCACCTGGCCGTGATTAAACCACAGCCAAAGGTTCGACCAATATTTTTCATAACAAATATTGGCAAGGAATCAGGTACAAAATCCGAAATCAATGTTGGTAAACCGAAAATAGTTCGCCTTCCTTTTATTGGACTCGTATAACCGGACCCCAATATCGAGGTACGATCCATTTGTTGGTTATTACCTTCGGACGCCTAAATCAACATTTAAGCGGGATCACGGTGCTGCCAACACAAAACTGTCTCTCAATATAATTGAACGTATTTCACTGAAGTGATAGTCATCATACAATCGTTCGACAAACTTCCGTGTCACCAATACGTTGATATAAGAATTAAATAATTAATTAAGAGACTTCTATAAACACAGATTTCACCAAGACTACACTGTTAATTGCACTTTAACAATAAACAAAAGAGTATGTATGCGTGTGTGTGTGTGTGTCAAATACATGATAGTGTGTGTAATGTTTTTTTCATCGATTTAATGTAGTTTTTATGCATAATAAAAATAAAATTTGCATTCTGCACTTTCTCTATATAAACTATAAGTGTGCGAAATTTTATACTCCTCCGTCCGCGCAATTTTCGTAAAAAGGGGTGTAAAGTTTTTGCTTCGCGTATTAATATAATGATGCTATAAAAAAATTATGGTTCCATAGCCATTTCGCCATTCAACGCCACAAAATCCATATAAAATCATCATGTTTGTCAGACTGTCGGATTGTCCGACTGTACGATTATCCGACTCTCCGATTGTCTGTCCATTCGACTGTACGACTGTCTGACTGTACGATTATCCGACTCTCCGATTGTCTGTCCATTCGACTGTACGACTGTCCGACTGTACGATTATCCGACTCTCCGATTGTCTGTCCATTCGACTGTACGACTGTCCGACTGTACGATTATCCGACTCTCCGATTGTCTGTCCATTCGACTGTACGACTGTCCGATTGTCCTTCTGTCCGACTACTACTTTCCACCTGTTAGACTATTGTAAAAAGCCTTGCAGAAATTTGGGCAAGAAAGCACCAAATATACCTAATATTAACTATTCGGGCAGAGATTCCCCTTTTACCACTTAGTAAGCAATGAACACCGTGTACACGCCACACCGCCTTTTATACGAAAATACTACGAAAACTACCCTACATAATAATATTATTATCTATGAAGATTATCTATGTGATATTAATATAATCTATGGTTCTCATAACTGCTGTGATGGACATCGCGTAACACTATAGTGCTGTCGGACTGTCCAATGGCCTGGTCTATATGAGAAGAAAGAGAGTAAAAAAATATTTGAAGAAATATCGACGTACTTGCATTGCTTATATGTATTTTAAAAAATAAATAATTTATTGAGAATTTGTAAATAAAATCGTAAAAATGTCTTCTTTTGCTAGTCGAATTTTGGAAAGAAATCCTGTGGCCCTTCTATCCTTTAAAAAATGCCCTTAACGAAAATAGCTTTGGACAAGATATTCTGAGTAGTTTTAGAGAATTTTGAATTTCAGAAATGCAAGGTAAACAAAATATGGGATCTCTCACAAAGTTGCGGTTGTTGCTAGTAACAGGTATAATAAATCAATAATTGATATTTTTAAACATCTTTGGACTCTCAAATAACCTTTGTTAGTGTTCAAAAGTGCATCACGATTTAGACTGTATTGTATCAATATTTTTATTATTATTTATATGAACGTGATAGTTGTACGTTATAATAAATAAATGGGCTTTTTCACAAACCACTGAACATTACGGTAACGAACTATGTATCCCTAACAAATAAATACCTTAATGAACCAAATCATGAATCATTGATTCGTATTTTCTTAACTAATGCCTTTTATTTAGGTTCCGTAGGTATTTTGATATAAACGGAATCCTTGTACAAAATACTCATGTACTTACTGTTATGGTAACGCAGGGTAAAGTCTATTTAAAATAGGTAATTAAAAGAACAGGATATTTGAAGACAACCGTCTTGAACAAGCTGTATTTATTTTAATGGCAATATGTATCAATAAGTAATTATAGTGCTTCCAACGTATCTGTGAAATGAAGAGCGTCGCCGTGTTTTTAGTGTTGCCAATCTATCAAAAACATTTGGATATATTGTGGCGACCGAGGGCAGAACCTTCTAGCGGCGTAAGCCGGCCTCAAGACTTTTAAAAAAGGTAGAAGATTCCGGAGGGAAGGACAGGGCGGATATATTTTAGAAAGAGATAGACGATGAATGAAAGTTCTCGAATAGAAGGTTCGGGACGGAAAAGACAGAAATAGATAGATGTTTAGAAAGGGACAGATAGTAAATAAAAGAATAACGAAATTATGGCTTCCAGAAAATTCTTCCGGGTATATAAGCAGCGTAAGGCGCGTTTACCGGGCAGTTTAGAGTTGAGTTGAGTTCAAGACCGTGAAGCGATAAGTGCGATACGGAAGAGTTGGAAGAGAAGTTTAATAGGAGACAGTGACGAGTTAAGTAGTGAATTTAGTGACAAGTTACGTGGACAGTTAAGTGAAGGAGGAGTGTAGCGTAGTTTGAGAGAAGAACCAGAAGCGAGCAACACGCGATAATATCGGAGGTGAGCACTGCAGTAGCAGGAGGTGGTCTACGCAATATCGGCGACGGTACTGTGAGCGGGACACCTTATCGTCGGGACTGTGCATCGTTAGTCGTGCGTATAGGGGCAACCTTGTGCAGAGGTAATGCGTGCGGCTGAGTAAGTCAATAATAGCGTTTAGTTAACAACTGGTGTTTCCTTCTAATCCTAAGTGCGTACCCCGCTCGCACATAACAATATCATATTAATCTAAGTTAATCATATACATAGATAGATTGCTCACCAAACCATCACCAAACGGCAAAACAACAGGTGGCCTTATCGCTAAAAGCGATCTCTTCCAGGCAACCAAGCTTAAAATAAATTCTTAACTAATCTTTCGAAGTAGGTGGAGCGGAAAAAAGATAGGACTGTACAAGTTATATCACTAATTTATAAATTTAATACATACATAGGTTCAGACACGTTTTTAGAATACCCATATGTACGTTTATACGAAATAATCTAAATAAATATATTTATTAACATTATATATGACAATATTATAGTCTTATTTATAGCGTTTAAAATAATGCCGATAAATATTTCAACATGGCCATTGTAGTTCCATTTTTACCGTTTCACAGAAATTTGGCCGGACTATAATGTTAAAGTTATATATATATATTTTCTTAAGTTTTCGCG
Organism: Dendrolimus pini; assembly: GCA_949752895.1. Classification (NCBI taxonomy): domain Eukaryota; kingdom Metazoa; phylum Arthropoda; class Insecta; order Lepidoptera; family Lasiocampidae; genus Dendrolimus; species Dendrolimus pini. The sequence goes on along the minus strand of OX457129.1, from coordinate 24,825,731 downwards.
ACTTTATGGAGGAATTTTTAATTTAGGAATTTATGGAGATATGTTGCAGTATACAATTTTAGTACAACATCATGTCATTATTGTCACTATAATAACATATTTTCCTTTTATCGTGTCTTTGTCTGACTGAGCATGCACTGCTTGCTACAACTCCATTAATTCTTCGAAAGTAATTATTATCTAACATATTTCTGTATAATTTTATTTTCAAAAAGTCTGAGTTAGTCAATTTTTGCTAGACGTATTGCCGGGGAGTTAACAGTAATAACACGTTACGAAGCCGTGTACATACAATAGGAAGTAAAATTACAGTTTAACCTATATGTATTGACCTTCAAGAAGTGTTCTCGAGTGGAACTTATTTTGAATAGAAACTTTTGAATTTGAATATTCTACCCCAAGTTGTTGAATTTGAATATTCTACCCCAAGTTGTACATTTTGATTATTTAATTTATGGTCCTATAATATAACACACTGTTCTAAAGATTTTAGTACATTTTGGAAATTAACAAACAAGCTTAATATAAAGTCGAGTCGTCCTGTGAGCGTTGCAGGTCACCACGATCCCTCATGTATAGCCAATGAGTTTCAGCGGCATTTTAAAGTCGAGTCACCTCTAACACAGCCTGGGCCTGTGGCTGAGTCTGTCGAGGTCGGTGTAGAAGACAGTAAAATGTTTTTCATGGCGAAGGAAGTTGCCTTGATAATTCAAAAAATGGTTAGAGGAAAATCTCCCGGCCACAATAGCCTCAGTATTGAGCATCTTAAATATCCTGGTATTCATCTCCCTAGAGTACTGGCAATGCTTTTCAATTTGTTTATAAGTAAGTGTAAGTCACAGTTTTTTGCCTGATGACCTCATGTTCACAGAGGTCGTGCCAATCCCGAAGAGTAAAACTGGAGACCCTTCCGATATTTCAAATTACAGGCCCATATCCTTGGCTACTGTCATCGCTAAGATATTGGACAGTCTGCTTGACAACTTACTTGACAAACACTTAAAGTCACATGACGTCCAATTTGGTTTTAAAACAGGACTATCAACAGAAAGCGGCATACTATGTCTTAAACAGACTGTTCAGTATTATACTGTTAGAAATACACCTATTTTCGCCTGTTTTTTGGACTTGTCGAAGGCATTTGACCTCGTAAATTATGGGATACTATGGAGGAAATTGGAAGGTGAATCGACTTTGCCGCCGGCTTTTGTCTCAATTTTTAAATATTGGTACAATAATCAGAAAAACATTGTAAGATGGGCAGACTCGTACTCGGACATGTATAGGTTGGAATGCGGGGTGAGGCGGGGGGGGGGGGTTAAGCTCTCCTCGCCTTTTCAACTTTTACATGAATCAGTTGATAGATGAACTCAGCATAGCATATGTCGGATGTCACATAGATGGGGTGTGTACGAACATCATTAGTTACGCTGATGACATGGTTCTGCTGAGCCCATCTATCGGCGGTCTGAGCCGGTTCTTGTCAATGTGTGAGTCGTACGCGGTGAATCATGGCCTTAGATATAATGCTAAGAAAAGCGAGGTTATGATATTTAAAGCAGGCGCTAAACCTTAAGATATCATTCCTGAAGCTTACCTCTGTGGCAAACCGATATCAAGGGTTTCCAAGTTTAAGTATCTGGGGCACTGGGTAACCGAAGACTTAAAGGATGATTGTGATATAAACCGGGAACGTAGGTCGCTGGCTGTCCGATGCAACATGCTGGCCCGCAGATTCGCACGTTGTACACAAGGGGTAAAGAAGACGATTTTCCGAGCATACTGTCAGTCCTTCTACACGTGCAGCCTGTGGGTCAGTTATACGCAGCGGACATACAGCGACCTACGTGTCCAGTATAATAATGGGCTGAGGGTGTTGTTGGGGCTGCCGTGGCGGTGCATTGCGTCGGGGATGTTCGCAGAAGCGCGAATCGATGGCTTTGCGGCCAACATTAGAAAGAGGTGCGCATCCCTACAGGCCCGCGTTCGCGGCAGCCCCAACAGCATGCTCAGTCTTTTTATAGATCGATGGGACTCGCCACTGCTGCGTAAATGGGTGCAACTGCACACCTAGTTAAATGCATGAGTTTGTTTGTTGTCTGCCGCCTCGCGGCCCAGTGGCGGAGTCCATAATAGTCCATAATTGAAATCATTTGGTATACATGTTCCTTCGTGCCGTGGAGTAGAAACATTTAAAATAATTATTGTGACGCGGGTGTAATGCCCTAGTATTTGTTTAATTAATCAATCGTATTAATCGTTGTGAACTAATTTGATGTTGAAAATTTGTTAACAGTAGACATAATTTATAATATAAAACTGTACAATATGGAAATACTCAATTTCTGAAATAAATGAATTATTATTGTATGTCTTGGAAGACCACGGGCCATAAAAATGGCCCGGACTTTTGGAGGGCTTGCGCGGGGTCATGGAAAGACCAACACGTAGACGCCCTTGGACAAATTTAATGTAAATGTGGCGTGACACTGACCGGCGATTATCCCTGTCTACACCATATAATAATGCACCCAAGGACAAGCCCCGGCCAGTGTAGGACTATTGTGGAAAATGAGGACAAAAAGTACCGGGCTATTGCTAGTGGTACTGGGGGTCTGGGAATATGGGGACTATGGCGTCTGCCCGTCGCAATGTTCGGGGAACATGGAAAAATGGGCAGACGGTGACTCGCCACTCCCTGCATGGGCCCCAAAAAATGCCATAAAAGGCAGTGGCAACATGGGTATGAGTGGCTAAGGGGTGTAGAGAGGTGGGCTGCAGGTTCACCGAAGCTACTTCCGACGTTAGACCATTTATCACTTCCACCCCTGGAGCTTGAGTCTTAGCTCTAGCGATCTCCACTCCGTACCGGCTGGCTAAGGCAAGCACGGAGGTGGGGGCCTTGCCTTGGCCCCCGGAGTCAGGTACGAGGTGTCGCTACTCACCTAAGGCTTCGCCACAAAGCCCCCCTGCAGGTGAAGTGTGAATTGTTATTATATATAAGTGAATTGAAGACATGAGTGGATGAAGGTGATAAGTCGCATAATTCTAATTTTGAGTAAATCGAGATAAAAGTTTTACTTTTATTTGAAACTGAACTGAACTTTTGCAACGTTTTATTTCTTAAATATGCCTTATATCTATGGTCTAAGGTCTGTAGTCATTTGGTATCGACTTATAACATTCATCTACGCAAAAAAAATCATAAAACCGAATATGCGACATATCACTTTCATCCACTCACGTCTTCTTATTATTATTATTATTGTTACGTACGAGCGGGGGTACGCTCTTATGGATTGGAAGAAAACACCAGTTTTTAAATTAAAAGCTTTTATTGACTTACGCAGCCGCACGTAGTACCTCACTGCAGGGTTGCCCCTATACGCACGACCAACGACGCACAGTTCCGACGATAAGTTGTCACACCCTCAATACCGTCGCCGATATTGCGTGGACTACCTCCAATATTATCGCGTGTAGCTCGCTTCTGGTTCGTCTCTCGAACTACACTTCACTTAGCTGTCCACCAAACTTGTAACTAAATTCACCACTTAACTCGTCACTGTCTTCTATTAATCTTCTCTTCCAACTCTTCCGTATCGCACTTGTCGTTTCGTCGTCTTGAACTCAACTCAACTCTAAACTGCCCGGTAGGCGCGCCTTACGCTGTTTATATACCCGGAAGAATTTTCTAGAACCCCTCTATCTATCTCTGTCTCTTCCTTCCCGAACCTTCTGTTCGGGAAGTTTCGTTTATACATCTATCCCTTTCTAAAATCTATCCCTTTCTAACATCTATCTATCTCTTTCTTTCGGTCATCGTCTATCCCTTTCTAATATCTATCTATCTCTTTCTAAAAGTTCTAAAACTGATTTACGCTGCTGGGCAGTTCCACCCTCGGTCGCCACATTATTATTAGAACTAGTCTAATGTAACTTATCACCGCTTCGCAACTTGTTGTACCTTGAAATGAACGATTGACGCAAGAAACTCTTCATCATATCTAGCTCTAATAAGATCACAACCGTTAAAGTATGGTTTTAATTATGTGTTGTACTAGTCACGAAAACTTAAGAAAATACTCAATAAATCGTTTTCTTCCTTTCTACAAAGTAACTGGGTAATAGATTACAAGGAAGTATGCAATTAGTCATTTTAAAATTGTTATACAACAATGACGCCATTAGATGGAAGCGACATTGTGCAGAACCATTTTGGGGGGCAATTAGACTTCCCTAATAAGGCGTCAAGTTCATTCGGTGACGGACATATGAACATGTGCACTATATTAACAGTATAGCTAATGAGCTATGTTTATTGAGTATATTAATTATCTTGATTCTATGTAGCATTTTTGAAAATAAAGTATATTTATTTATTATGGACCATCAACAGGAGATATATCAAAAACATCCGCCTTAAATCTAAACAATGCTCATGCTAAATACCTATACTCCCTATTATAGGTGGTCACATCATGCATTATGTCATATTTTACAAAATGTCAAATAAAAAGTTAAATTTGGATAATTAACATATTATAAGATATTAATTAAAGGATAAAATAATAACATTTAAAAAAAGCATAAGCAAAAAATAGCGATAATAGAACATACTTAATCGGTTTGGGATATTATTTTAAAGAATGTATGAGGACTGTCATTAAATATATCGATGTTTTTAGATTTTTCAACATATTTATTGTACAGCGTGCATGCTCTTGTCATGAATGTCAAAGAAGCAAGTGAGGTGTGTAAGAATAAGCCTGAATGGCGCTCTGTTGTTCGTGCCTACCCCGCAAGGGACCTGGCGTGAACTTATGTATGTATTTATTGTACAGACGTGATATTCTTGCTATGGGTGAATATTTTCCAAGATTAGTTTTAAAACGTTTTGTCTTAAATGTTGGACAGGCGTGACGAGGAGGCCTGCGAGGAACATTAGTCGTAAAATAGTAGTAAAATCAAATCGTTCTAATAGTCGAGGACTGTCTATGTCATTGTGTAATAGTTTATAAAGAAATTTAATATCAAGGACAGATCTTCTAAACTTGAGGGTTTGCATTCATATGAGATTTACAGCTCATAGGCGCTCTGAAACGAAATGCTAAGTGGCGAACAAGTCTCCTTTGAATATTGTACATTCTGCTCTCATGAACCTCATAATGAGGTGTCCACACCTGACAACAATATTCAAGTTTACTTCTGACATAAGAGTTGTATAGTAACATTATTGTAGAAAGTTTGTTAAATTCTTTCCCCCTTCTCAAAATAAAACCTAATTACTTACACGCAGCACTTATAATATTATCTATGTGTCGATTGAAACGTAGTTCACTATCAATCTGAATTCCAAGTACTCGCACATCATGCACTTGACCTAATGGGTTTCCTGAGACAGTGTAACTATTCGGCTGTTTAATTCGTTTTCTGGTAAACTGGATATAGTGACATTTAGTTGTATTTAATGACATACGATTATTATTACACCATAATTCTAAATTTTTTAAGTCGTGCTGCAGTAGCTCTATGTCAGACGGAGTACGAATGGATTTTGTTATTTTAAGATCATCAGCAAAAAGATAAGCTCGAGAGTGGCAAAATGACTTTGGTAAATCATCTATATCTATATATATAATAAAATTGTAGAGGTCATATTTCTGTGCAATTCAAAATGCTAAAAACGGAGTCAGGGGGATGTAAGAAGTGAAATAGAACTAATTTGGATTTTTTTTTGAATTTTTTGTTTCTCTGTTTGTCTGTCTGTTTGTAACGGCTAATCTTCGAAACGAATAGACCGATTGAAATGAAATTTTGTATGTTGGCAGCTTATATCCCTGGTCAACATATAGGATAATTTTGATCCCGAAAAATTAAAGAGTTCCCGTGGGATAGTTAGAAAGCTTTAATTACTTAAACAGCTTAAAACAGACTTAAAGTAATTTCTCTGCAACGTAACATAATAGAAGCGGATAATTTGACAGGGTGTGGTGTCAGTGAGAGAGTTTTGTCTTATATATATAATATATAAAGCAGATAAGTTTGTTTGTTTGGTTGAACGCGCTAATCTCAGGAACTACTGGTCTAATTTGAATTTTTTTTTCAGTGTTAGATAGCCCATTTATTGATGAAGGTTACAGGCTATAAACCATCACGCTAAGAGCAATAGGAGCGGAGCACCAATGAAGAATGTTTCAAAATCGCGGGTGTTTTTTAACTTCCTTTCCACGTGTACGAAGTCACGGGCAAAAGCTAATCTTATATATAAAAACGAATCGCAAAATGTGTTGGTAAGCGCATAACTTGAGAACGACTTTACCGATTTTGATGAAATATTGTGTGTGTGTGTTTGAGTGGGTCCCGGGATGGTTTAAAACCACAATTGGAACCGGTAGATGGCGCTGAGATCGGGTTCTAGAATCCTCCTAATCACCTGGACCGATTATGGTGATTTTGTTTTTGTGTCATGAAACAAAGTCTTTTAGGAATTCAGAAAATATGGCGGTACGAAGTTCGCCGGGTCATCTTATCTTATATATAATAGAAAAACTTCGTTTAAAAAACCGACTTCAAAAACTAAACAGTATAAAATAACTTATTTCTAAAGCTATGTATTATTATTAATATAAATTATCTAAAACATCTTAAAGTCGGTGCGTTGTAATTTTCAAAATATAGTCATTTTAATGTTTCACTTTGCACTGACTTCGAGATGTTTTAGATAATTTATATTAATAATAACGAAATAAGTTATTATATACTTTTTAGTTTTTGAAGTCGGTTTTTTTAAACGAAGTTTTTTTATTTTATTTGTTACTTTTTAGTGCCTAGCTATGAATGGGTAGAACTACGCAAGGTGCCGCGCTTTAAAAAAAAATATAGGTCCCAAGAAACGGGAACATAAAAATGTTCGTAAAATGAAAACTACTAGGCCCAACTATATCAAATTTTTAGGGGACTATATGGTAACTATTCCGCGTCGAACAAAAAAAGATCACGTAAATCGGATCATAAATCTCAGAGTAATCGGTGTACATATGGAACGGAATAGAATTTTTTTCAAAAAAAATGTTCATAAAATCAAAACTATTGGGCCAAACTATGTTAAATTTTTAGGGGACCAATTGGAAGCTATTCTGCATCGAACAAAAAAGAATCACGTAAATCGGATCATAAATCTCGGAGTAATCGGTGAACATACATAAAAAAAAACATAAAATTAAGATCCCGACGAATTGAGAACCTCCTCCTTTTTTTGAAATCGGTTAAAAACGAATCGCAAAATGTGTTAGTAAGCGCATAACTTGAGAACGACTTTAGCGATTTTGATGAAATATTGTGTGTGTGTTTGAGTGGGTCCCGGGATGGTTTAAATCCACAATTGGAACCGATAGATGGCGCTGAGGTCGGGTTCTAGAATCCTCCTAATCACCTGGACCGATTATGGTGATTTTGTTTTTGTGTCATGAAACAAAGTCTTTTAGGAATTCAGAAAATATGGCGGTACGAAGTTCGCCGGGTCAGCTAGTTTATAAATAAGTTAAAAAAGAGTGGCCCAAGGTTGGACCGCTGGGGAACCGGAAGTGGAAATTATGGGATCAGACTGAGAGCCATCTATAACTACTTTAAACAGTCGCTTAAATATGACAATAATAATATTCTATTCTATTCTATTGTATTAAAATGCATATCATACTTTATTATTATGGCTAGTTATAAGTTCACTTACAAAGTCCGTCAGTCCTAAATATCCTTCGCTCAAATAACCTTGAAGTATTTAAGAAGTTTGATAATTAGTTAAACATCGAGTTGGAAAGTACGAAAGCGATTATTTTGTTTTCATAATGGCTATTTCAAATATTCCCCACATTTAAATTAGTACCATCGTTTCATTTACAACTGCGTTTAGTTTTATTGACAAACGACTTAGAAAATTTTAACAATCTTAAGCGCCCCATTTTATTTATTTTATTTTTATTTCGGCACTAGCATTTGGCAAGTTAACAAATAGTCAGAAGGCTGGCTCATATTTTGCACAACAAATAAGTGCAACCAGTCTTCTGGGCACGCTCCCCGTTGCCAGTGATCTGCTACATAATATATCTTAGTTTCAATGTCTTTGTTTATTATTCAATTGAATTAATATTATGTCATTTAATGGTTAAGAAATATTCGACAAATAGTTATACTGTTTATTCTATGTAGGTATATATTATTAGTCACAAATTAAATAGTTTTGGAACGTAGTTCCTTATCGCGCGGTACGAATGAGGGCTAGACGGAAAAAATTCTTACGAAAAAAGTTGTCACGACAGTTTTTGAACTTGCCAAGATAAAATGCAGTTGCATAACCCTTTATGCCCACGCAGTTAGAGTTTAATTTGGAGTACATTATTATTTAAATGTCATGGGTTGCTGACGTACAGATAGCATTAGCGGACATATAGAGTCTTAATGTCATTAAAATAAGGAGCAATATCGCGAATCTGGTTTAAAGTTAAATTTGTTTCAAGAGTCGAATTGCAGGATGTGATTCGATTTTTAAATTTAAATTGTTTCTTATATTGAAGTAAATAGGATTCAAACTTACTCATTTACTATTATGTTGAGTGTATACAGGTTTTTTGTAAATAATAAATATGGAACTTCGTTCCATCCGGGTGTCCCTTGACACCTCTCAAGTTTTTTTTAAATTAAATTCATAAAATTACGGATCGTTTTAATATGACGCCAAGGAAGGTTTGCACTGAAAAGCAGCGTTGTGTCGGATATTATGCCGGCACAGCAATAAGCTGAGTGCATATATATATAAACATTGTTAAAGAGGGAATAAAATAATGAATTATTGAATATAATAAAAGTTTTTGTATTAAATCATTACTAGTGGTCGCTTTTATGCGTGGTCGTTTATTAAATTATTATTAAGGTTCTTTTGTCAAAGAACCTTAATAATGTTCTATTCTTCTTTTGTACAATCACAGATTTCGCCAAGGCTACTACACTATTAGTTGGACTTGAACAATATACAAAAGAGTATAGTTTGCGTGTGTGTGTGTCAAATACATTGTAGTGTGTGTAATGTATATTTATTTAATGCATTTTAAATAAGTTTTTAAGATATAATAAATAAAATACATTAAGGACAGATCTGGTCAATTATTTACAAAATATTTTTTTTAGCATTTTCAAAATTGTCGGCCACAAAGTAAAATGCGCGATAATGGTCTGCCAACCTTATTTTTCGATGATAATAATAATATATATTTTCAAATTATAAAATGGCAAACTTGGTCAAATGGATTTAAAATTCGTCAAAAATCGATACCTGTCTTACCTGAGCGCTCGTCGCGTCCACCACTTTGAGCTTAGTGAGTCCCCACTTCATGCATGCTATATATAGGGCCCTCAATGTACAAAAACTCAGGTCTGGTCAAATAGATACAGGTAGCCGTTCACGGGCTCTTAGACCAATAGCTTTTCTCTAATATTTTAACATTTAAAACATACGTTTTTAATCAAACCTTTTTTGTTGTAAACGTATATAAGTGGAAAATTTACGCTAAGGACACCATGTGGAAAGTTATAGTGACTACAATAGGGATTAGACTTCCCACTGAACAAAGGTCAAAGTCAGTTTCGAATCGATTACTAGTTAGTAATAAATCTGGCTTAAGCTTCCGATATTAATAATTCAAGCGCCAATGCCCCAAGTTGTATTATTACAACAGGGTCTTTAACGGCGATAATTCACCAAAGCCGGCTATTAGACCCCGGGGTCCAGGTCCACTTTATAAGGGCCTCCGTGCATAATTCAGGCGTACGTTTATGTGGCTAAGTGCTCGACGCTCAAAGGGCCAGGGCTCCAGAACTCCTGTACATACTTCGTCTACGAGTAGAGAATTGAATTAGTCAGAATAACAAATTGACTTTTCATACCAAATAAATCATTCAGAAATCTTATGCATATTAATATTGTTACGAGTTGTGGGACTCGAATTAAAATGTCGTTGGAATTACTATAGAGTTTATTAGAACTATACAAACACGTATAACACAGGTACAAATATAACCAAACACAACAAATTCAAACGCAATGCAGAAGGTCGTTATTCAATAAAACGCGCAAAGTCCGTCACTAATAGATTCCCGAATATTGTACACACGTCTCGCCTTGATCGCGGTTCTCGCTCGACTGCCTCCCTCCCTCAATAAAGCCGTCGTTTCATACTGCACAGATGCCCGCCCGGCAACGTGGACTGAATTTCCTAGAATCAGCTTGTACTTTAATATCCGTTACACCTGGCTTATGACTCGGCCGCAAACGGCCATAAAAGAGTTCATTAAAACAATGGGCTGTTCTCTAGAAACGTATGCCAATCAATAAGTAAAAAAATTTAAAAACTTCGTTTAAAAAAACCGACTTCAAAAACTAAAAAACTAAAATGTATAAAATAACTTATTTCTAAAGCTATTATTATTAATATATATTATCTAAAACATCTTAAAATCGGTGCTTAGTAATTTTCAAAATATAGTAATTTTTATGTTTTGCTTTGCACCGACTTCAAGATGTGTTAGATAATATATATTAATAATAATAGCTTTAGAAATAAGTTATTTTATACATTTTAGTTTTTTAGTTTTTGAAGTCGGTTTTTTTAAACGAAGTTTTTAAATTTTATTTGTTACTTTTTAGTGTCTAGCTATGTATGGGTGGACCTACAAATGGTGCCGCGCTTCTTAAAAAATATAGGTCCTAAGAACCCGGAACAAAAAAATTTTCATAAAATGAAAACTACTGGGCCAAACTATGTCAAATTTTTAGGGGACTACATGGCAGCTATTCCGCGTCGAACAAAAAAAGAATCACGTAAATCGAATCATAAATCTCAGAGTAATTGGTGTACATATGGAACGGAGTGAAAATTATTTTCATGAAAAATGTTCATAAAATGAAAACTACTAGGCCAAACTATGTCAAATTTTTAGGGGACCACATGGCAGCTATTCTGCGTCGAACAAAAAAAGAATAACGTAAATCGGATCATAAATGACGGAGTAATCGGCGAACATATGGAACGGAGTGAAAATTATTTCCATGAAAAATGTCCATAAAATGAAAACTACTGGGCCAAACTATGTAAAATTTTTAGGGGACCAATTGGAAGCTATTCCGCGTCGAACAAAAAAAGAATCACGTAAATCGGATCATAAATGGCGGAGTAATCGGCGAACATACATAAAAAAAAAAGGAACAAAAAAAAAAAAAAAAAAGATTCCGACGAATTGAGAACCTCCTCCTTTTTTCGAAGTCAGTTAAAAAGAAGACGATCATAAAAGAATTACAATGGTTCAATGTTATTAGTAATAAATGTGCTTCTACAAATCTGTACGTGGAATTTGTCTTTGTCGGCGCCTAGGTTGTAACAATATTGTAAATGCAAAACTAACTCTGTCTGTTTATCTGTCTATGACGAAGAAGTATGAGGAGAAGAAAATCTGGTCTGACTACCTGAGTGACTCGGAGTAAGCAATAAGTATGAGTTTAAGATGATAGTATAGAAGGATTAATTCAAAACTTCATTTATACGAATTTAGCAGCTCGCTCCAACCTCTTATACTATATTTTGTATAACGTTCTTATCTTGCCAAGCTTGTAAAGAATTTATAGGGATATATTGCAGCATAACATTTTAGCACGTCATGTCATTATTATAACTATAACTACCTCAGCCGCCAAACTTCGTACCGCCTCAGAATCAATAAATGAAAAAGCTGTTGTGTGTTGCAATAAATGATTCAACTTTAGTCAAAAATGTGGTCACAACTTAACCGGAACGAACATCAAACGTTTGACAGGTAGGCCTAGTTTCTAAAGGAAAGCGAAATTGTTATTTTTACTATATTCCAAGCATTTTTTTCATATTTACTCACCTTTCAAACCTTCCTAGAACTTCCACAAATAATTTTAAACCAAAATTAGCCAAATCAGTCCAGCCTTTCTCGGGTTTTAGCGAAACCAACGAACAGCACTTTATTTATATATATATATATATATATATATGTCGGAGGGAAGCTTTAATTGGACGTATCGTTGACTGGATGTATAACGCACAATATCATTTGTTTACATTTTAATTACTTCTAAAATTCTTAATGTAATTTAATTTGATTTGTTGAATGTTTCTATAATTTAAAGATCGTTCTAATCTAATAAAAGTTATGAATATTGTAATTTAATAAACGACCAATCAGAGCAGAGCATATGGCGGAGCGGGGTCAGCGCCCTTTATACTTTGAGTAGTATCTACTTGGGTAGACTGAGGAGTTTTTTGTGACACATTTGGTTGGTGGCTACAGGTCGAGTTGGACCTTTGAGAGTTTTAAAGAAAGTATTGAAGTTGAAAGTATGAGCGGGTGCCCTGAACCCGCTGCTCGGTCTAAACTATGTCATAATGTTGATCAAATCTAAATTAAAAGTGTATAAACCGTGGCTATTGTGTTTTATGCTCGCATTTTATCCTGATGACGCCCACTAAACCTGCAATAACTAAAGAATATGTCGTGAAAATGAGGCCGTTCTGCGACATATATATATATATATATATACATAATATTTTTCTTTCCTTTATTGTATCTTTGTCTTATTGAGTAGGCAAGACACTGTTTGCTACAACTCCATTCATTCTTCGAAAAGTAATTCTGTATAAAACTTTAAAAAAAGAACTTGAAATATAAATAAAATAAGAAATATAAAGATATTTTTTTTAGCTACACGTGTGGCTGCGGAGTTTCTTGCCGCTTCTTCTCCTTAACAGCAATAACACGTTGCGAAGCGGTGTACATAGAATAGGAAGTAAAATTATTTTTTTACTTATATGTGTTGTGACCTTCAAAAAGTATTCTCCAGTAGAACTTGTTTCAATAAAACCGTTTGAATTTGAATTTACAGGTTACATTATTACAGGCCGCGCACTGTAATGCTCGAGTCTCCTCCTTCACTGGTATAATATAATAATAATACTCTGATGTGTAATTTTCAGTTACAATTAAAAGAGAAGAAACAGCACAACAAACTCCCCACTAAGATATCTTATTATTCTATTTTTTATAAACTCTTAAACAGTAAAATTGACAGCCCCGAACTTCTCGACAAACTAATATTCACTGTAACCACGGGCTGGATGCCTTTTGAATATTCATAACACATTCGCTCTGTCAGCATGTCGCACTGTGTACTGTCAACACTCACCACTCTACCGTCTTTGTACTTCCTACAATAATATCTGCCACGAGCTCGATGTTTTCAATGCCTCGGTAAAGCACATCAAGAAGTGTCACTCTTTGTTAATTAATTGTTGAACTTCATTATTTTTTCTTTTCTTTGTTCTAAATTATCATGTACTCGATGTCTTTTTATAATGCATGCTGTGTTCAATCAAGGAGGCCATTCAGCAATCATATATTCTGTGGTCTAGTTTTGTTTAAAAGTACGTAAGCTGAGTTGGCCAGTTTGCCAACCATACGAAAATAAAATATTATTATTTATATATTATGTATGAACATTCATGGTCTTTTTTAAATGCTAGAATGATGGCTGGGTGTGAGTTTTAATTATTTATAGAAACTTATTTAAATAAACTGTGCAAAGACTAGACAAGACAGATGTCACGTCAGCATACTGCATTAGAACAGTTTTAATTGTATATTTTATTAAATTCCACGCCGGCTCCTCCAGGCTGACGAATTGCTAAGCACCCGTTTACAAAGTGCCTACGTTTAGAATATTCAAGGGCGAAATGGAAATGTTCCCACGTCTTCAGGAGTGAGTGCTCGGCTAACCAACGAATTACCATGAACGAAACTGGAACGCGCAATTTCCTGACGTGTCTTTCAAGCTGCTTTCCTTCAGCTATGTCAGTTATATTACCTAAGAGTTAAATGGATACGTAATATTTTCTTAACTAAAGTTCTCTTAACTAAGTATGACCACGTTTCTAAATTTCGTAAAAAACTCAAGTGGTTGTCAATTCGTTTTCGCCGGAATACTCCCATTCTATCATTATTCATTCATTTATTGCTTTATAGTATTTTATGCATCCCTACTACACCATAGTACTTTAAAAAAGACTTCGAATTTATTTCTTGTTCTCACAATTTTTTTTATTGCGTGAGTTCAGCAGACAGGCAGACGGCCCACCTGATGGAAAGCGGTTACCATCGCCTATGGACATTTGCAACACCAAAGGTGCTACAAATGCGCTGCTGCTCTCTTAAGGGAGACTGGAACCTGGTCACTAATGCCGGAACACAACTCAAGGTTGTTATGGCGACATACTTTAGACCAGGGGTGGTAGCCATCCAGTCGGGCAAATGCCCTACCACCTGGCTGTGGGTTGTTTTGTCGCCTCTTACGACAGGCCGCCCGGCCGCAGGAAATTGTATTCTTTCTCCGTTCCTGCACGGATAAAATCACACTGACAATTTACGCCCTTCCTATCAACATAAGACCTATTACTTCTTTTCAAAATACAATGTTTTTCAATAATTCTTTCACGGCGATGGCTGTCAGACAAGCAAAACCTCCAATTATTGAAATTTCTTAATATTGCATCGACTATGGAGGTTAGTCGTTACACCGGCCACGCTTGGCCAAAGTGGATTGGGGGTTTAACACATCAGTTATCTCAGGACGATCCGGCTCGAAGGACCATAAAACTACACACTTTATTTACTTGATTTATTTCATCCCTTGATGTGGACGGAGATGCCTCGATATGCACTGGTGAGCACGCGCGTGCGCTGCCTTGATGAGCGACGTTGCTATTGATGATAAATTCGCTAGTGCTCACCTAAATGGTGAATCGAGAAAATGTACGAACTTGCTACGTACAAGCAGGTTCATCAGTATGTTTTCATTTATCATCCGCACGTGGTAGTACAAAAGTCCAAATTTCACGGCAACGAAGCAACAAACATTGCCTGTTAATATTGTTACAAGTTACGGGACCCGAATTAAAATGCCTTTGGAATTACTATAGAATTTATTAGAACTATACAAACACGTATAACACAGGTACAAATATAACTGGTCGCAACCAGTACAAACGTGATTCACGATTCAATAACACGCGCAAAGCCCGTCACTATATAGCTTATCGAATGTACACACGTCTTGTGTCGCTTGTGCCTATCGTTCGACTGATTCATCTCTCGGTTGGGGAATTGTTTTATACTGCACCAATACAATATGTCTCGACACAATACTCGACCGCATAACAATTATTTCCAAGAATCACACCTGGCTAATGACCATTATAAACATTACAATACACAATGGCCTGTTTTTCTAATTACAAATTTTAAACACAAAGTAAACAAAGTTCAAATGCTGAATAGTAATAAACTGCCGGTGTGAGTTGGTCTTTTGTCGGCATTCGGTCGTAACAAAGTCAGACTTATTGCTAAAGATACAGACTAAATGGGAAAATATTTTTCTTTACGCTGCCTGTCACTTATCCAGGTACTTAGTTAACTATACAAAAAAAACCAACAATGGCTGGAGTACGTGCCTCGTCTTTGTGCACATGATAAAAAATATTTTGTGGGTCGAGAGCGCGGTCAAAGGAAAATCCTACTTCCCTCGTTGAATGATGAGTAAACTTAAGATTGTCTTAACCTTACTTACAAATAGACTAAAGATGCTATTAGTCGAAGTAAATTCTTTTCAATATGAACCCATGCTTCGTCCAAGTTATTGAAGTAAAACTTCTTTAGAATCGTGATTTGAAACTCGATGAAACGAAAAAGCGACACTAAATTCCTAAGTGTTTACATTTGTGATTTACTAGTTTGTAGTTTTTAACAGACTTCGAAAAAAGGAGGAGGTTCTCAATTCGTCGGGATCTTTTTTTTTTTGGCTTTTTTTTATGTATGTTCGCCGATAAGTCCGTTATTTATGATCAGATTTACGTGATTCTTTTTTTGATCGACGTGGAATAGCTTCCAATTGGTCCCCTAAAAATTTTACATAGTTTAACCCAGTAGTTTTCATTTTAAGAACATTTTTCATGGAAATAATTTTCACTCCGTTCCGTATGTACACCGATTACTCTGAGATTTATGATTCGATTTACGTGATTCTTTTTTTGTTCGACGCGGAATAGCTGCCATGTGGTCCCCTAAAAATTTGACATAATTTGGCCCCGTGGTTTTCATTTTATGAACATTTTTTTGTTCCCGGTTCTTGGGACCTATATTTTTTAAGAAGCGCGGCATCATTCGTAGATCCACCCATACATAGCTAGACACTAAAAAAAACCGACTTCAAAAACGAAAAAACTAAAATGTATAAAATAACTTATTTCTTAAGCTATTATTATTAATATATATTATCTAAAACATCTTAAAGTCGGTGCTTAGTAACTTTCAAAATATAGTAATTTTTATTATGTTTTACTTTGCACCGACTTCAAGATGTTTTAGATAATATATATTAATAATAATAGCTTAAGAAATAAGTTATTTTATACATTTTCGTTTTTTCGTTTTTGAAGACGTTTTTTTAAACGAAGTTTTTAAATTTTTTATAGTATAGTAGTTTTCGTAGGCTCCTCACTCTTGTCTACTAAGCCTTGTAACTATATACATAATTATGTGCGTTGTATATGTTGTCTGAAGTTTCACTTGTACTGCGTATGAACTGCACACACACACACACACAATTTTTTAAAATAAAAAGTGTCCTAATTTTATAACAATTTATTCAATAAACAACAACAAAACTAGTTAAAAACTCGAATGGGTACGAGCAAAACTAATATGTGTCCTTGAAGTTCGTACACGTCATAGCGTAGAACACAGTTTTAAGTTTCATAGATAAAGTCGAGAGGAGAGTTCTGCGCTCTCGCTCGGCCGCTATGTGGTATCGCATGCTATCTCTTCCGCACAACACATCGTAAGGTGTAATAAACGTTAAGACTTGAAATAACTTCACTCGAAGCGCAAATAAATTTTGCACGTACTGTACAATTATGCAACTTACGAGTGTCTAGGATCAACTCCAGAGTGGTCCGTTGTATATTACCCACAACACAAGCATAACTTGCTTAATTTTACGATATATAGTTATGTGTGTTTGTCAAAAAAAAGACTAGCAGAGTTTTGATCGGTTCCTGTATCTTACCGACCGTTCATTTGCCTTACTATCATTTAAAATTTGACATAAGCTGTATACAAGTGGTACCAAAATACAACCGAAGGTAAGGCGAGAGAAAGAATTCTAACATATGGGAACTTATGTTAATAACACTATGCTTAGAGATAGACTAAGATTACTTACGTTAGAAATAACTAATTTGGTTATATATTTAAAATATATAACCAAGACAAATGAACGTCGAGATTTAAAATAAAAATTACGAATTTAATTAAAAAAGCAAAACAAAAGCATCGCTATTTAAAGATCTGTGAATAGTTATTAGACTGCGTACGAAAATCAGGATAGAATAGCATAATCTTATTTCTACAAAAATGCTTTAAAATCATAAACAGAATTTGTGGTCTTATTGCTCATAATGATTTCATTCAGATAATCTTTGGACGGACTATAAGCGAGCGTACAGACTACACTGCCGCCACGCTGCCACCACGCCGCCACCGCAGCGGTACTCTGTTTTCAATGTATAGTGTACCAGCCTTGCAGAGATTTCGGTAAGAAAGTACCATATATACCAAATATTAACTATTTGGGCAGGGTTTCCCCTTTATTGTTCAGCCTTTGGTGTGACTATTCACACCACACGGTAAGCAATGAACACCGTTTTACACGCCACACCGGCTTTTATACGAAAATTCTACCCTACAAAACATTAATATTGCATCATTGCTAAAAATAGCAATTACATCATAGTGTTGCCAGGATCATAAAAACAATTATAATAATTAGTTACTGATGCACTAAATTATCTAGACAATAATTTTGTGGGCTTATAAAATTAACTAGCCGGTAGAAATAGTAATTTCATTATAAATTGAATTATCTGATAAATCGACTAAAAATATTATTATCTATGACGATTGTTTATGTGATATTAATATACTCTATGGTTCTCATGACTGCTGTGATGGACATCGCATAACAATAGGTATATGAACAAATGAATGACTGACATGCGTTGCGAAAAAGGGAACACGCCGCCAGATTTAAATAAATAATTTAAATATGTTAGAAACGAAATATGAATAGGTCGAAATGAGGGTTACATGGCGGTACCAATAAGTTAATTTATAAGAATGAGTTTTATTACTTAACAAGGCCTATTTCTACATAATATACATTGAAATCTACAATGAATATCACCGACTTAAGCATTTCCTATAAATTCATACTGAAATCAGACTTATCCAAGTGTAACAGATTTTCCCTAATAAATATACAACGAAAAGTTCTTTAACATGATTTATCGTCAACTCTGACCTACCCACATTCGAGACATTATTCAAAAAATGAAAAAAGAAATTTGCGTAATTGTAGTTTTATGTGCTAACTTTCCAAATTCGTTCCCACCTCATTTAACAGGGCCGACGAGTGATGGCCCCGCAGGAGATTCGCCTCGTTAGCTTTCTGCGTGTGTGATGTCACTCTTATTCTGTACTCCAAAAACGGTAATTTGGGGTCATCCATAAAGTACTACTAGTGTACGAAGCTACGTCCCCTTGTCAAAAAAAAAAGTTAAGGGGAAGACAGTGATGAGTGTTGTGGGCAGTTCAGCGAAGGAGTTTATCGTAGTTTAAGAGGAAAGCACTGCAGTAGCAGGAGGTGGTCATGCAATATCGGCGACGGTATTGTGAGTGAGACATCTTATCGTCGGGGCAGAGCATCGTTAGTTGTGCATGAAGGGACAAGACTGCAGAGAAGAATCACGCACAGCTCTGTAAATCAATAAAAGCATTTAGTTGAAAAAAAACTGGTGTTTCCTTCCAATCCCAAGTGCGCATATACACCCGCATGCACGTAACAGTATTATAAAATTCGTGTGACGTGATTCATGTTTAACCACTTTTTACTATCTGTCATTTTCATGCTAATATCTACGTTAACTTTATGGAGAAATCTTTTTCTTGAATTGTTCAATTGTAATTAATACGATATAAAAACAAAATGCGGTTTTCAATTTGGTTTTTTTAATACGCTATCACGCCCTTGTATATTTATGATTAATTTAAATTCTTTCTCTTTTGCCTTCTCCCAATCATTTGGGGTCAGCGGAATGAAAAGACAACAATATGTATGTATTCTGTTCTTCTGTCACATCATCATAATAGCATTCCAAACGCAATCCATCCATCTCTTTTTTGTTCTACCTTTACATTACTTTACCCGTTAATCTTCCAGTTTAATTTAAAAAATATGATATTTTCTTGAGTTAAGCGATTAGTATAAATAATAAGACTACGTTTTAACGGTTTTGAGCGCGATAATTTATTTGATTTTTATTATTCTGACGTTTCGACCACTTTTCAGTGGCCGTAATCACAGAAAACAAAGATGTCAAGTGTTAATGAGTATTGTTAGAATTTTATTTAGCCTACCGCTAAATTGTTCATTTTAATTTTGTTTATGGTTATTATTTACTCTATGAGAGCCTAATCCAATTTACCACCGCTTCGCAACATGTGGCTTGAAGAGAGGAAGCGGCGCAAGAAACTTTTCAGCAAACATGCCCAATTCTAATAATTTAATGTACTATTAAAATGGGTGGAAAAAATATAAAAAATTAATTCTTGAAAAGGCATTAGCGCGTCTAAATTTTGGGACCGATCCGCGCCGACACTGACATGGAGGCCATTTTTCATCTTTGAATATATATAGTATATAAATATAGTAGTTTCATTTCAGATTTTGAAGTGAAACTTCTTTAGTGTCATTGGATTTGAAACTCGATGAAACGAAAAAGCGACACTTAAAAGAGATAAATCTATAGCACTAAGCCTGCGAAAGAATGAGATACAAGTTTTACATTGTGCAGCACAGATTAGAGAGTCAACAAGACCGATGATTAAACATAAGTCCAATTTGGACCGAAATTAAACTGATAATAATATTTTTTATACAATCGGTTAAAAATTAAAAGTGATACTTAAGAAGTTTATTTTATATTATAATATGTTGACGGATGTAGGTTAAAAGAATTATATTTAAATTAATTAAAGTTAGAGAAGAATTATCTGTGAGTATATTCCGTGTGAGTGTGAATTACAAACACACACACACATTTTTTTTAAATTATTGTAAGGTGTAAAAATATGTTGTAAATGAATAAAAACTTTTAAATTATTATCAACACTTGTTTAAAATAAAAACTTACTGGAAAGAGTTTGTAAGGTACTGTGTAAAAAATCAATTTTAAATCTACTCAACTCAACTCAAACATTACGATATTCTTCTGGTTCAATTTGATATAATACGACAATGTATACTTCAGTGATTAATATCAGTAATTAAGAGCAAATGCGTAGTTAGTGTAAGACAGAAGGCCATACGCCTGACTGAGCTATTACAATTTAATAAAGGAATGCCTGCTACGACTACGGCGTAGCGGGTGGCTCGTAGACGGGGGTCGTAGCTTAATGATTTTTTACATGCACAGTATATGAGAAATTAGTATTTAAACGCCGCATACCAACGGTAGTTGTTTCAATTCAAAAACAAATAAAAAAATGTAGTACGTCATTTCTTTATTATAACTATAGTAATATTTTTCTTTACTTTTATTGTCTCTGTCTTATTGAATATGGACTGTTTGCTACAACTCCATTAATTCTTCAAAAGTCATTCTATAACATACTTCTGCATGAAACTTATAAAAAAAGAACTCGAGATATTTATATATATATATAATAATTCTATTTATAGAATAAGGGAAATATAAAGAAAAACCAATTTTAGCTAGACGTGTTGCTGGGGAGCTTCTTGCCGATTCTTCTCCTTAACAGCAATAACACGTTGCGAAGCGGTGTATATAGACTAGGAAGTAAAATTAAATTTTAACCTATATGTATGACCTTCAAAAAGTGTTCTCCAGTGGAACTTATTTTGAATAAAAACTTTTGAATTTGAATTGTTTTGATTATTGGACGTCCCTCGCATTGGCATTTATTTGTTTAATAGAGTTGATCCCGCGGCTGCGCAGCGGATCGAGCTCTAGCGCGTACCTATTGTTTAAAGAGCAGGCGTTAATACCTATAGGTTCCATTGTGTAAAATTTTTATGTCAGTACTATTTGCCCCCTGAAAATTCACTTCATTTTATATCGCTAACTATACATCTCCTCCATACTCCATACTCCGGGGATGAAAATTATCTACGTCCATTTTTGTTACATGCACAAAACTAGACAAAACCGATCCAGTAGGTACTCCAGTAGTTTTTTCGTGAAAGCTTAACAAACAGACAGATCGAATTACTATCGCATTTTAAAGTGAAACTTTTATTAGATCGTCTCAAACTTTTTGGTCTGTGTGTTGCATGTCGCGTGACGGTCGGCCGCGGCCAAGGCCAATATGGCGGCGCCTATAGTTCGCAGCAACTGACCCTGTAGTAATGTGAAAAAAAGTTTCACTTTTACCGTGGTTTCATAAAACCACACAATCTTTTTTTTATAGATTAAGAATTATTATATCTTCTAAACTTGATGAATTATTAGTCTCTCATACTTTCATCCCCGATTTCAACTCGTTCTTGTTTTATCCATCGTTCCCCCATACCATCTACATAGTGCAAACTGATAAAAAAGCAAAAACGC
Source organism: Dendrolimus pini (assembly GCA_949752895.1). Taxonomy (NCBI): domain Eukaryota; kingdom Metazoa; phylum Arthropoda; class Insecta; order Lepidoptera; family Lasiocampidae; genus Dendrolimus; species Dendrolimus pini. Next base: position 24,803,922 of record OX457129.1, on the reverse strand, counting down.
CCAAAAATGATCTCAATGCCAATAATGACAAAAGTGCCAAGAGCGCCAAAAATTATCAAAACCCCTTGTCCACCCTCGATATTAAAATAACTTATATACCAAACTTGAGCCAAGTCAATCCAGTAGTTTTTTCGTAAAAGCATAACAAACAAAGAGACTTTTATCCCGAGAACTATCCCATTTTTCGGGATAAAATATATTTCTATGTTCTCCTCGGCATCGAAAATATATATATACTGAGTTTCAGCCAAATCGGTCCAGTAATTTCGCATTTATAATATTAATAGGGATTTAAATTCTGGTGTACTATGAGACCTATTCTGTGGCCAGTGTTCTCTGTGTCACTGAGCTTGGTTCGTAGCGCTACGATAAAAGGTTGAAAGGTATAATACGTTGTTATCGCTCCTGTAGTCAAACGACGACAAGGATTTTCGAGGCAACTTTATTTATGGAAGTATTTTGATTACAATATTTTAAATTAGTACATGTGACTAGCCTTTACCCGTAGCTTACCTCGTATTAATGTAAACTTACTAAACAGGTTGGGAGTTCCACACTTCCGGGCTCGGAGACAATGCGCAAAAGCATTTCCCCGCATAAAAAACGAATTGCATCGCATAAGTGGCAAAACAAATCACAACAAAAAATTTACTTGAAGTTTTACGGGCAGTTTGTTAATGTACTTGACAAACCTGCCTGTAAAACTTCAAGTTAAAATTTTGTTGCGATTCGTTTTTTCATTTGTCCGTTGAAGTTTCCATTCTGCTATGTGTTCCAGCGCACATTTCGATTTTTCACAGGTTTACTGCAAATTATGTTTGGCTAGGTTAGGTACATTTTAATTATGCATTTTTTATTTAAACATATTTTATTTTATCAAACCAAAAAAACTGAAAGCGCATCCATAGTGTACTCTAAAATGAAGCCGCCCCCTCCCCGCGGCCCTAACGCTCTTTCGTGACAGAAAAAATCCTAAGACCCAACCCCCCCCCCCCCCCCCGTCTATATAGAAGTTTCACTTCAAAAAAGGATATATGTCTCATGTTTTTGTTATAATTCTTAGAAAAATCAAATTTAATTTTTAATTCAAACATCTATTAATATTATCCTTAACACAATTTAGGCGAAGAGGGAACTAACCACGAGGGCAACACATAAAAATTGCGTAGTAATTCCCGTTGCCACGATATATTTGTCAGTGTATTGTATGACCAACAAACTGACATTCATATATTGGGACTAGAATATGCCCGCAACTTTATCCACGCTTGACTTAAAATTCCCGCGGGATTCCCGGGATAGATAAACACACCTAATTTTTTACACAAAATTTTCTATCGTTTATTAGAATTCGATATTTTTCAATGTGGCTCTTTAAATCATTACCAGAAAAATTCCCTCGGGATTGCCAGGATAAAAAGTAGCGCAGATTTTAAATTTTATAATTTGATGTCGATAAGCGAAAATGTATCAAAACCCGCCCCGTAGTTTTTAAATTAATCCCGAACAAACAGATAAGAAATCTAAAAAAAATCGCATCCTACTCGCCATCGTTTATATCCTCTATTCCAGTTGGTTTTTTTATGTAGCTTCAATGTCAACAGACATGGCATGTTTAGAAATTTGTAATATTATTAATATTGTACTGCCAATCAAAATATAAAACCCGATTGCAGTGTCATCAACCGGGACCAATAATTAATTTAAATCATTCGCGAATCCACTAGATTAAACACAAAAAAATCATCAAAATTTGTCCCACGGTTTACGAGTTTAGCGGCGCCATGTACGTTGGTCTAATCGTGGATCTAAACCATCTCGGGACCCACTTGAACACAGACTAAAAATAGATAGATATTAGTTAAGATAGACCTTCTAATATACAGTCGCGAGACTCAAATTAAAATGCCGCTGGAATTAGTTTATTAGAACTATACAAACACGTATAACATAGATACAAATGTAACCGAACACAACAAGTCCAAACGTAATGCAGAAGGTCGTAATTCAATAAAACGCGCAAAGTCCGTCACTTATTCGATTTCCGATTGTAGTACACACGTCTCGCTTCGCTGGTGGTTCTCGCTCGACTCACTCTTCCCTCAATCGGGCCATTGCTTTATACTGCGCAAATGCAATATGTCCGCCCGGCAGCGTGGACCGAATTTTCTCGAATCAGCTTGTACTTTAAATCCGTAACACCTGGCTAATGATTACAATACAACAATAGGCCGTATGCCAATTAGTAAACAACAGAAGACGACCATGAAAGAATTTCAATGTTATTAGTTCAAATGCCGACTGGTAATAAATGTGTTTTTTTCAGATATGCAGTTGGACTTTGTGTTTGTCGGGACCTGAGTTGTAACAATACTATGTAGGGCAGAAATATCTACACGCATAAACGTAGCAGTCTACACAGAAAAATTAGACTAAAAACGAACATAACTTCATGTACCGTGAGAAAACACGAGTTCAGGCAGCGTAAGATTTTTGTTTGTTTGGCCTCCCGCGACACACTATGCTAATGGCCGGTGGCCCAGATGGGCGCATTTGCATATGGGTGAAGGCACATCCACTAAACCAACATACCTGTGTTGTATTTGCAGAGAAATTCGTTTTTTTAACTTAAGTAGGTTAGAGGAAGCATAAAGACACTATACATTGATATTTCTGACAGCAGCGGTTTTAAACGGAATTTCTTACGCGGTAGACCTATTTTGCAACCATTAACTTGATTACAACCCATAAGGTGACACAACGCAAATACGACAAAACAACCCACAACCAGGTGGTAGGGCATTTGTGAGTCTGGATAGCTACCACCCCTGGTCTAGACTTCTAGAGTATGTCGCCATAACCTTGAGTTGTGTTCCGGCATTAGTGAGCAAAAGAGCAACAGCACATTGGTGTTACAAATGTCCATAGGCAATGGTAATAACCGCTTTCCATCAGGTGGGCCGTCTGCCTGTCTGCTGAACTCGTGCAATAAAAAAATTATATTACCTTTACAGTATGCTCCTTCAGAAACAATATACTTATGCCAACATACAATGCAATCATCAAAACATTTCTAAACGCTTTTCCGGAAATGGTTTAGTTCTCGTCGCGAATTCCCCTTTATGTCATCTAGCGAATGAAAACGAGTGCCACGAAATTGTAATTTGAGTTCAGGAAAAAGAAAGATGTCGGCTGGAGCCATAACTGGTAAATAAGGTGGTTGCCCGATTGTATTTGTTGAGTGCGAAGGCGCATTATCGTGGTGCAAAATCCAACAATTTTCTTTCCACAAATCTGGCCTTTTTCGTCGAATTTACTCTCTTCAACGTTTGACCTAAGAATTCCTAACGCACAACACCGCGATAGTCAAAGATAATACAATAATGAAAATGAAAAACAGTTGTGCAAATCTAACAACAACAAAAACAAAGAAAAAAATTAATTTGGAAACCATAAACAAATCATCCATTCCCGATACTTTTTTGACAGAATGTACATCAAAAAACTTATTACTCCCTATTTTATACGGCACTAAGTGCCTAAGAGATGGCAATATGGATGACACATGACACCAATTTGGATGCAGGGCACATCGACGCTGCTCTGATTGAACCTCATACATCAAACATAATTGTAACTGATAGAGATCCACGCTGTTCGAATATGATTGAGAATATTCTGACTGGATCTTACGAACTTCGTTGCCTATCAAAAGTATGCCTCACTGAGACACTATTATAATCTTGAAGCGAAGTAATGTTGTAATCTTCAACGTAAAGTTTTTAAGTGGTAGTCGAAATAAATAGATCGTAGATCTCATACAATAAGCTTAGGTATTTGTAAACATAACGCCATCGAAATATTAGTCGATTTGTGCCTGCATCATACAGTTATTCTCGATTGAACATGTCAGCTTACGAGCCAAATTCTCGTAATTTGCGGGAGGTTTTAATTTTCTGCTTTAATACGAATAAATCTGCGGCTGAGGCTCATCAAATACCTATGGTGAGGCCGCTATTAGTGGAAGAATGCCGAGAGTGGTTTCAACACTTCAAGAATGGTGATTTTGACGTCGAAGACCAGCATGGCGGTGGAAGAGAGAAGGTTTTCGAAGATGCAGAATTGGAGACATTATTTGATCAAGACTCGTGTCAAATGCAACAAGAATTGGCAGGATCATTGGGAGTGACGCAACAAGCCATTTCAGAAACAAGGAAATTGGGTGCCGTACGAGTTGAAGCCGAGAGATATTGAACGGCGTTTGTTTGCTTGTGAACAGCTGCTTGCAAGGAAAAGACGGAAGGGATTTCTGTGACTGGGAACGAAAAATGGTATTTGGTGGGACCAGCTCGGCCTAGTGTATTATGAGTTGTTAAAACCGACTGAAACAATCACAGGCGATCGTTATCGAACGTAATTAATGCGTTTGAGTGAAAGACAAACGGCCGCAATACCACGAGAGACATGATAAAGTGATTTTACAGCATGACAATGCTCGACCCCATTTTGCGAAAGTGGTCAAGACATACTTGGAAACGTTGATATGGGAAATCCTACCCCACCCGCCGTATTCTCCAGACGTTTCTCTCTCGGACTATCACTTGTTTCGATTAATGGCACACGGCCTGGCTGACCAGCACTTCCGATCTTATGAAGAAGTAAAAAATTGGATTGATTCGTGGATCGCTTCAAAAGATGACCAGTTTTTTCAACGCGGGATTCATACGCTGCCCGAAAGACGGAAGAAAGTAGTGGCCAGCGATGGACAATACTTTGAATCATAAATGTACAACCAGTTTTTTACAATAAAGCCTCGAATTTTGGAAAAAAAGGCGGAAGCAAAGTTGTAAGCCTATATTTTCAAAGTAAGGTGATATTTTAAATCCTTTATATGTAAAGCTTTTTATATAAATAATGTTAGCTTTTATTGTTACATGTGTCATTACCCAACTATCACGTCGGCTACAGTTGCAAAAGTTAAATCCGCCTCAAAAGAAATTAACTACGTGATTTTGGAATTCAGTTAAATTAAACATTTTATGCCCCTGAAATTGGGTAGTGCGAAAGGGATGGTATGCGAGCCCGGATGGCGACCAAGCGAGAGAGCAACACTCCCCTTTGAGCTCTGTACATACTTCACCTTTGTTCTGCCTAATGATGTGTACGAACTTCAGACGCATTCAACTATCGCTCATATTCTCTATTTATTCATTCCTTTTTAGCTTTTCTTATTTATGTGACTAGTACAAATATCCAAAACGGAACTTTAGTTAATTTAATTCTCACATTAGTTATACCGTTTCGATCTATTTGGATCTCTAAGACGATTGATAATTCCTAAGGATATATTGTGTTTGTGTATTTATAAGAGTGGTTTCTCTTAAATGTTTCTACTCTATGACGGTGGCGAATAATTTGTCAAATGATTCGTCCTCCCAGTTCGTTTGAAGCGATTGTTCATACCTGCGACCTCCCTCACCGTTTCCAATCAATACCCAGTATACACGACTATTTAAACCCAGGATCATTACATTCCTAGTTAGATTGACTGAAGCTAAGGCTGGGGTGCTCACTAATTAAAAACTCGGGCAACAAGATTTCGAGTTCAAAACGTAACAATTGTTTTATCCGACAGTGATTGCCGTGAGCGTACTATATTAGGATTATTACTTGGTCTCTACGTATAATGGTTGATAGTAATACGTATTTTTACTACTACCTACTTCATTTAAAGTATTGTAATGTATTAAAGTATTGACTTTTATTTAAATCTTTTCAGTGATCACCACGTGATGCTAGTAGAGCTCGTAAAATCTTTGTGAGTATAAAGATTTTAAAAGTTGCACTATTGGAATCTACTGGTGTAATTTAGCCTCCCTGATTTATTGAAGTTATACTTCTTTAGGCGCGATGAGAGTAAATTTTTACGATACGCGCGCACACCGTCACACGAAAAACCTACACCATGAAGTTAGCTATGGTCAACCGACACCTTGAAGTTAGCTATAGTCAACATTTTAGTTTTTTCTGTTTTTTTAAAATTCACAAATTCAAATATTCGCGGGTTTCTCGGAACATAAAAAAGAGAATTTAAAAAGAATGTCAGCAAATTTTTACGCACCCAAACAACTACAAACCGCGCCCAGGAATATTTCCGCGGGATTTCCGAGATAATAACTATCATACATTTTATTGCATGAAAATTGCTATCGATTTTCAGGATAAAAAGTAGTGCAGATTTTAAGTGTAACAATTTGTAGTCGTTCAGCAAAACCGCAAATTCGCCCAGTAGTTTTATATAGTGTATTCCAGTTGTGTTTTTTATACCTTCAATGACTGTAGACACGGCATGTTTAGAATTGTATAATGTAATAGATTATGACTATACTTAGCGCAGAAAACTTTGCGACACAATCAAAAACTTGCAGTGAAATTAAAATATTTAATTCCACAGCTACATTGTGTTCGTTCCTTCATAAAAAAATCGAAATGTGTGCTGGGACACATATTAGAAGTGAAACTTCAACGGACAAGTGGAAAAACGAATCGCAACGGACAAGTGGAAAAACGAATAGCAACGGATAAGTGGCAAAACGAATCGCAACGGACAAGTGGAAAAACGAATGGCAACGGATAAGTGGAAATACGAATCGCAACGGACAAGTGGAAAAACGAATCGCAACGTACAAGTGGAAAACGAATCGCAACGGACAAGTGGAAAATCTTCAACTGACAAGTGATAAAATGAATCGCAACAAAATTTTAACTTGAAGTTTTACGGGCAGATTGTTAATGTACTTGTCCAATTTGAAAACCTGCCCGTAAAACTTCAAGTCAAAATTTTGTTGCGATTCATTTTATCACTTGTCAGTTGAAGATTTTCCACTTGTCCGTTGCGATTCGTTTTCCACTTGTACGTTGCGATTCGTTTTTCCACTTGTCCGTTGCGATTCGTATTTCCACTTATCCGTTGCCATTCGTTTTTCCACTTGTCCGTTGCGATTCGTTTTGCCACTTATCCGTTGCTATTCGTTTTTCCACTTGTCCGTTGCGATTCGTTTTTCCACTTGTCCGTTGAAGTTTCACTTCTAATATGTGTCCCAGCACACATTTCGATTTTTCGCAGGTTTACTGCAAATTATGATTTGGTTAGGTTAAGTACATTTTAATGGTGTATGTAACACGCTACCCACGCACCGACCATTTTTTACGTCAACACTTTTGTTGTTCGTTGTCGTTCACTTTTGTTATGACTTTCGAAAAACTGAACAGTTGGCAAAGTTTTCTTGTTGTTATTTTTGTTTACTCAACAAACTCTATTTATTTATTTATATTTTTTTTACACATACCACAAATAGAGGCAGTGATGCCTTGTCACGTGGAGAGCAGAGCTATAGTTCGATGCAAACTTAAGTTTGCCTCCATTAATAGCGGCTCGGAACATCGCACTTTCCGATGCGCAGAACGCAATTTTAGGTATTAGAGGGATGAGGTAGTCTGAGGACGCGGTATATCCTCGCTCGCTCTCTCGCTAGCTTTCTCGTTTACGAGACTTTCCCGGTGCTCGGCTCACCAGAGCTGCCAATTTAGCGCTTTAGGAGCTAGATATAGCGCTTTTTAGGGCAATCCAGCTCCCAATTTTATTAAACAACTTCCAGCGCAAAATCTTGCGCTTTTTATAACATGCAAATATCTAATTAATTATATAATATCTATACTAATATTATAAAGAGAAAAGATTAAATTCTTTGTTTGCATTGAAGAGGCTCCAAAACTGCTTAACCGATTTGAAAAATTCTTTCACTGTTGGCAAGCTTCATAATCCCCGTGTGACATAGGCTATATTATGTTTACAAAAAAATTAGGGATCCTTACTAAAACTCCAATAACGTAACCCAAGGTGTAAAAAATACCTAAAATCGCGAGCACTGCGAAAACTATTGATGATAGAATGAAATAATGTACTACGACTTTGCAGAACACATCTGGTGAAGCCATCTAGCGATGTTGGGTAGATCACAGATAACTTCACTTCATACGACTGCGGCAGCCCACTCGCGTGAAGATGGTGCTTAGACTTTTGAATTTTTATACGTTCACTTTCGCATACGTGTCGCCGTGGTCGCTGCTGTATTTGTTGAGCAGGCGCACGTCAATATATAATATTTAAAAACTGATCGAATAAAATTTATCTGGTGATATAAAACGACCCTAAATCAAACACATAAAAGCTAATAAGTGTTGCATCAAGTGTAAGGACTGGGATTAGGTTATAAGCCGGCCGGCTCCCCTTTGTGTCCCTGTGTTCCTGGTGCTGGTGTCGTGGCGAAGAAGGTGTGGTGAACTGTTGGTGATCACTGATCTGTCAACGTACTTCTAATAAGGTGAGTGGGCATATTTTTTAGCCGCTCCAGTGGTTGTCGTATGGGTTATTGTCTTGATTGCCCGGCATCGCGTACTTCAGTATATATCACCATATTTTAATTTTGGGCTCGAACTTTTGTTCATCATAGTCCACATACTACATGTTAGGGCTATTTACACGCCTTAACATTATTTATGGTCCAAATTCGAGCGGATTTTTCCAGCAAAATAAAATTTTATATTGCGTTATATCACCACCATATTTTTTATGTGGGTAGGTTCTTGAAAATATAATATTAATTTTCAAGTAGTATTTCGTTATATGTACATAATTATTAGTACGCACGAAATATTTTGATATACGTAGTATATATATACATATTTAAGTACATAATTTATTAGTACAATATATACGTATTTATCATACATATCTATTATAATTACGTATTATTGGTAATTATAAATATATTACACAAATATTCTAGGGCACGTACGTAATATTGGTACATACCTAAATACATTAATTTATACCTACTTAGGTCTTTTCATAATATTTCTTAGTAATTTACGTTCTACCTACGTCAGAGTATAAAGTTTAACTATGGCGTTGAAACAAGGTACTTTAGAAGTAAAACTAAAAATGTTGATAGGCAAAAAAGAGTCAATTTTTGCGAAGATTAATTGTGTCTTTGACATATGCAAAAATATGTCGGACTTTGATCCTAAATCGAATGAGGATTTCATGACTGAGTCGGAAATGATTGATGAAAATAGGCGTAATTTTGAGGAAATTATTGACCGAATTAATGAAATTAGGTTGATAATGGAACCAAATTTCGAACCTTGTTATCAAGAATTAGTTGCCTTTGACACGTTATATAATAAAATAAAACGTAATAGAAATAAAATATTATCTTATTCATCAAATTCCGATACTGTTAATAAAAATTCATTCTGTTCGAACAATTTGAAACTACCTCCTATTGAGTTGCCTAGTTTTGATGGTGACACCGAAAATTGGCCCTTATTTTATGAGTCATTTAAGTCCAACATCCATGAAAATGAGCAGTTGTGTGACTCGCAACGTGTGCAATATTTAGTTGGCAAACTCACACATAACGCCAGAAAGGTTCTCGCAGGTATCGTACCTACTGGTGATACATATAACATTATTTGGGATAGTTTAAAAAAGAAGTACCAAGATAAACGTTCTTTAGGTACTCATTATCTAAATAATATTTTTGATTTGAAAAATTGTCAACATAATGCCAATAGTCTGAGCTCATTTATAGAGAAATATTCAGCTTCAATATTAGCTTTACAACAATTAAAATTGCCCGATTTATCGGATTTTATTTTGTTGCATTGTGCACTTAGAAAAATCGATTCTCAGACGGTACAAGCATTTGAAATGTTTATAAGCGATAAAGAAATTCCATCTTATAACGATTTAATTTCATTTGTACAAAATCAAGTAAAAATATTACAACGGTCACATATCGATAAAAATTTTAGTTCACTGTCAAATTCACGAATTAATTTTAATGTCGGTAAACGTAATACAAGGCCCTCTACCGCCCGCGCCACTGACGGAGTCCCCGCAGTTCGTGCGCATGCGTTTCTAACGAGTAATGACAATATGCCTACTAATGGCAATCGTTCAGAACGGTCTAGTAAATTTAAACCTTGCGCTCTTTGCAATAAGGTCGATCATGATGAATTAAGTAAATGTTCACAATTCATCAATATGAATTCATCGAGAGACAGATTTAATTTGATTAAATCAATACAAGGCTGTGTAAACTGTTTAAGTGTTTCTCATACTGTCTCGTCGTGTCCGGAACCCGCAAATTGCAAATATTGCGAAAATAAACAGCATCATACTTTGTTGCATTTCGAGAATGAACATAACATAAATAATAATAATAGGAGCTCGAAACGTCAGATCTCTGCTTGTAATAAGAGAAGTGGCTCGCGCGCCTCTGTCCCCGCCGCCGCCCGCTCGGCGCACTCAGCGTCGCTGCGCTTGCAGCCAGGACTGACTGCCACTGCGCCCGAGCGTGAGAATAATGTGGATGCGGCATCACAGCGCAACTCTTGCGACTGCGCCTGCGCTTGCACTTCGAATAATAATAAAGCTTCGTTATCATTAAGCACGAATATTAAATCAGTTAATACTATTTTGTTAGCAACTGCACAAGTTTACGCGAAACCATTTAACGGTAATAATAAATTATTAGTTCGTTGTCTAATTGATAATGGGTCACAGAACCATCTTATAACTTTAAATTGCAGTAAAAAATTAAACTTAAATATTATTCCTCTTCATAACTCCGTAATTACTGGAGTTGGGATGTCTTCACGACCGATATATGGCTACGTGGATTTAGATATTGAATCGCGTATCATTCCATATAAAAAATATAAATTACGCGCTTTAGTCGTCGATTGTATTACAGATCAGTTGCCTTCACAGTTTATTAATAATTGTGACATGGCTTATTTAGATAATATTTCTATGGCTGATTTAACGTGGAATATTCCAGGTAATATCGACATGGTACTTGGAGCACAATTATTCCCCTTAATATATTTAGGACATAAAATTGAGTCCGGGTCTAATGCACCCCCTGCTTTATTGACTTCTTTCGGATATGTTTTAATGGGCGATTTCCCTAACGAAAATAATTTTTCTCCCCAGCAACTGTGCACTTTCTCTGCTGTAGCTTTAAATGATTTAGAATTAACGATTCAAAGATTCTGGGAATTAGAAGAAATTCCATCGAAAATCATAATGAGCCCTGAAGAAACTGAGTGTGAGAACATGTTCGTCTCGTCTGTCTCTCGTAATAGTGACGGTAGATATTCTGTTTCTCTGCCATTCTGTTCATCCCCCCAGAATTTAGGTAATTCTCGATATACAGCTCATCGTCGTTTTTTATTATTAGAAAGGAAATTTAACCAAGTGCCTGGATTGAGAGAAAAATACAATACTGTTATTCATGAGTATTTAAATAAAGGATATTTGTCCGAACTTTCGGAGACAAGTTCAGATGGTGATGGCTATTACATCCCTCACCATGCGGTTATACGCGACGATAAGCCATTACCACGCATTGTTTTAGATGCTAGTGCGAAAACACATACGGGTTTATCACTTAATGATGTGCTTCACCCTGGGCCGAATTTACAGGGCGACTTATTCATCCTTTTATTGGGATTTAGATTGTTTCCTGTTGCAATGACAGCAGATGTCCAACAGATGTATTTACAGATTGGTGTTATAGATGACCATCATAAATATTTAAAAATATTGTTTCGTTTCGACACTAATGAAACGATACGTACATTTCAGTTTAACCGTGTACCTTTCGGTTTGAAGTGTAGCCCTTTTCTCGCTATGAGAACCGTGCGACAGCTAGCTCTGGATATGGCCGCTTGCTTTCCAGATGCCGCTCGCATTGCTGAAAATAATTTCTATATGGACGATTTAGTTCATTCCGTTTCTGATGAGGAGACAGCTGTTCGTTTAGCTAGCGATCTCATCGCCTTGTTTGATGCTTGTGGTATGAAACTCGTTAAATGGATAAGTAATTCTTCCAGCTTGACGAAAAATCTTCCAACTTTACATAAAAATTCAGTCGATTTTAATGATAATCGAAATAGTAGTTCTAAAGTATTGGGATTGTCTTGGGATCCATCTGAGGATATTTTTTTCTTCAAGACAGCTATCATTACAGAGAAGTGTACGAAACGCAATATATTGTCGGTTGTAGCTCGATTGTTTGATGTTTTAGGTTTAGTGGCTCCAGTAATCTTATATGCCAAACTACTCATCAAGGAGTTGTGGCTTGCAAATATTGGCTGGGATGATGTTCCTCCCGACCACATAATTCGTCGTTACTCTATTCTTATAAAAGAATTCTCATTGCTGTCAGAGTTGAAGTTTCCGCGACATGTCGGTGTTACAGCGTCTAGCCGAGTAATTATTGTTGGCTTTTGTGATGCAAGTTTGGACGGCTATGGTTGTGCTATATACTTACATTGTACCGACGTTTCAGGAGACGTATCAGTAAAATTACTTTGTTCTAAATCTAAGGTTTCACCCACAAAAATTACTACATTGGCACGCTTAGAATTATGTGCAGCTTTATTAATGTCTAAATTAATTAAGACAGTCATTGAGACATATCGTGGCCGTATTCAGATTGATGATATTTATGCATTTTCTGATTCAACGATTGCACTTTCCTGGATATGTTCTTCCCCACACCGCTGGTCTATATTCGTAGGAAATAGAGTAGCACAATGTCAAGAGAATCTCGATTCTCGTCATTTTTATCACGTCTCTGGAATAGAGAATCCCAGTGACTGTGTTTCCCGCGGAATGCTGCCTTCACAGTTAATTTCACATGAGTTGTGGTGGAATGGACCTCGTTGGCTTAATAGCGCGCCTTATAATTGGCCTGTTGAAAAGTTTATTGCTTCGAATGTCGATCAGTTACCTGAGCATAAAGTCAAGTTATGACCGCGACTGTAAATGTTGAGTCGTCGGTGTTATATGAGTTATCTCAACGTATATCTTCTTGGGATAAACTTCTTCGGATAACAGTTTATATTCTGCGCTTTATAAAAATTATTAAATCTCATGTAAGTAATATTAAACAATTAGCTATTTCAGAAAAATATATAATCAAATCTATTCAGAAAATTCATTTTATTGATGACCTTAAATTAATTCAAAATAATAATTTACCATGTAAAAAATTAAGAAATCTTTCAGTTTTTATTGATACTGACGGAATTTTACGTGTAGGAGGACGTCTGACTAAATCAGATTTGCCGTTTGAGGCTAAACACCCGGCTGTTTTTCCAAAACGTGAAAATGTAGTAAATCTTATTATTAGACATTTCCATGTGATGAATTGCCACACTGGTCCAGGTCTCCTAATGTCTATCATTAGACAAAAGTTCTGGATACTAGATGCCAGAACTGTCATAAGAAGTAGGATTAAAGAATGCAATACTTGCTTCAGAGTGCATCCTTCTAATCGTATACCGAAAATGGCCGATTTGCCTTCATATCGTATTCATGAGGCTAAGGCTTTCGTTCATACAGCTGTGGACTACACCGGTGCCATACGTATTCTTTTAACGCGTCGACGTGGTCAACATGCACAGAAAGCATATATTTGTTTGTTTGTCTGTTTGGTAACCAAGGCAGTTCACATAGAACTGGTGACCGACCTCTCTAGCGACTGTTTCTTAGCAGCGTTTAAGCGCTTCATTTCACGTCGTGGTCCTGTGTCTTGTCTTTACTCCGACAACGGAACAAATTTTGTTGGTGCCCGTTCAAAGCTAGATGAAATTTATAATTTATTACTAAGTTCAGAACATAATACTTTAATGAAAAGAGAACTAGAAAAATATCGTATTGAATGGAAGATGATCCCACCGCGTACGCCTCACTTTGGTGGAGCGTGGGAGTCGAACATAAAGAGTCTGAAAACTCATTTATATAGAGTGATTGGAACTCAACTCTTAACATATGAAGAGTTACAAACAGTGCTTGTTCAAATTGAATGCGTAATGAATTCTAGGCCTCTAAGTGTTGTCACTTCTGACCCTTATCCTGAAGTTATAACTCCAGCTCATTTTTTAATGACCACTCCTTTAAGACAGTTGCCGTTATGCGATCTGTCTAATAAGCCTGTCAATTTAGTCAAACGTAAACATTTACTTGATAATATCGTTGCTTCTTATTGGAAGAAGTGGCGGATTGAATATTTGCACACTTTGCAAGTTAGACAAAAGTGGCAAAAGGATGAACATTCCATTAAAATAGGAACTGTCGTAATTCTTGGACAGGACGATGTTCCTCCTTTGTCATGGCCTTTAGGAGTTATCACCGATGTATTTCCGGGTTCCGACGGGGTTGTCAGGGTGGCTACTGTCAAAACTAGGTTGGGAGTGTTTAAGCGGCCTGTAGCTAAACTTTATCCTTTACCTAGCCAATAGTATGCCCAAGAATATAATATCAACTAACTATAGATATATTCATTGTCTTATTATAATTAATATTCATAATCCTATATATAATATCAATATCGTATATACATAATATTTGTTTAATTTACCATAATTAAGTGGTGTGACGTAATATATTTGTTTTACTTTCTATAGAACCGTAATTTTGGGGTTGAAAGTCTTCCGACCTTTCAAAGGCGGGAGCATGGTGAAGCCATCTAGCGATGTTGGGTAGATCACAGATAACTTCACTTCATACGACTGCGGCAGCCCACTCGCGTGAAGATGGTGCTTAGACTTTTGAATTTTTATACGTTCACTTTCGCATACGTGTCGCCGTGGTCGCTGCTGTATTTGTTGAGCAGGCGCACGTCAATATATAATATTTAAAAACTGATCGAATAAAATTTATCTGGTGATATAAAACGACCCTAAATCAAACACATAAAAGCTAATAAGTGTTGCATCAAGTGTAAGGACTGGGATTAGGTTATAAGCCGGCCGGCTCCCCTTTGTGTCCCTGTGTTCCTGGTGCTGGTGTCGTGGCGAAGAAGGTGTGGTGAACTGTTGGTGATCACTGATCTGTCAACGTACTTCTAATAAGGTGAGTGGGCATATTTTTTAGCCGCTCCAGTGGTTGTCGTATGGGTTATTGTCTTGATTGCCCGGCATCGCGTACTTCAGTATATATCACCATATTTTAATTTTGGGCTCGAACTTTTGTTCATCATAGTCCACATACTACATGTTAGGGCTATTTACACGCCTTAACAACATCATTATCTACAAAAAGTGTCGCGACAGCATATGTCTAACTATTATAGTTATGCCACAATAAGTGTCCTTTTATTTCAATAAATTAATTAAAATGCCGCCGCTAGAACAGGCACTTTATTTGTATCTTGATATTCATCCTTATCAAAATAAATTACTTCATATTCAAGACTGCTTCAATACCTTTATTATAACTTTTTGAATTATTCAATTCGGACATTCTATTCTAAAGATATCACGAGTTTAAAAAGTATTAGAACACGCGGCTTTGATGATTTATATTGACAGAAAAAAAGTATTTCAAAAAATATTTCAAATATACTTACACACCGCGGAGAATACCAACAGAGCAGATGTAACTCCTATAATATATATTTTGTCTGTATAGTGTAATACACTACACACGCACCGACAATTTTTTTCTGTCAACACTTGTCGTTCACCTCGTTGTGACTTTCGAAAAACTGAACCGTTGGCAAAGTTTTCTAGTTGTTAATTTGTTTTCTTATTGGAACATCCCACTTTCCGATGCGCAGAATGCGATTTTAGGTATTAGAGGGACGAGGTCGTCGGAGAACGAGGTATATCCTCGCTCGCTCTCTGGCTTGCTTTCTCGTTTGCGGGACTTCCCCGGCGCTCGGCTCACCAAGTCTGCCACTTTAGCGCTTTCGAAGCTAGATATAGCGCTTTTTAGGGCAACCCAGCTCCCAATTTTATTAAGCAACTTCCAGCGCAAAATCTTGCGCTTTTTATAATATGCAAATATCTAATTAATTTTATAATAAATATATTTATGAATATCTAGACTAATATTATAAAGAGGAAAGATAAGATTGGTTTTTGCTTGCATGAAGAGGCTTCGAAATTACTGAACCGATTTGAAAAATTATTTCACTGTTGGCAAGCTACGCTATCCCCGGGTGACATAGGGTATATTATATTTACAAAAAAATTAGGGATCATTACTAAAACTCCAATAATGTAGTCCAAGGTATAAAAAAATACCTAAAATCGCGTGCGCTGCGAAAACTATTGATGATAAAATAACAAATAAAATAAATTACTGAACCGATTTGAAAAATTCTTTCACTGTTGGCAAGCTACACTATCCCCGGGTGACATAGGCTATATTATATTTACAAAAAAATTAGGGATCATTACTAAAACTCCAAAAATTTAATCCAAGGTATAAAAAAAATACCTAAAATCGCGTGCGCTGCGAAAACTATTGATGATAAAAAAAATAATGTACTACGACTTTGTAGAACACATCATTATTTACAAAAAGTATCGCGACAACATATATCTAACTATTATAGTTATGCCACAATAAGCGTTTTTTTATTATAAAAAAATAATTAAAATGCCGCCGCTAGAAAAGGCTTTTTATTTGTATCTTGATATTAATCCTTATCAAAATAAATTACTTCATATTCAAGACTGCTTCAATACCTTTATATAACTTTTTGAATTATTCAATTCGGACATTCCATTCGAAAGATATCACGAGTTTAAAAATGTAAGAATTAGTGACGGTGATCACGTGACTGTGACATCTTTTCGTGAGTCAAAACTCCATAAGACCCCCTCTATATAGAAGTTTCACTTCAAAAGTTGTATAAAAGCAAATGCAGGGGAGATTTATTTAAGAAATGCCTCCAGATCTCGGCCTTGGGTACAATAACAGAGATATAAACCGCAATCTAGGCTAGCTAGTTAATTTACAAGGGAACTGTATACTGTATTAACCGAAATGTCGGCTTGATGGCCTCGGCGAGGGTTTGGATTAATGTGTTTTCATTAATGGTGTTTACAGCTCGCACCTCCAAAGACTCCGGTTAGACCGGCTGTGTTACAGTTTGATGTATTGCTCTCAAGAGGGTAGTAAGGCTTTCGATCCGTGTACATTAACGAGAAATTATATCCTATTACTAGGATCCCCTCTGTCCAGGAACGTAGAAAAAATACTAATTCCAACACAACGCTCAGCCAGGTGGTAGGGCTTTTGCCCAACCGGATAGCTACCACTCATGCTCTAGAGCAGGAGTCGGCAACCTTTTGAGTCGGATGAGTCATAGTGAGTATGATTTTTTCCTTGCCAACAATAAATATTACTTGGATAATTTAAGTGTCTGATAGAAACAAACAAATCTATTTATTCATATATAAGTAGTGTTTTTCACAACAAAAAGATAATACTTATGTGACATTATTAGATAATTATTAATTACTTGTTATTAAATACAAAAATGAAAACAATTAACTAACTTATTAACTTACAAGACTAAGTTGTGCTTCAATAACAAAAAATTGGGCAAACAAACTCGATGAAAGCCATGTCTTTTTTACATATCGAGAGCTTCATAGCATATATGGCAAAAATGCCATTTAATGTTTTTTACAAAAAATATTGTTACGTGCGAGCGGGGGTACGCACTTATGGATTGGAAGAAAACACCAGTTTTAAATTTAAAAGCTTTTATTGACTTACACAGCCGCACGTAGTACCTCTGCAGGGTTGCCCCTATACGCACGACCAACGATGCACACTCCCGACGAGAAGTTGTCACACCCTCAATACCGTCGCCAATATTGCGCGGACCACCTCCAATATTATCGCGCGTAGCTCGCTTCTGGTTTCCCTCTCGAACAACGCTACACACCTCCTTCGCGTATCTGTCCACCAAACTTCTCACTAAATTCACCACTTAGTTCGTCTCTGTCCTCTATTAACCTTCTCTAATATCGCACTTGTCGTTTCACCGTCTCGAACTGAACTCAACTTAAAAACTACCCGGTAGGCGCGCCTTACGCTGTTTATATACCCGGAAGAATTTTCTAGAACCCCTCTATCTATCTCTGTCTCTTCCTTCCCGAACCTTCTGTTCGGGAACTTTCGTTTATACATCTATCCCTTTCTAACATCTATCTATCTCTTTCTTTCGGTCATCGTCTATCCCTTTCTAACATCTATCTATCTTTTTTCTTTCGTTTATCGTCTATCTCTTTCTAAATATATCCGTCCTTGTCTTTTTCTTCCAGAAATTTCTAGTTCTTTCTAAAAGTTCTAAAACTGATTTACGCTGCTGGGGAGTTCCACCCTCGGTCGCCACAATATGCATATTACAAATTTAGAAGGTATTACTAGTATGCAAGTGTACCTTTGAAAAAGGGTATTCCGGATTTCAGCCTTATACGATCAACTAGTTTTGTTTTATTCACAATTTTGTCTGTACGCCCATTTGGTATGAAGCCCTCGTTGTATAACTAAAGAGCCGCAGCTCTACACCCAAAGAGCCACATGTGGCTCGCGAGCCGCAGGTTGCTGACCCCTGAGCTAGACTATGCCGCCATATCAACTTTGAGTTGTGTTCGGGCATCAGTGGGCAGGTTCCAGTTTCGCCTTCAAGGCCGCAGACCTTTGGCAGCACCACTGGTATTGCTAATGTCCGTAGGCGAAGGTAACCACTTTCCATCACGGTTGGGCCGTAACCCTGTCTGTTATGCTTCAACATAAAAAATATGCCCGTGACTTCGTCCAAGCTTGACTAGAAATTCCCGCGGGATTCCCGTCACATAAAGTACCGTAACATTGAAAAAAGAATGTAAGCTATTGTTTCAGTGAAAAGTATGTCGGAATAAGCTATTTTTTATGCATCCGAACAACTAGAAACCGCTTCCGGAATAATTCCCGCGGGATTCCCGGGCTAAAAAAATGACGCACTTTATATCAGCATAAAATTTTCTGTCGATCAGTGAATAAATCACATTGAAATTCGATTTTGTTAAAATCTGGTAATTTTAAATCACTCCCAGATAAAATGCCGCGGGATTACCCGAACACAAAGTAGTGCAGATTTTAAATCTAATAATACTGTCAATCAGCGAAAACCGAGTCGAAATTGGCCCCGTAGTTTTTGTGTGAATCCCGAACAAACAGACAAGAAGTCTAAAAAAATGTATCGTGTTCTCCGTCGTTTGTATAGTGTATTCTTCTTTCTTTTAATGATTTTAAGTTACACTACACAGCATGTGAAGAATTTTACAATATTATCGATTAAAAAATAATCGATATCGACTATCCAGTATATGTAGTTTAGTGACGTTACATACCAGTATGTAACGTCACTAAACTACATAATTGCCTTGTCGTCCTGTCGTGAACGATAGGTGTGTAGACACCCTCAATAATAGCGATTATCACAAGAAACATTTACACGACAGCAATTGAATTAAATTTACATATATATGTTAAGTGTTCTTGCCTGCAGCTTCGCTCGCATCGATTAAAATAATCATGATTTGTGTGATCATAAAAAGTCGCCTTTTGTGCCACCACCTTTTGTACTAAATTTCCAAAACGCCTATACCCGTGTCCATTTATTTCTAACCAAATGCAGGCATACAAAATCTTTTCTATAATATTAATCTATCTTTGAAAATGACGGATTTTCAAATTTTCACCCTCTTTAGGAGTAAAATTTTCAAAAAAAATTTCTTTGTCCTAGCTTACTTAATAAATCTTCGTTTTCTTGTCACTTCAAGGGACAGACAGCCTAAAGATGGCCCTCCGAATAAAGCTGCGTAGAAAGCTAAAGTATTGTTTAATGATTATATAAATAATAACAGACAACTAAACTGCTGTTTGGGTGCCTTGAAATGGGCAAGTTCCAACAACTACAAACTGTTTACACAATATTCCGAAGTTTGCAACAGATACTTGGCGGGAGTTCAATAAATGCTCGGCTTCAGCTGTAGGCCATACTCGACAAACTTCGCAACTCACCGAACTTGACTTTCAAATGGGACTAAATTTACACCACAAATGTTTCCTTTCGCTTATTTCATACTATCTCTTCCCGCTACTTCATTCGCCTAGGAATTGAATTTCACAATCATTTCCTCTGGGCCCTGGAAATGGTTGACGAACTAATATAGCCTGTAATTCGTAAATTTAATTTAGCATTGTTATTTTAAGCCTTAAAATTTTCTTTGATTAATTTTGGAGTCTATAAACATACTAACAGACAAATATATTAAAGGTATTAATGATTAGGCAGAAAAGTTAGATTTATGTGGGCTGGAATGGAGAAAGAATACCGTACGGGCTGGCAACAACCGTACACTGCGTGTCAGCGGTTTACGCCGACACGTGCATTTTAAAATATTTACATCAGTACTCATTTAGCACTGTACTCGGTCAGTCGGCAAAACAGCCATTGATCTCAGAGCATAAACATGATCATTTCATTACCAATTTACATCTACAAACATCTATCATCATTATCATCCTGTGTAGGAAAACCCCCTACAAATAATAAGTCCTGAGGCTGGGAGGGCATGTGTCTTTTTAGATGACTACTATCCCTGGTCTAGAGTGTGCCGCCATTAGAACAAAATTATGTTACAGCATCAGTGGCCAGGTTGCAATATCCTCTTCGAGGGCGACAGCACATTAGTATTTGGAGTATAACAGCCATATTGACGACTCACCAAATAGAAAATGATTAGTCGTCGGCTATGGACATTTACAACATCAAAGGTGGCATTAAGGACTCAAGGTTTCTATGGCCGTGTACTGTAAACTAGGGCTGGTGGCCATCAGCTAAAAACCTTCCCACTTGACGTTAGGCTTTACCGCCTTAACGATAGGCGGGTAACTAACTGTTCCTGCATGGATATTGTTATTTTTTATAGATTAATTTCGAGCTATTTAAATCTCTACTTGCAAGAAGTTAAGGGTACTCTTTGGATAACTAAGGAACAAGCAAGTAGAAAGAAAGAAAGAAATAATTTATTTGCTAGGAAAGCGATACAATGATACAGAAATATTTATACATACATTTTTTTTGATAACATTATATATATTTAACACCACATTTCCTACAAATGAGGTCGGCAACTCAGCTTCATGCTGTGTTGGAGTTTCCTCCACCACAGCGCTGATTTTCAGAGCCGACCCCGCCTCATTTATATTAAAAATATTTGACCCAACACCACAGTATATGAAACATTTTAAAAAAACATAAGACAAAACACGTGCACACAGAATAAAAGAATCATTATCCTATATAGTAATAAAATAAAAGAAATTAAATTAAAAAGAATAGAAAATGTATACGTAAACAGAGCTACAATAATTAAATACCA
Organism: Dendrolimus pini; assembly: GCA_949752895.1. NCBI lineage: Eukaryota > Metazoa > Arthropoda > Insecta > Lepidoptera > Lasiocampidae > Dendrolimus > Dendrolimus pini. Next base: position 24,782,607 of record OX457129.1, on the reverse strand, counting down.
ACTAGTACGGTAAACAATAATAATCTTATTACTATTAATTGAAACAAATAATTAAATAAAAACAGAAACAAATCAATTCAATGGAAATCAAATCAAATCCTTAAAAAATTTGAGTTGCCCTTCTTACAAATGAGTTTTACAGAAAATGATGAGTATTCATCATTAATTACCAAAAGAAGTCAAAACACCATATCTAAATTTTTTAAACGTATCTAAAAGGTCCTCTTTCTGTGATTGTAGTAAATATCTTTTAAAATGAAATTTAAATGTGTAAAATGATTTTACATCTCTAATGGGTGGAGGAATATCGTTCCAGCATTTCGTGGCAGCATGTTTAAAGCAACCTCTAAATGCAGCTGTTCTGTGCTTGGCTGTTAGTAATGGCCTGGTTACAGATCGAATAGGATATTCTAGCTTACTTTGTCTCCAGTCAATTTTATTATATAAATATATTGGTTTATGGGTAGAAATCACTCCAAATAGTAGACAGGACAAATGTAGTTTCCTTCTTGCTGCCATTTTCAATAGTTTTTATTATTATTATTATTTGAAAAAGGAGTAATATGGCTTCTACGAGGAATTTGATAACAGTACCGTGCACAGGCGTTTTGAATGCGTTGAATGAGATTTTCTGTTATTTTTAGAAGACAAGGCCCATAAACAGTGTCACAGTAGTTAAGTTTAGATAGGATTAAGCTTTCTGTAAGACGTCTTCTCACATCCTCATTAATATACTGTCTAATACCATATAAAATCTTAAGTCTATAGAAACAGTTTCTCATGACATTATTAATATGTTTTTCAAAGCGAAGCTCTGAGTCTATAGTAAGTCCCAAACTGTAAGCATTATCCACCATCTCTATAGGCTCTTCTTCTATTTTGATACTAGGTTTAGCTTGTTTTATAATGTTTACCTGATGCTGATTTCCAAGAACTAAGTACTTTGACTTTGTAGGATTCAACACTAGACAATTTATTCGTGACCATTCAGCGATTCTTTCCAGATCACTGTTAATGTCTTCCACTGTCTTATTTGTTTCCTTTGGATTTAAATGTACATAGAGTTGGATGTCATCTGCATACATGTGGAATTTGCAATGCTGTATACATTTTATGAGATCAGCAGTATAAAGAATAAATAGCAGTGGTCCTAAAATTAAGCCTTGAGGAACTCCTCTTTCAAGGTACAAAGCACTTGTAACTATGGATGTTCCATCAGGTTTTTGCAGTTCCACCTGCTGTGATCTATTTGTGAGATAACTACGAAACCATTTTATAGTATCAGATGTGAAGCCGTAAAAAGCCATCTTGGATAAAAGTAGAGATGTATTGATGGCATCAAATGCTCGAGAATAGTCCAGCAAAACCAATATAGAACCCTGCCCCATATCGCGAGCCTCAGTGATATTGCCCACTACATCACATAATGCAGTTGCTGTGCCATGTTTTTTTCTAAAACCAGATTGTAGGTCAGGTAGAATGTTATTTGTCTCCAAATATGCAATGACCTGTGTGTAAACTACCTTCTCTAAAACCTTAGATAAACAGGGCAATATACTCACTGGGCGCAGATCTTTAATGGTCACTGGGTTAATTTTCTTGGGAATAGGACGAACAATAGCTCGTCACCACAAATCTGGAAATGTATTTGATACAATTGAGCTATTGATGATATGAGTGATAGTATTAAGAGCCTTTGGCATTAATAATTTGATCATCTCTATATTCATTCCATCTACTCCTAGAGCATTTGATTGAAGTGAACTTATAATCTTAAGAACTGCATCTGGTGTAGTTTTTTGTAAATAAAATGTTGCTTCACAATGCCTATTATCTTCAAAAAATGTAGCTGTTGAATGCTTACATTATTATCTCCCGGTACTTCCAAGAAAGACTTATTAATGCTTTTTGGATCGCAAAACTGTACTGGAAGCCTTCTTTCTGTATGGGTGTGAAGTACACTAGATTTCAAATTTTTCCACAGAAATTTTGAGTTACCTATATTTTTATTGACATGTGTGAATAGCATTTTTTTTCACTAATCAGAGCTGTTGATGACAGGCGCTTTAAATCTAAATAATATCATTTGTGGGTGTCAAGTTTAGATTTTTGAAATCTACTCTTGGCTTGATCTCTAAGTTTAAACATTAATTTGATGTTATCTGTGATCCAAGGCGTAGGTGGTGTTTTGAATACCTTATTTTTCTTAGGCGCATGGAGATCGAAAAGCCTGATAATGTTAGTAGTGAGGGTATTGACCAAAATATTGACATCAACTTCACTCCACAAGTATTGCCAAGGAATGAGTTCTAAGTCACGTTCAAATATTCTTGGAATTATATCCGTAAGTGGTCGAAAGGTTACTATACGCGGTATTGGTTTTACTTTTTTAATTCGACTCTCACAAGTTATGAAGGAGTGATGATTAAGTTCGCTTATATGATCTACTACCACTGTATATGAATCAAAATCTGTACATATAACGTCAATTAGAGAGGAGCTATGATCTTAGTGATGAGTGGCTGAATCTACTATCTGTGTTAATTTGAAGTGACTGAGAAATTCACAAATTCTTTTTGAATTGGAGCTATATGTGTCTTAGCATGTTGACATTAAAGTCTCCAAGCAAAATTATGTTATCATATGGAGCAAGAGAAATAGCACTCTCACTTATTCCGTCGAGAAATCTGTTCAATTCTAGCCACGGTGGCCTGTATGCTGTCCCTATCAGAATAGTTTTGCCATTTAACTTTAAAGACATCCAAAGTTGCTCAACATCCGGACGTTCTGGATAGGTCCTAATTTTTGCATTAATCTCAGACCTAATATAAAATGCCACTCCTCCCCCCTACCCCCACGTACAGATTGAGGTCTTGGTACATGCCTCAGTCTGTATCCTAGCACGTTTAGCGCTCGACCCTCTTCACCCGGCCTAAGCCAAGTCTCATTTATAGCCATGATATCCACCGAGTGTTTTTCCATAGCAATTAAAAACTCATCTTGATTTGTACCCAGAGATCCAGCATTTAAAAGTCCAAACTTTAACAGATTATTCGAAATCATTTATAATAATTATGAAATTTAAAAAATAACTTACTACATCCCAGAATGAAAACTAGGGCAAAGTATGTATGAGGCGTCCGTTCAATTGATTTAATATACATTTTATCTATTAACATGTATACAGTAGAGTTGTACGGCAAACTAATGAATTTACATATACGTACACGATATTGGCATGTTATAAGTAAGTCTAATATAGATGCCATGTGAGTAGTTAGCGAAGATTTAAATATATATATATTGTTGTTATATATATTATATATTGATGTCAGGAGCCTTAAGAACAGACGAGCGTGCATGACAAGAGCTATGAATGTCAAAGAAGCAAGTGAGGTGTGTAAGAATAAGCCTGTATGGCACTCTGTTGTTCGTGCCTACCCCGCAAGGGCGTGAAGTTATGTATGTATGTATGTATGTTGTTATATATTCTGTATGTACAGTATAATATTAAAATAATACACATTCTATCATAACTTAACGATTGAACTGATAGTATATATCTGCGGCGCACAACGCTTATAACAAAAAAATTATGAAAATGCTATAAAAATAATACAGGAACAATAGGTTAAGATGATTATAAAGTATTCTTGAATGAGCCAATATTTTCGAAGACGTCGTTTTCGTTACGAATTCTAACCACAGGATCCCCCGATTTACGTCGAGAAAGAATTCGGCGCCTGGTCCAAATAAATTGCCATCCATGGTGTCGACCGGCATCACGCGCCAATCGAAATAATTGCCGATTAGACTTTGTTAGGCGCTCATTTACATAAAATCGGACTGGTTTTCCCGCACGACCAATATCGCTGGTGTCAGCATTGCGCCATACTCGAGCATTGTGTAGTAGGTCGTCACGGAGATCACGGCGCGCCAAGCGCACCACTATGGCACGAGACGTCATCTCTTTTGCTCCATCCGAGTTAGTCGCATTGTAAGATCTACCACCAATTCGGTCAGTGCTGACAATATCTCGGTTTTCTAGACTCAATCCCAGCTTAGCTGCAACTTGAACGATAAGGTGAGTGGGGTTTTCCCCCTTTTCTTCGGGTATATTTCTAATTTCCAGGTCATTCGCTAATAGATCTTGATCCCTATCATTCAGGTCGGACCTTAACTGTGTTATCACCTTACTGAATTCATTCGGCGTTTCGTTATGCATGTCAGTACGCTTTTTCAATGTGTCTATACGATTTTCCAGACCGTCGATACGGTTAAGGCAAGACTATACTTCTTCTTTCAATTCTGCAATTTCCTCACGGAAATTCATGAAGTCGAAGCGAATCTCATTTATCGCTTTCATTAAGTCGTTATTTGTAACCTCTATTGTATCAGACATATCTCGCTGAGAAGTTCAGAAAGTAGGATTGCTGTCAGACTGACTTGAATAAATAGTATTACCGCTCGGTACTAACGGTCTACCCCGAACTGGAGTGTCATCTCTGTTGTCTCTTAGGGGAGAGGTCCCCTTTTGCATTCAGGGCAGCGCCAAGTAGGAGACAATGGGCCCTTGGCCAGTAGGGCGACACAACTTCGATGCACTATGCCATTACATTTACCACACCTAGCGCCATCTACAGGCGATAAGAATTTACGGCAGCTGATACATCTCTCAGACGGCATTATTGAACCGTATAATATTTCTTTGCTATTGGTATAATTATATCTCCGCTATTACAATGCATGGCGTTGTTTGCGAATATATTTACAATTTTATGGATAGTAAGAATTATCCATAAAAGTATGAATTATGTATTTATTGATCTATTAGGATGGCACTGCACTTATTCACTAATGATTCTAAAACTTTATACTGTTTTTGTAAATATTATAAAAGATAAAATGAATGTAAGTACTTTTGTATTGGGTTGTAAATTTAGGAATTAATTACAGTACATAAACACTGGATAACACTGTATAAGACGTATCATGCTATAGTGTCACTTTTCACAATAAAATTTACTTATTAAATTACTGTTCTATATTTTAAATTTTGATAAATATAGAATACTGAGTGGGTCTTAATAATAGCAACTACCCTCTAAGTAGCATTGAAGCAAGTAAACCACATAAGCACCAAAAATAGCCCCAGTCCACAGAGGCTGACAATTAGCAGAGTGCACTCGTACCAAAAAAGTGTCAAAGAATCTTTTGACATGCAAAGTGTTCGAATCCCAGCGGGTTTTGGCGGTTAATTGGAGTTGTAAAGAAAAAAAGGCTTTTCGCCGCCTCTCGGACTGAGAGGCGGCCTCTCCAGCACAAATTAAGCGGACGAGAGGTCGCTTTGGCAATTTCAAAATATAAATAGAATTCCAAATCTAAAATGTATGTTAAATTAGTAAACAAACCAATCGCGAATGTAGTTTCTGAAATTTATATAGAGGCATAAAAGAGGATCTCAACTGCTATTGGGATTTTTAGGTTTTTCAAGTAATTACTTTCTTTGTCTTCTTTGTAAGTTTAAACATAATACTACAAAGAAAATGCAAAATTATTATGACTTTGAGTAACTAATAATCTTGCTAATTAACAAGTTTCATCGGCAAAAGCAATAATACACCGAAACGGGCACATGCGTAACTATACGTGTTTCGAAGATACAAGTTAATCCGATAGTTTTTTGAAGTGAAACTCGAAGAAACGAAAAAGCGACACTAACCATTAGCTAATAATTTTGGCAATTTTGTATTATTGTGTTGTTTGTATTAAATACTTTTAACTAAGGTCACTGAGGTAATTTTAGTAGTTCTAAGCGATATAATTATGTTCTCTGAAGTGACACTTGTACTCTGTGTAAACTGCACACACACTCATTTTTCTTTAATTTAAGGGTCCTTCAGACCCGTCTAAGCCCCTAACATAGGCTCTTTAAGCAGTTTGTTCGTGAATGGCCGTTCGCAGGAATAATTAAGCAGGTGTGCAGATTTTTGACGTTTTCTTAGAAAAACTCAGTCCACGCAGTCGATTGTTGTATTATACAGTTTACTATAAAACAATGCCCGAACCGAGGGGTGGGGCAGTATAGCGAGAACTGCCATCAAAGCAAGACGAGTACATTCGATAAGCGATATAGTGACGGACTTTGCGCTTGTTATTGAATCGTGCCGTTTGTACTGGTTGTATCCAGTTATATTTGTACCTGTTTTATATGTGATTGTATAGTTCTAATAATTTATATAGTAATTCCAACGGCATTTTAACTCGAGTCCTGTAGCTCGTAACAATATATTACATACAAACTTCTTTATTACATCTATGACGTCAGTGGTGAAGCTACGAGAAAAACTAGTATTATAATAAATTTGAAAAGTTTGTATTTATAAATAGCATCTGCAAAAGCGACGATGTATAAAATATCTTAAATCGAATTTAAGGATACTTTATCACAAGAAACTTAAATTGTATTATGTATACGAATCAAATAAAAAGTACTGCCAAAGTTATAAATGAGTTAAAGTTTGTAATAAGCAATCTGTTTTGGCGCCTGTACTCCGGGGAACGTGATACCTCGAAGCGTTCCCCAACTTGCAAGTACGGGAGTGGGGAGTGCTTTCAATTCAACTCTCTAACAAAACAGCACGTTTTCAAGTCCAATGAATTTATGTGAGCTAATGTGAGCATACATTATTTGTAATGTGGGTAGTTTTGAATTTTTTTGTCAATTGCCTAAAGCAAGCAGACGGCCCACTTGATGGAAGGTGGTCATCGTTACATTTCGCCAAGCGTTCCCGGCATTTAAGAAATTAAGTGACGCTTATTTTGAACAACCTCCTACTGTTCCGGGAAGTTCCGCCCAATCATTGTATTACACGGAACAAACGTTCTAGGAAACCGTTGCGTAGTTTAAATTGGGAACTCCAGGAAAAGCTTGTAAAAATGAGATGTTGCCGCCAGATCAAACTATTCCTCGTAATACTCTCCGATGTGCAGGCGGTAGTATATGCAGAGAGATGCAAGGTAGTATATGCAGAGAGATGCAAGGTAGTATATGCAGAGAGATGCAAGGTAGTATATGCAGAGAGATGCAAGGTAGTATATGCAGAGAGATGCAAGGTAGTATATGCAGAGAGATGCAAGGTAGTATATGCAGAGAGATGCAAGGTAGTATATGCAGAGAGATGCAAGGTAGTATATGCAGAGAGATGCAAGGTAGTATATGCAGAGAGATGCAAGGTAGTATATGCAGAGAGATGCAAGGTAGTATATGCAGAGAGATGCAAGGTAGTATATGCAGAGAGATGCAAGGTAGTATATACAGAGAGATGCAAGGTAGTATATGCAGAGAGATGCAAGGTAGTATATGCAGAGAGATGCAAGGTAGTATATGCAGAGAGATGCAAGGTAGTATATGCAGAGAGATGCAAGGTAGTATATGCAGAGAGATGCAAGGTAGTATATGCAGAGAGATGCAAGGTAGTATATGCAGAGAGATGCAAGGTAGTATATGCAGAGAGATGCAAGGTAGTATATGCAGAGAGATGCAAGGTAGTATATGCAGAGAGATGCAAGGTAGTATATGCAGAGAGATGCAAAGTTTCTCCGAAGACTATCAAATAAAATTGTTACACCTTCACATTTTGTACAGGTGTGGGGTAGTTTTACAATTCGCCGCCATTGCGTGGTGCGAAACCTGTGTCCATCTCACGTGTGGTCAGTCCGGATTTTCCGTATGCTCAATGCCAACACCAATTCCGAATGTGCCCATTGTTTTGTTTGTAACAAAATTCAGAGATTACGTTCGTGCCTACCCCGCAAGGGACCTGGCGTGAAGTTAAGTATGTATGTACATTAAGTATATTATAATATATTTTTACTTTTAGATTATGTTATTTTGTAAGTAAAGTTATATTTATAGTATAGTTTAATTTATATAGAATTATAATTTTTTTTAAATAAAAAAGATCCAAAATTTTCTGGGAAATTGCGTCGAAGCTTGCCAGGTATGGCATCAGTGCATTATAAAGCAATGGCCCAATGCGGAGAGAGGCAGTCAAGCGAGGATTACGATACGAGCAAGACGTACATGCAATAAGCTATATAGTGACGGACTTTGCGCGTGTTATTGAATCGTGCAGTTTGTACTGGTTGCTCTCAGTTATATTTGTACCTGTGTTATACGTATTTGTATAGTTCTAATAAATCCTATAGTAATTCCAACGGCATTTTAATTCGAGTCCTGCGCAACTCATAACAATATCATGCTAACAAGTTAGTCATATGTAGTTCGGAATGATGTACTATCACGATCGGTTCCTATATTTTACTGATAGTCCATTTACCTTAGGCGAATTGCATAAATTACGTCCCACGTTGCAGCGTGTCGTCCACCCCTAAAGGGGGGTGGAGGGGGTGGAAGAAGACATTGTGTGACAAGGGATAATAATAATATAATAATCGGCAGACAAATACACACACTGTATATGTATATTGTAATCACCAAATTAAGCTAGTTACTCTTGTGTTATGGGTTATATACCACGTACTACTCTGGGGCCGATTCCAGACACCCAGACCATAGTAAATAACGGAGAAAATACAATATAAGGAATATAAGGAATCGAACCCGGAGCCTCTGTGTTTGCAGTGAGCTAGGCCGGCAAAAGCTTAGCCCGCTCGACCACAGAGGCCGTCAAGGGGTGGGAGAGATCCTAAATTTTTTGGACAACTTTCCAGGAACCCTTCATCACAAAAGTACCACAAACTCAAATAACGCAAATAAAGCACGCTCATGAAAATTACTAATTTTACACACGCGTAGCCTAAGTTATAATTACATGAAACACAAATGCGAGCTAAGCAAATAAGTTAATATCAAGTTCTCAGACTATATTCTTAGAAGAACACTAAATTTACCAGTGTTGAAATGGCCTACCTTTCATTATAAGCATCTGACATAAACTTTGTTTTGAAGCAGGCGACATAAAATTAATTATGACGCGTAACATAAATACAAACAAATACAAAAGAACAAAACAATTTATTATAATATAACAGAAGTCTCGGATATTCTGTGATTTTGATGTTCTTTAGGCGTGAAGAGAAATTATAAACAACGTTCGCGACGATAAATATTATTGTTCTTATTATATAGTTCTGCACAATTGCCTAGTGATGGGACATCGAATACCAGTTAGCCGATAATCGATATCGATATTTATTTGGGTCTATATCAAAATGATATTAAACTTTGTTACAGAATTAGGCCCACTTGCACATAAAGTCAGGTTAAATAAATAAACGTAGAGTTCATAAACTCGGGGTTAGTTAATTAAAATTTTAACTGTCATTGTGCTTTGCGCTACTAAAAAATACTACCGGGATAACTAATCTGACATTTCTTTTGTTTAGTTGGTAACATTATAAGGTCTATGTTTTTTGTGGTAATCCAACCAGAGATTTAAAACGAAACTAATATCTCTATATTTTTTACTATACAGCACACTTGTATGTAGGCTTCCTTATATACCTTGCATTGTATGACAGTTGAAGATTTTTATTTTAACCGTATTTGTACCGACATGAGGTCGTTTATTTACTTTTGTAGTGTGAAAGTGATAAAGTAGGTTATTTATTATTTATATAAACACTTCTAAAGGAAAACTCGCTAAATAAATGTTTAAAATTTTGATAGGTTTTCAATATTCATTTCGGCTAGTATTTCTGCTAATGGTAATACCAGTTTTTTTTACTATTATTCTGTCGCGACGTTATTGAGAAGATATTGTGGATTTAGTAGAATACGAACTTTTGACACTATCCAATGGAATTGTACTTTGGATATCTCCGCAACACCAAGATATTGAAATAGCAGAATTGGGCCTCTGGTTGTACCCGAACACTATAAAGCTAACATATACTTGAGATTAAACTTCAGTAACCCTGTGTCTCAGCGACTTAACCTTTCCACATCGGTGGGTTCAATGTTTAGAAGTTTAACCCTAGTTTGTTTAACTTTTGATGGCGCAAGATAGATTGTTTATTTAACTCCAAGTTTATTGAGTTAATCCAGGAACGTGCAAGTGGTCCTTACCCGACTTATAATTCTAATTGGCAGATTTGGTTTGTACAAAAAAAGTGAAGACCAGTTTCTTGCTCCTTGGGGTTGCTTGCTATGCATTCTTGGCTCTGTTCCCCTTACACGATTCGTACACTGTCGTGTAAAACTGTACCACCTTATTATTTCAAGTAATAAATTCATGATAAAATTTCCAAGCAAGGTGTTATTGTTTATAGTGGAAATTAAGGTTGGCCCACCATACATGTATTTTAATATACTTTAACAATATTCTGGTATACATCACCGTAAAGCCTATCGATAAATAAGCCTTTAAAAGACAAATGATGTTGTCAAAAACATCGTATGTGTGTGCAGTACACACACAGTAGAAGTGAAACAAAGTGTGACAAGGGGTGGGGAAGATTTTAAATTTCTTGACGTCACATTTCATGTATTATATCGTTATAATATATTTAAGCTTTCAAACACGAAGTATTAACGAAGAACTTCAAGACATTTCCAACTCTATCTGTACTAGCATAATGTTTGAATTATTAAATATAATGTATTCTGTTTCATTCTCTCACAGGCGTAGTCCTATAGATTTATGTGTTTGTCTCTTTTTAGCGTCGCGTTTACGTTTCATCGAGTTTCAAAACTTTTTTGTTCTAGTCAAAATTTCGATAAACATTTTTAAGCTCCCAAGAAGTGAGTTCTGCTTCCTCTAACTTTTCAACAGAGGAAAAATAATCTAGAGGTATCAAACACTGACAGTCCTATTTAAATAGTACAAACAAAAAGAAGAAACAAACAGAACTACACTACGTTTCCACTTATTCAATAGTGTAAATAATGTATGTTATGCTACGTGTACGGTGTTGGTACATCTGAGGATGTTAAATAATAACTAGATAAAATAACTTAAACTATGATTTATTGCTATTAACTTAATACTAGATATGGAATGATATGATATGATATTATGAGTTACACGTACGCGAGCCGCGGTGCTTTAACGTGAACTGTTTAATTTGATGGACTGTCGAAAATAACGCGTGCTCGCGTAAATGCTGATTGTGCGGTCTGTACGGTTGCACCGTACATGTTCCCGCACAGCAAGATGAGATATGGATGATGTATGATATGAGCTAACCTAATCACAAGATGAAAAAACAATAATCCTTAAAACTAAGTACAACAATGACCCCGATAATTATACGTCGATCTTAAAACTATGCTTCATTAGAATGGGTGACGTGTTGATAGATTCAGTAGTAGTAGCACACTGATTGTCTGACGGCCCTACATTTCCACTATCAGTTACGCACTCACTGTACACTGCTGCTGATGGCGGGCTGGTGCGCGACCGGCGCGGCGGAAAACCGCCGCCGGTAGGCGCAGCCTAGGCCCACTGCTGCTGCCAGTCCTGCCACCGCCAGGCAGTAAATGGCGACGTAGTGGTGCACATCGTGGTAAGACACGTCAACCTGATCCGATGCCGCTTTCATGTCTTCTATTCGCTTTCCAAGATTCAGTAGCGAGTGATTTATAGAACTATAGTCTAGCTCTGGTCTGATGTTAGGTATTGATATGTTGATAAAATGGTTGACAGGTGCGATTTTCGGAGCTAGTATCTCCGGCTCAATATTAATTTGGTTTATGAAATCTTTGTGGGATGTGATGGTGGATGAATCGCTTTTAATGACACATTCATTCCACAAAGTGATGACGTTGAGGCCAGTCACCTGTTCGCCGGTAACTTGATCACCACATATAAATCTAAGGGGACATTGTCCACAACAGCTGATTATAAAAACATTGGTTTTAATTGTTATCCACGTCGTCTCACATTCACTTAATGTAATCTTACACACGTGGCTTTGTTTACTTGTAACACACAGGTTATCATCTGAGTGTCTGCGGTAGACGGGCGTTTGAAGTTCGCAAAGATAAGTATTAGAGTTATACGATATACACTTATCAAAGTCGCTAGTAGACATAGGTATAAATGTATCCTTTTTTAAGTTCATCGCTATATGACTTGATACCGGAATGATGTTCACCATGTGTTTGTCTATTTGATGTGGAAGTGGAAATGTTTTGTAAATATCATAATTCTCTCTATTTATTAAAGGAATTTGTATTTGAAAAATAAAGTATTGCTGCGTCATTCTAACTTTAACTTTTAGTATTTTATAGATATTTTGTAGATCGGTTTGTAGATTATCTACTGGAAGTGCCAGATCCTTTGGGAGCTGTCCTCCTATTATGCCAAGTTCTTTTTGTAGTTGGGAAGGAGTAAGAAGATGAATATTGAAGTGCTTGAGGTTTGTGATGGTATCTAATAAAGCGTCTTGGATATTTTTTAGATTCAAAAGAATGTTGTTAGCTATTATGCTTGTTAATATGAAGTCGTTTGTAGCTTCTACTTTAATTATCTCTTTCTTCAAATCATTGGTGACTCGATCTAGATCATTGAGGTGTTGATTAAAGATTTTGTGTTGCTTCTCTATGGTATTTCCTATTCTTTGTAGTAAATTATTTTCTGCTTCTATAACTGATGTTTGGTTCTTCCAAAGATGTAATAAATGATTTTGATTAGCTTTGACTAAATTAATATCGCGCTCGTACTGTTCAGCGAAACGCTCGTCTAAAACACCGAACAATGTGTTCGCGATATAGCCGACTCCGTTTACAAGGCCTCGTCGCATGCGCCTCGGAGTATCGAATTTATGATTGCGTAACATTCGGTCATAGAACTCTAATTCCTTGTACCCGTGACGTAGTTGGAGTAAAACAATGTTACAATGGTTGTTGTTTTCTGAATTAATGCACATTTTATCTAGATGAGTAATATAGCTCGTAAGCACCTTTGATCCTTGCCAATAGGGTTGCATATCGTAGTATGCAATTAATTTCCATTGGTCTTGAATTAAGCGCATATCTCCCAAGTTGTCGAAAAATATATGTTTATTATTGCTTAGTTTTGTGATATTGTATTCGCTACTTGCAATTACAGCTGAAGTAAGGAAAAATATTAATAAAGTAATAAGGAATATAGGATTGATTCGTAAGACACTGTTTGAGTTTTGAAGTATACGTGTGCTTGTGGATGATGTAGTGGTTTCTTTATTTGATTCTGGATTGTTTGTTGGAAGCTTTGATAATTTTATGATGGGTCTCTTGATTATCCCGTTTTTGGTTTTCACACTGACTACCCGAACGTGGTCATCCGTTCCCGGATGTAATTTGATAACACGTCCCAATGACCATTTTCCTGGTGGTAGATTGGCGTCATGTATTATTACGACGTCATTTAACTCTATATTAGACTGTAAAGTTCGCCATTTACTTCTGGCAGATAATTGTGTTAAATATTCAGCGCGCCATCGTTTCCAGATGTCGTTGAATATTTTTTGTGTAAGTTGCCACCTAGTCCTTTCATCTCTTTCAGTCTCTACGATTGTCAATACTGGACCGCTCGCTAAGAAATGTGAAGGAGTAAGATAATCCAAATCTTGTGGATCTTCGGTTAATGTATTTAAGGGTCTCGAATTGAGACAAGCTTCAAGCTGAGAAAGCAGAGTTGTGAACTCTTCATATGTTAACTTTTGATCACCTAAGACTCTACGTAGGTGATATTTTAAACTTTTAACAGCTGCTTCCCATAGCCCTCCCGCACTAGGCCAAGAAGGCGCATTGAAATGCCATTCAATGTTCATTTGATGAAGTTCCGCGTAGAAGTCTTCTGATAGTATTGATTGATGGTTAATAAATTCTTTCGCTAATATTTTGCTTGCTCCTACAAAATTAGTGCCGTTGTCACTGTATAGGTGACGTGGGCTTCCTCTTCTCGCCGATAATCGACGTAATGCTGCTAAAAATGCTGAAGATGTAAGGTCGGATACTAACTCCAAATGTACCGCCTTTGTAACCATACAGATAAATACAGCCACATACCCTTTGGTAGATTTGATGCCGCGGCCTTTGCTAGATTTGATATCTACGTAGCCTGTATAGTCTACTCCGCAATGATAAGAAGGCCTCGTGGGGTTGCTCCTAGCCTCCGGTAGGTTTCCCATGAGTTGTGTATGCTTGATTGGATTGTGTCGCCTGCATAGTACACAACGACGCAATCGATTTTTAACTGCTCTATTCCCGCCTACTATCCAGTACTGATTACGAAGGTAAGAGTGAGTTAATCTCGCTCCTCCATGAAAAGTCGATTTGTGTGCAAAGTCAATCAATAAATTAGTTAGATGGCCGTTATGAGGTATGATATAAGGATGTTTCATGTTGTAAGATATATTGCTATTTTTCAGTCTACCACCAACTCGCAGTAGACCTTCGCTGTCTATAAACGGATTAAGACATAACAGCTTGCTTTTTTGATCCACCTTACCCTGTGTTCGAAGATCATTCAACTCCTTTTCGAACTCTAAACTCTGCACAGAACTAATGATTTTCAACTGACTGCTGCGCAGTTCATCAATTGACAAAAAAGATTTTTTCTGGCGGTCACGAGAAAATGCTCGCATTATCCATGTAAGTACGCGTGACGCCCGCGTGAAATTACTATACTTATTTATAAAATCGCTGATGAAGTTTAATTGAATATTATTGTTTTTTATAATGACATTTGATAGTATTTTCTTAGACTCTAAATCCGTTTTAAATATTGATTGCTTTTGATATGCTTGATGATCGTATAAAGGTAACCAAGAAGGACCTTTCCACCACAGGTCATATTTTATTAAATTTTCAACGAACATACCACGACTGGCACAATCAGCCGGGTTTTCGCTAGATTTGATATAAAACCAGCACTCTGGTTGTATGATTGCAGTGATTTCTTTCACGCGATTGGCTACAAAGGGTTTCCATCGACTCGGATCACCTTGTAACCACCCAAGGACTGCAGTAGAATCGCACCATGCTATAATTTGTAGATTGTAGTCGCTTAAGCTCTGCTTGATTTTTGTCATTAGTTTTGAAAGCAAGAGTGCGCCACTTAACTCAAGCCTTGGCAATGATATGTCACTCTTTTTTGATATGGAAGTTGTGCTGATCGGTACTAGTTTAGTTTTTGCCGCTAAGAGTGTGATTTTTACTTGGTTTTGACGAACTATTCGCGCATAGACAACGCATGCGTATGCCGCTAGGGATGCATCGCAAAACCCATGTAATTCGATACTATCATCCTGCTCGCTTCCTATCCATCTTGGAACTTCTATATCCTTTATCTTTTCGATATCTGCTCTCAGTCGGATCCATCTTGTGTACATATCCTCTGGTATGACGTCATCCCATTTGAGATCTATCGACCACACGCTTTGGAACAATAGTTTAAGTTGTACTACTGCCGGTGCTAACCATCCAAGTGGATCGAAAATTTTGGATATTTCGCCTAATAGTACTCGCTTCGTTGGTTTCGCATCTGGCTGCGTAGTTAACTGACACATGAACTTAAACTTATCCTGTTGGGCATTCCACATAAGACCAAGTGCTTTTGTAGACGATTGATACTTAAAGTCATACGTATTAGGTATGCTTTCTGCTTTATCAACACTCTCTAATAATGATATCTCATTCGCTGACCATTTACGAAGGTTAAATCCTCCTGATTTGAGGAGTTCTATAAGATCCTCTTGCAATTGCTTTGCCGATGTGAGGTCAAACGCGCCACTAAGTACGTCATCCATATAAAATTGCTCCTCTAAAACTTTCGCTGCTATTGGATAACGACTGCGTTCGTCTATAGCTAACTGTTTAAGTGTCATCATTGCTAAATATGGTGCGGCTTTAGTACCATATGTTACAGTCGCTAAAGTATATTCTTTGAGGTGATGATTGGGATTTTCGCGCCAAACGATTTGTTGATAACGCTGATCTTCTTCGTGTACGAAAATCTGCCTAAACATCTTTTCGATGTCTGCAGTAAAGGCATATTTGTATTTCCTCCATTTTAATACTAATGATAAAATATCCTGTTGCAAATTTGGACCCCGATACATAACATCGTTAAGACTTAAACCTGTATCTGTTTTTTCCGATGCATTAAATACTACTCGCAGTGACGTAGTATTCGAATCAACGCGATGTACACCGTGGTGCGGCAAATAGTAGGCAGGTTTCATGTTACTTGTTGTTGTTAAGTGCATGTGACCCATATCGATATATTCATTTATAAATTCTTTGTATTTATTTGATAATATGTAGTCCTTTTGTAACCTTTTTTCTAGTTGATAAAATTGGGCACATGCTTTTGATTTAGATAACCCTAGCTTTTCCTCTGCATCTGGACGTAGAGGAAGGCGAACAACGTACTTCCCGTCTGGCTGACGAGTAGTCGTGGATTTATAAAGCTCAGTACATTGATAATCCTCATCCGAAATATCTATGCTTTCGTTGATATCTTCGATAGACCAAAACTTATGCAAGTTTTCTACATCAAGCATGACTACATTACATTGATATGATTTCACGTTGCCACATAAGATCCATCCCAGTCGTGTTTGCTGGGCTACTGGTAATGAGTCGTTTTCTTTGATAATTCCTCCCATGATAATAGATGAGTAGACGTCTGCACCTAATAACAGGTCTATAGATCTACGACGATAAAATTCTGGATCTGCTAATTGTATATTTTGTATAAAAGACCAGTTTGGCTTAGAAAATGATTTATTGGGTAAATTGTTAACCGCGTGTTTTATTATAAAAACTCCGGTATTTAGCGAATAATCGCTATAGATAGAAGATATTTTGACATTCATGATGCCTTTGCAAGTATTTCCCTGCGCTCCTAATCCTAAGATTACTCCTTTACAATGCTGGCGTGGGATACCTAGTGTTTGAGCTGCGTTTTCTGTTATAAGCGATGTCTGGGATCCTTGGTCGATGAGAGCACGCATGATAATCTTAGTGCCATCTGCTGCTTGCACTGTCACCAGGGATGTGGCTAAGAGAATTTCCTGCGTGTCCTCCAGTGACACGTGTGTGCTACTTTTCGATTGTTTATAAAAGTTATCCGATATTGCGAAATTTTGCGATGTCATCGGTGAAGTAAATGCTTCATGCACCAAAGTATGATGTTTTGCATGACACTTATGACAAGTTTTGTTCGAAAAACAATCTCTGCCGTAATGATTATAAAGGCAGTTTTTACATAAAGATAACTTTGCAATAGTTTGCCTTTGTACCTCAGGTCGATACCCTGCGAAAGTGTCGCAATTCGGTACGACATGATTTTTATTGCAAACTGGGCAATTATGCACTGTTGCCGAGGTATTTTTGTTATTGTTTTGCGATTTAAATAATGCATTTTGATTGCTAATAAATGATTTAAATTTATATGATTTTTTGAATGCGTTTGATGAAGATATTTGCTGTTGTTGCTGGATGGGTTTTGATTGATCTTGCTTACGTTTAGATGATTCTAAGGCGGTAAATTTCGCCTCTAAAAATGTTAAAAATTCCTGTAAGGATGGCAACTCCCTGGGATTTTTTAATGACTCGATATAGTCATTGTGACTCTCTTGGTCTAATTTCTGTGATAAGATATAAACTATCATAGGGTCCCAAGTATCAATAGCAACTCCTAAGTTTTTTATAGCATTTAAGCATTCATTTGTTGTGTCATGGAGCCTTTTGATTGCTGATGCTGATTGTTGCGGTATAATCGGAAGATTCATGATAATAGACATGTGAGAGTTGAATATTAGCTTAGGGTTACTGTAGCGATGATCCAGTAACTCCCAACAAGCGGTATAATTATCCGAGCTTATATTTAGATGTTGCACCAATTTCTCAGCTTCGCCCTTAAGCTTGCTTTTCAGGAACTGCATCTTCTGTGCGTTCGATAGGCATCTGTTTCTGTGAATAGTTTCTAAAAATAGGTCCTTAAAGGATACCCACAGATGATAACTGCCGCTGAACGTCGGGATGTCGATATGTGGAGTAGACTTTTCGCGATGACATTCTGACCACATCTTGCTATTTATTTCTTTTTTGATTTGAAGGTACCTTTGCTCATACGAGTTGTATGCTTCTTCATATTCTTCATTCTCTTCGTAAAGCTCGCTGTCAATCTCCCAATGCAGAGCATCAATAACGGACCATCGTGTCTGCACTGAGGTCATTGCGTCTTCGAATTCCCATTTTTGGGAAATGATTTCCAGGTCTATGCTCTTGATAGTTCTTTGGAAGGCTTTAAAATTACTACTTTGCTTTCTTAATAATTCTTCCAGTCTACTAGGCGAACCTTGAGTCTTCGGAACGTGAAAGGATGTTTCCGAACGCGCGGATGGTTGAGGTGCCCTGTCTACCCCCTGCGCATGTCTCTGCTCGCTTGATGATGGTTGTGTTAAATATCCTGGCGTTTCAGGTCTGATGATTCCTTTCTCCTGAGATTCCGATGGCAAATAATTTATCATATAGGTACGTGTTTCTGAGTAAAATTTTGACGTTCTTTCATAGTACCTATTTATAAAATAATCATGTGATTTATTTTCAAATTCACAAATTTTTATGTGGTTGCACTGAAACTCATGCCAATACGTTTCCAATGTGCTTATCCGCTTTTTTATATGAGCCGGAGTCTTGCGTTCGACACCGTCTTTTTTGAAATTAACCAGGAGCTGTTCCATGGCTCCCATGATTTGATTTTGTGTTAAAACGAGATCTTCCATTTTCTCTTGATAGTAACGATTAGATTTCTTAGAACGATAAGATTGACAATGTGGACTCACCGATGCTGCTAGCTCACTTACGTGGCAGTTCCTACCGCGCTGGTACTCCTATTATGTTTTAAGCACTCGCGAAGTAGGTCCTGCTTAACGTAAAGCTCGAAGGACCATAAAGTTGTACGGTGTTGGTACATCTGAGGATGTTAAATAATAACTAGATAAAATAACTTAAACTATGATTTATTGCTATTAACTTAATACTAGATATGGAATGATATGATATGATATTATGAGTTACACGTACGCGAGCCGCGGTGCTTTAACGTGAACTGTTTAATTTGATGGACTGTCGAAAATAACGCGTGCTCGCGTAAATGCTGATTGTGCGGTCTGTACGGTTGCACCGTACACTACGCAACTACAAACATGTATTGCTACGGTGCTACGTGTTTGGCTACGACCGCTACGTCAACCGTCATGTATTTTGATAACACGATGTCCGCAATTTGCGATAGTACATACATATTTTTGTTTGTCCCCTGTTCATGACATTGGGAATTAAATTATTATACCATTATTATACAATGTTATTCTTAGTAAAGGCAATTTACGAAATACCCATACTAACTTTTATTTTTATGAAGCCAAAGCTATCTCTTTATAAAATGTAATATACCTATTTTCTACACTTTTTCCACGAAGCTGATAAACAAAAAAGCCCCACAGCCAGGCGGTAGGGTGTTTGCCCGTCTGGATGACTACCACCCCTGGTCTAGTGTATGACTCCATAACAACCTTGAGTTGTGTACCGGCATTAGTGACCAGGTTCCAGTGTTCCTTTAGAAAGCAGCAGCGCATTGGCAGCACCTTTCGTTCCTTCCTTGAGTGGCTTCATTTTTGTACGCAACGGTTCTCTAGAACGTTTCTCTTGCGCACCGCAGGAATTTGAAAGGAGCGGCAGCGCGTTACTGACGCCTCTGGTGTTGCAAACTTCCATAGGCGATGGTAACCGCTTTCCATCAGGTGGACCTGTCTACCTGTCTGCTGAACTTATGCAATAATTTTTTTTTTTTTAAACAAGATAATAGAAAGAGCTTACCGTCGCCTGTAGACCTCAGCATCCCCAAGGTGAAGCCAGTGCGTTGTCAGCCTTTAGATAAAGTGATCAGACTATAGGATTGGGATGGAAGGGATGAGATATGGGAATTATGCGATTGGAATAGGGGAATACGATAAAGACGGTTGGATAGAGGGAGTTTTCCCGGCCTATTGTAAGAGGCGACAAAACAACCCACAGCTAGGTAGGGCATTTGCCCGACTGGATGGCTACCACACCTGGTTTAAAGTATGTCGCCATAACAACCTTGATTTGTGTTCCAGCATTAGTGACCAGGTTCCAGTCCCCCTTAAGAGAGCAGCAGCGCATTTGTAGCACCTTTGCTGTTGCAAATGTCCATAGTGGTAACCGCTTTCCATCAAGTGGGCCGTCTGCCTGTTTGCTGAACTCCTGCAATAAAAATAAAAACAAGAAACAGTAAAGTTTTAGGTAAAACACGTGATTGAATTTGTAATAATTAGATACGTAACATAGAACTACTACTCTCTAGTTTTCTATTAATTTCTTTAACAATCTCTATTATCTATCTCCATGGCTGTAATGAGAAAGTTAAGCATCTTTAGAGACATTTGTACAACAGGCGAATAAGAGGAATCATCAATTCCCCCCAAGAGGGGCTCTTCGCCTTTATCTGGGTCACGTTCCTCATTGAGGGCATTTCTCTCTTTATTCGCCCAATCTTTCATTTATTATTCTTATTGTAACGAGATAAGTAACTTTTCATCTTTAAAGCAAAGCTTGTATGTTTGAGTATCCAATCGCGGTAAAACCTTAAGTGATATCTATACTCATAAATAGAATAGAAGTGTCTGTTTGCAATGACGAAATAACAGCTTTATACTAAATTCATAAAAAATATCAAAGTATATACCGTACTTATACCACAAATACCTATGTCTGATTAACACAATATAATCATGCTAAAACTTATTTATTGTAATAAGTTATGTATTTTGAAATATATTATTGTATATGCGTATATATATATAACTATGTATATATTTGTATATTTAATTATTAAGTTAGTTTGAGTATTTATGTATCTGTTGCCTATGTCCTGCACCAGCTACATCCCCTAATTCTTATTTAGGTTGCCTAGAAAAGATCGCTTTGAGCGATAAGGCCCATTGTATTGCCTAGAAAAAAATGTCAATGTGGTCTGTTTTTGTAATTGCATATTTTGGTGTGCAATAAAGCAATCTTTCTCTCTCTTATATATCTTTCACTGTTGGCAAGCTACACTATTCCCGGGTGGCATAGGCTATATTATATTTACAAAAAAAAATAGGGATCCTTACTAAAACTCCAATAATGTAACCCAAGGTGTAATTTTTTTTCCTAAAATCGCGTTTGCTGCGAAAACTATTAATGATAGAATAAAGTAATGTACTACGACTTTGTAGAAAATATAATTACGTACAAAAAGTGTCGCGACAGCATATGTCTAACTATTATAGTTATGCCACAATAAGTGTTCTTTTATTTTAAAAATTTAATTAAAATGCCGCCGCTAGAAAAGGCTCTTTATTTGTATACTGGTATTCATCCTTACCAAAATAAGTTACTTCATATTCAAGAGTGCTTCAATATCTTTATATAACTTTTTGAATTATTCAATTCGGACATTCCATTCGAAAGATATCACGAGTTTAAAAATGTAAGTAGTAGTTAATTAGTACACACGGCCGTGACGCTTTTTCGTGAGCGAAAAATCGTAAGACCCCCGTCTATATAGAAATTTCACTTCAAAAATATTGTAGAATGCACAATTTTTTTCTTTAAAACTGAATCATATCATATTAAATAATAATGAAAACTTTGCTTTTTTACTAACAAATAATTAACTAAGCGATAAATAATGTACAATAATGTACAATGTGTTTATAAGTCAATACACTTTGATTCATTTCATTTCTAAGTACGGTTTATAGGACTCCCAACGGCCGATCCTTCCCTCTGTTTACAAAATTTACATTAACGCAAATAAAGCCAATTAATACTAAAATTCTAAAAATATGTCAGAGTAAACAACGAGCGTTGTTCAATTGTGATTTTAACAAGGAGCGAGTCGAGCGGTCCACGGAGTGGACGAGCGACCGCGCAAACATCAAAAACACAAAGCCTGTTTACGCTCCACCTGAATAACTATTAGTCAAACTGGAACTAATTTGATTAATTCCCCTTAAAGGACAAGCAAATACGCCAAGTGGACTAACCCGAAGATTAAATTTGTTCAATTTAATATTATATCTATAAACGCTTCAGTTGTCTCTTTGTCTCTCCTTTGTTAAGAGTAAATTAATTTTGAAAATCTTACCAATCCATTCTAGACTGTAAAAAAATTGGTTAAAAATACTTTAAAATAACACATGATTTATCTTCTTAAGAATAAGTTGCTTAATACTAAGATGAAAAAGATATTTGTTAGAGATTTCTTTATAGTTTTATTATATTACACTTTTATTTTAAATAGGTTCTAAATATTCATAATATTTAATTATCAAGTTTTTTATAATGTAGTCTAAATAATATCTGTACCTTATAGCGATTAATAATATCAAAATATGTTGAATACTTTTTTTTGGGATTTTTCTCTTGTTCTTTCCCGTCTGTCGTGTAATCGTGTTATATTAAGCTTATTTTTTTCATTATAACCTCTTTCATGGTTGAAGAAAGAGGGAACTATGGATTTAGAATATTTCTACTGATGCTATTTAATAATTTGGAATAACTGATTTTTTATATTAGCATCTTTTATTTAGTTTTTATTTATTTATTGAAACGCAGACCGACTCCATCTAATATCCTATCCTTATATATGTAACGATTTATTGTTTCTAGCCATGTATAGTGTTATTACTAATTAATTTATTGTTCATACTATCAAAGCTAACTCTATCAAAGTATATACGACTATATATTTATAGTGTCACTTGTGCCATGTTTTATTATATTAGTACTCATATTACTAATATTTGATTGTATTTATTCGCTGCTTATTTGTTGTTTCACATATTCAATCACTACCGAGTCTTCGTAACTTTGGGAACGTACATTAAGCTTATTAGACGGTAGTATAGCGACACACGTGCGGAGCGTTCCGCGCGGAAAATTCGGTGACGGAAGGATCAGTTTTAGAGCTTGTCCAGAAGGAGCGAATTCGCATCGATTCTCTCGTGCGTATCACGCGCGACCGTTTCGCCCAGAAAGAGCGTACCTACGCGCGAGCATTTGGGGACGAATTTAGTCAGTACGAAACATGGAGTTGAACGAAGCGGTCACGTTGTTGTTAGCTTACCGTCGCCGGAAGAGACAAAAACGGAAGAAAAATAGAATGTATTTAGTACATCCAATTCTTAATGATAGAATGACACATAGTATGTTTGTAACTTCGTATCCAAAATTAATTAATTAAAATTCGCTTGGCATAATCAGGTGATTCCAAATCCCATATCGCCGGTCGTTTTTCTATTTGGTCTATAAACAATTCCATATCAAAAATTTGGCACTCCATTTCCCTGGATACGTGCTCTCGCTTCGGAGTTCGCGCGTTAACTGGGCGCAACAAGGCATCTCTAGTATCTCGACTCGCGACATAAATTTAGAACGCGCGAGCCGAGAGTCTGACGTAGTGCACGCGATTTACGCGCGTATTTTGAATTCGCGCGATGCTTGTGGGCGCGATGTATTGGTGCCTAGTATCTCACTAACGCGCGAATGATTTCGCGCAAAACGTTTCCCGGCGAATTCGCCCTTTCTGGATCAGGTCATAACTGTACGCGGCGTAATGCGGGGACATTCATGTGTCATAGGTTATTTCAAAAACATTGCGAAAGTATTGGACCGAACTTTCCGCCGCCGGATGGTCCGCAGGTGTGTCGTTAGGCTTACCATCCTTTATGTTGTTTTGTTAATTCTTACAGACTAGAGAGTAAACATATAGCACTCAACAACAAATAATACACACACACATATACTAGTACATTTTTTGTAAGCATAGTGATTATGTATATATATATATATATATATATATATATTGTATATTTATATATTTTATCTATGATTATTGGTTACATATTATATAAGTAGATACATGTAGCAGAGAACAATAGCTACAAAGAAACAATTGATATTCGTTTTGTAGGTAGTAGAATCATAATTAAAACAAATAAATTGTATATTATATATATGACTGTATATGATTGATATGACCGTATATCATATTATAATAGTATTTCTAAACAATTGGCTGAACAACTTAGGTGTGCCGAGTCCCAAGATCAACGGATTAACGTTGAACCGCATGTTTGGGCTTTATCCGGATAAACCGAGCGAAATGAAACCACAATATACCTCTCGCTTACACACTGTTTGTTTTATTTTAGTTAATTTAAATTTCGCACGTGAGTAACGTCAGCGGATGGGAGTTAGACAAAAAAAAAGTGTTACGGAAAGGACAAATGCATGTATACAAAATGCTATTTTTAAATCTAGGTTTAGTTCGATTTCAACTTATAGCATATATAATTTTTATATAAAAACATATTCAACACAGCCACGCCGCCTTCCAGTACAACGTAAGATCAATAAGAAAGGTACCGTGTTCAAAAATTCCGCATCTTCGAAAGCTTGCATGCCTGTGACATAGTAATCAAACTTCAGCAATAGGGTGATTGTTGCTTTATATAAATTAAGTTGGCGCACAATTAGACCCATGGCTCAATTTGGAAACAAAGCCCGATCGCATGTAGAGAGTACTACAAAAAAAGGAGACGAGACTTGTACTTTCTATGTGTGTTTATTGTTTTATTAATTAACCCTTAATCTTAAAAATATTTATGCAGAAATCTTAACTGCTTCGTGATGATATTTAAAATATTTACCGTAATGATTATTATGTTTCTGAGTAGGGAATAATTAAATGCGAGCCCAATTTTTTGTCTTTTGCACCAGTGATGGTATTATATATGTATTGATAAATGTTATCACGTACGTGGACCGGTGAAAGTTTCAACCTTGCCAAATAAATTATGAAGTGATAAATTAATCCACGTAACGTGACGTAACAAATTTCAAGAATGCCGCCTACACTGGTATAAATACTTACGAAAATCGGCTAGCTACATACAGGACTAAAGTCTAAACAAGCCAATACGTGGCCCTGGTAAAGAGGAATTCCAAAATAATGCTTGAAAAAAATTGTGTGTGTGTGCGATTCACACACAGTATGAGTGAAACAAAGTGTGACAAGGGGCGGAAGGGATTTTAAAGTTCGTGACGTCACATTTCATACAAGCATTTAACACGACGGCTGTAATATAGACTCAACATAAAAATACAGGCCGCTGTTCTTACATTAAATGATACTGAAGGAATAATATTAGCAATGTAAATTCTGACATTTGACGTATAAAAGAAAATAACATCAGACATATGTTCCATCCACCCGTCTCACGTCACGCCAGAAAGTGCAAATATACTTGTATAAGAAAATTATAGAATCGTTCCATAACTAGAGATTTCACGCATCTTTGCCTTAATTCGATTATATTGCACACAGAAAATGTAGCATTTTGTTAAATTATGATATTATTTTGATTGCCATTCACTAAATACTTACCTACCAGTATGAACTGAAATTCAGTAAAATATCAGGTAATCACTGAATATCAGGTAATGCGCAAGCTTGTAAAGAGGGTACAACAAGAAAACAAATAAACATACTACTCGCGCGCAAATGGTTTGCCGATAGCAATGGTCAGTAGAGTAGGCAAAAAAGGCTACATAAATAGTTGTTGCAATAAATTTATTATTTTAATATGTTATTGTATACACTTTACATAAGTATATACAATAAAAGTAAGTAGTCAGCGGCAAAGCTTCTGCGCGTGGCTTATACTTCCATATTCTTACTCCGTTATACATATAACACGTGGATCAATAAGTCCCGGGACTGACACATTGATGGTGTTGCCAGCAAAAGTTCCGCATGATTTTTCATGAGTACCAACCTTCAAAAGATATCTGTCAAAATTTCATGACATTCTGATGTTTGGTCCACGAGTTTGAGTGATTTAAGTGACGCTAGTCTTGATATATCCAAAACAAAGGATTCGAAACAATATCGTGTGTTGATTTATCATTGCTTTTTGATTAAAAAAAAACACCATGCAAGCTCAACAATGGCTTGAAAAGTGTGACGGGGACTCTGCTCCATCAAATCAACCATTTGTTGGTGGTATGCTGAGTTTAAACGTGGTCGTACAGACACTGAAGATGCTGAACGCTCCGGCCGGCCAAATGAGGTGGTTCAACCGGAAACAATCAAAAACTCCGCCAAATCGTTTTTGAAAACCGTAAATTAAATTTGCGTAAGATAGCTGACATCTTAAAGATATCATAGAGCAGTGTGTAAGCTATTTTGCACAATATTTGCCAATGAGGAACCTGTTGTCAAAGTGGGTGCCGCGTTTGCTCACGGCGGATCAAGAACGACAAACTGTCGTTGATTCCGAACGCTGTTTGGAGCTAAGAATTGGCTTCGAATTGCTTCCGCACCCACCATATTCACCGGATCTGGCCCCCAGCGACTACTACCTGACCTCAAAAAATTCTCTAAGAAAAGAGATTCTACTCCAACGAAGAAGTCATCGCCGAAACGAATGCTTATTTCGAGGTCAAAGATGAATCGTTCTACAAGAAAGGTATTGAATTGTTGGAGAAGCGCTGGACTGATTGTGTTGCTCTTGAAGGAGACTATGTTGATGAATAAAGTGAAATTTTGTCAAAAAAATGTGTTTTTCTTGGTTAGTCCCGGGACTTATTGATCCACGTAATACATAATCCGTGCAGGAACTGGGCAATAATGCTAATTCATTATGTCGGACGGCCTATCGTAAGAGGCGATAAAACAACCCAAAGCCAGGGTATTTACGCGTCTGGACAGTCAACACTCCCGGTCTAAAGTATGCCGCCATAACAATTTTGAGTTGCGGTCCAGTAGCAAATTAGTACCAACTTCGCGTTGCAAATGTCAATAGGCGATAACAACCGCTTTCCATCAGGTAGGCTATCTACCTGTCTGCTATACTCACAATAATTTGTTAGCAATATAGTGTGGTTTAAACCGTCTCTTTCAGGTTTAAATTTTCAACAAATCTGGCAGTGTAAGTGAGAGAGACAATGAGATGGGACTAAACATTTATATGTATATTACGAACGACTTCCAACCCAAAATATAAAAAAATATTAATCTAAAAGTACTTATATTCTATCAGCAATATTGTACAGGCTATATACTTACTAAAATTTATTGAAAATTTCAAATTTCCGGCGTCTTGTCTGTTAACGATCTAATGGTCCCTCATCACAGCTTTCTTTAAGTATTCTTTTGTACTTTATTTCGTAATTTATTCGTAGTTGAACGGCAACTAAAATCATTATTATTGACTTGAGAAGTGATGTACGTACTTTCCGCCTGCTATAAAAACTTGAAAATAAATACTCTCTGAATATAAACTACATGAACCAATCAAATTGAATCGATTGATACGTCCAGGAAGAAGACAATGACATTGAATGATTTGATCTTATGTTTACGTACTTTTGCGACTTCATTCAAATTGATAGAAAGAATTTTACGTAGTAATTTAGCTTTTGGGTTTTATTAATGCACTACGACATGACTCGACAGTTATTTATTATGTATGGCGGTTCTAAACATTATAGATTGGCAGCTTCACTACACCAGTTTGTAGCGTCATATATGATATAGGTATATCATATATGATCCTGTTAAATTTCATATTGGCAAAACCTTGTATTCATTTCACAACACTAAAATATATTTCATGGATACTTTACTTCAAGTTCGATAAAAAAACCATTAAAACGAGTGAGGTCTTGACTACATTATTTATTTTATAGAATATCGAAAACTCTGTACGCTAACAATAACATCGTAACAATGTTATATTCTTATCTTTCGGACTCTTTGCCTATACGAGCAGTCTCAGCAATTACTGCTTGACAAAAATCAACATAGCTTCGCTCTTATCCAAAGATGAACACCGAATGTCCCGTGTTAGGCGATTTCGCCTCCTTTTATACTGTTGGACAAACTTTATTAAGTTAATACAAAGGTTTTAATACAAAGGTTATCAAAAATTGTAAATCGATTTATCAATAACCTAACAATATTTTTTATTAAGGTAAAATACACTACTTACTCAATAAATCAAGTATACGTATTTAAAAAAAAATAACATCACCTTCAATTCAAAGTCACAATGTGCCTTCGCACGGATATAACACAATAAATATTTTCATATAACCTATCTTTTGCTAAAACGGAGAAAAGATACCAATCTGACATTTGTAAGAGACGACTAAACAACCCACAGCCATTTGGACCCCTTGGATAGCCGCCTTGGTCTAGCGTATACCTCCATAGCAATCTTCAATCGTATTCTGGAATCTGTTTACTTGGCAGCAAATTGCCAGCTTTATTGTTATTGTGATGTTAAGCGATTTCCATCAGGTGGGCCACACACACCCTTCAACCACCACACGGTGTACTTCTGCACTAAAAACGAAAAACAAATGGGCGGATCGACCGACACACACAACGATTACGAAATGGCACAGCATCTTGGAAAAAGAAAACACACTTAATTGTGTTAAGTGAGTAAATTAATTGTGAAAAGTAAATAATTGTCGGGAATAATGGACAGCGGCGCAACTGTCGCCGCCACACAGAAAGCCACACTAATTAATTTACTCCATTGCTTAATTAATAGCAAACATGCTCTCGGTACCTGCCTTGGGCTTAATTAATTCTTAGAGTGTCATCGCAATAGATATTTGAAGCCATTAGAAGAAATTGCGTAAAATGATATACATTCATATCGTCACGCCGGTTTCCCATCTGGGTAGGTAGAGACGATATGTCTATATCTGCTACGATCCTCACAAACATTTTTCGTTTCATCAACTTTCATTAAGCTCTTCATACATACACGCTTATTAAAGTTCTTTTCACATGACTTTTCTTCAAAATATCTTCAATTTCATCATGGTGAGTACGTCCTGGTCTACCAGCACCGACTCTACCAATCTACTTGTTTTGTGATTCTACTCTCATTCATTATCTCTACTTGCCCAAACCACCTTACAATAAACAAAATTAAAACTAAATAATTAAAATGAACAAGTTGGCGGTAGGCTAAATAAAACTTTAACAACACTCATTGACACTTGACATTTTTGTCTTCCGTGATCATGGCTACTGAAAAGTGGCCAAAACGTCGGAATAATAAATATCTAATAAATTAAAACGTAGTTTTATTATCTACACTAGTCGCAAAAACTTAAGAAAATAATAATAAGCCTGTTATAACAGAGTTCAAAATCAAATATCATCCAACTAAAGCCTTATGACCATTGTAGTACCTACGTCTATGAATAAGGAGGAAGCAAGTAATATCAAACAATTTTGTAAATCGCATCAAGCTACAAATACTCCGTATCATCTTATTTTCCTCCGACTACATATAAACCAAAACAAAGTTATAAATTAAGTATTCATGCAAAAAACATATGAAGTTAAGTTAATGGTGGAGCGACGAACGCATTCATGCGCTCCATTTACTACCCCCATACTTTATTATATCAGTACAGAAGTTTTATTACAAAACATTCCGGGAATATTCTGAACATCGCGATAATAAGATTGCAGTACATAAAGCAAAGAACGCACCAAATTATTACTCATAATACCCTTATAAAAAAATATACCACGCACAGTAGAGAATTCCACGGACGTCACGAATGTCTACTATTTTTGTATTCGTTTTTCCACTTGTCCGTTGAAGTTTCACTTCTAATATGTGTCCCAGCACACATTTCAATTTTTCGCAGGTTTACTGCAAATTATGATTTAGTTAGGTTAGGTACATTTTAATTAATGCACTTTTTATGTAAACATATTTTATGTTATCAAACAAAAAACTGAATTCGATCCGGAACCAAACAAACATCCATAGTCTACTCTAAAATTATACACATTCGGATCATTAACAAATACGCATCTTTAGTCATCAATCTTCATTCGAACCTCAAATTATGTTAACAGAAAAATATTTCCAAAAAAATAATTAAAAAATATTTCGTTTGCTTAGTTTTGATGAAGAGACTCCGAAACTACTGAACCGATTTGAAAAATTCTTTCACTGTTGGCAAGCTACGCTATTCCCGGGTGGCATAGGCTATATTATATTTACAAAAAAATTAGGGATTCTTACTAAAACTCCAATAATGTAACCCAAGGTGTAAAAAAAAATCCTAAAGTTGCGTGCGCTGCGAAAACTATTGATGATAGAAAAAAATAATGTACTACGACTTTGTAGAACACATCATTATTTACAAAAAGTGTCGGGCCAGCATATGTCTGACTATTATAGTTATGCCACAATAATAATTCAGTAGTTAGTAAACTTATTAATAAGATTGAAAAGGAATGTAGTGTTTGTATTTAGACCTAACAATTTAGTTGTGTTTAGTTTCCCGTCAGAAGTTTCACAGTAGATTATAAGTAATCCAGTTTTGGTTAAGATTTATTGTATGTATTGTTAAGCCTTCAAATTGTGGGTATACTGTTGGATACTTTTAATAATAAAATTAAATTAAAATTAAAAAAAAATAAGTGTTCTTTTATTTTAAAAATTTAATTAAAATGCCGCCGATAGAAAAGGCTCTTTATTTGTATCTAGTATTAATCCTTATCAAAATAAATTACTTCATATTCAAGACTGCTTCAATACCTATAAATAACTTTTTGAATTATTCAATTCGGACATCCCATTCGAAAGATATCACGAGTTTAAAAATGTAAGAATTAGACCACGTGTCACGTGACTGTGACGCTTTTTCGTGAGCGAAATATCGTAAGATCCCCTCTATATAGAAGTTTCACTTCAAAAATAATTTCGATTCCGGAATAATGACATAAATAAATGACCTAATGAGAAAAAGTATAGCAAACAACATACCCTATCTTTTAGCAATACCGTAGATAGGTAAAAATGGTGTTGGCAATGGCTCTAATATGCTGTGAAAACTATAATCTTCCTTTTTAGCTTCATCGTAGTCGGGTAACGATTGCATATCTACACAAACAAAGTAAGAAATCAAGTGCGGTGACATCGTGTCGTCGCAATTATTCGCAATAAACGCGCGGACGGTGGTATTAATTAATGTGTCCACAGCCGTGACGGATGAGCGCGCTCGCTTCCATCGCTCGTCGCCCGCGCGCCCGTCGCTCCTCCGTCCCGGGGGTGAGCGGTCACGAGTGTGTAACAAGCCTATACAAAAATGTTACGATGACGTTAAATTCTTTTGTGACAGACGCTTAAAAATTATTGGAACTCTATGTGAGAGATAACTTTTATAATAATCAAAGTACATACAGTATCGTCAAAAACAGGCTATGCGCCAGGGCGCAACAATCAAACTATACCTACTCCCTTTCCCTTGGCAACAAGAAAAACTAAAGGCAGGGCGGAGGTTGACTCATGTTGTGTGGTGCGTCTATGATGTCACCCCGTTGGATGTGGTGAGGCATGAGACCATTGCTCAATCGCTGGAGTGGAGTACAAAATAAGACGATGCGTGTTGTACTCTGAATGTAATTATTGCTTAATTAATTTAACATTAAACTTAAGACTCTATATACTAGGGTGGCGCAAAAAATGCCGACTTTTTTTTGAGTCTCGAGTGAAATTTTTTAGTTTTTGATGTTTTAAGAACTCTCTCCAAAAGAAAGCTCAAAAAATCTTTTTAAGAGGAGTTAGGCAATCGCCCGGCCTGCTTTTGACTGCGACAGTGCTGACCACGCAGCGCTTGGGTCATCCTTTAGGCTAAGTTAAAGTAGTTTATAACAATTTATTTGTAATTAAGTGAGTCCTGTAAGAACTGTCGTGCAATAAATTTGTCTTAAGAAATTGTTTTCTTAAGACTTCTCCCCGCCACTTTAAGACTTCAAAAATCGCCAAATGCAGTTTTTTTTTTCCTGGTTATGGTATAATTTTAAAGACCAAATAATAATTTAATAAGTATTTTCTGAAAGTTTGTGCAAAATTTGAATTTAAAAAAGTTGCTCATATTTTTTTTTATGTACTACTGCATTACTTTAGACTTTTTCGAGCGAGTAATGTACTGTATGCGTAACAATAGTAAACAATATATAACCCTTCTCTGTCATCAACCAGAATGGCATAAAACAACGATGGATATCTAAACATCTGTAATTTTCAGGATAAACAGAACACAAGCAGACATAATAATTGAATAATCTCCGGCGAGATTTCGCCGACTTCAAAGTGATGGCAATTTCGTCGAACCGACTATTATCCCCAACGAAAGTATTCTGCCAGAAATTTGCTGGAATTCACGCTAATAATCTGTTTGAGGCGGCTTTACCTCGATAGCGAAGTAGCTTGTCTACAGAGGATTACTGTTGACTTCACTAGTAGCCATTATATTGTTCACCTTGGCCGTCTTTCAAACTACTGGGAAACGAGAACTTTGTGTAATCTGGTTTTTATCCAACAAGATAAATTTCAGTTAAATTGTGTTTAGATTTTTAGTTTACAACATTTTGTATTTTAATATCTAACTTTAGAGAGAGAAGGGCGCGCACGCGCGAAGGAGATACACTTTATTGCACACAAAATATACAATAGCAAAAACAAAGCATATTTACAATATTTTTCGGGCAATACAAAATGTTCGATAAGAACAGAGGTATGTTGCATTATTCTCACTACCGAAGCAGTATCTTATAATTATAGACATAGTCATACTCGATATAATATACATACATTAATAAAATATTATATTATACATGTGGGATAGTCGGCTGGCAAGTAAAACAACACTTTACGAGTTTTCGTTAAACGATGCGCGTGCGTTGATTTTTATATAATTTAATTCCAATATCACGTACATTTAATTTTATTAAATTAATCAGAGCGTCTTGTTCTTGAGTGGTGCGTACGTCGTCCATTCGTATCTTCTACTCTCCTTTTCACTAGTCATCTCTTTCACACTATGGCTTCGTTCAGTCATCTTACATTCATATCATCATGCGTTCAAGATACCTACATCATTCCCACATACATAATATGATACATGTAAATAAAATCATTTTTCAACACACTTGCTCATAAAGTGGCTCTATGGTTACCGCAATTAGGCACAGAATGACACCCATAATCAAACTGTGACTAAAAAAAATTATAACTCACTAGTGAGTTATAGATTTTTTTTTAAATTTTATTGGTTGAGTTGCTTTGTTCTTAAAAAAGTTTTTATTCAAAAAAAGATCGTGTTCTAAAGAACAAATAAATAATTGTTCCTATTGCTTGCTCATTCCATGCAACTTCTTATTTAAATAGATAATTTTAACTCGTACGTGTTTAATAAATAAAACTTTCACTCATGTATAACTTTTTTTTTCTCTGTAATAAAAGAGAACTTTAAATTCCCCATTTTGTACGTGGCAGAATAGGCGCAAACCCTATGCGCGGAAAATAAAAAAAAACCGCACGCTTTAGTCTGTGGCCGATCGCAATGCGCGCGCATAGGAAAACTGTTATCTACTAAATAAAATGAGTTTTTGTTGTTATTTTATTCACAAGTGTGTTGAAAAACGTCGTATGATACACGTGTGTATTGAGGATTACCGTCCTCGGCTCTCTTAAGACCCTCGCCTACGGCTCGAGTCTCAATGGCGTCTCGGCGGTAATCACCAATGTTACACACTAGTACCATAATGTACTATTATTAATACGTCAAGCTAAAACGTTGTACCCACTGACCTCCATATATACAAGTACGCTGGACCTATGATTAGCCGAACCATAGTGCGACGATTTGATTTTCGCCATTTTGGCGCTGATTGCAGAAGTGGGTGGGAACGGAACTAATAATAGTGATGGGACAATGAGATAAAATACATCGATAAAAGACATTTCCAACAGCAACAAACTATTTATTGGCGAGCCCAAATAAATTGTCGCGACAAATAATTGTGTACAATTACACCTATAATATATAGGGAATGGTTTTTACGGCTGCTTACAGAAGGATGTCTAAATATTTGTTGATTATTTGTTTCAATAAAATATGACTGTGACTGTTAAAATTATCTGACACGTAAAGTATCCTTGATGTGGTTCGGGTGTGATTTACATATATTTCCGGGTTAATATAAGTAATGAAGGGGGGAGGGGGCGGAGGAAAACTTACCCCTTATGCAACTCCTATGTGGCGAATATGTATAGTTCCTGAGATATTAATGTTTTTGTAAATCTAACCTCACTTCTGATTTTCACTAATATTGCACTTTATAATAGATCCAAAGTTGCAAAATCCAATGAAAATCGAATATTTAACATAAAAAGTAAATAGTAAATGGTAACCAGTCGGTTCTGGCCAAAAGTGAGTATATTTCTAAAGTTAAATCACACTTTATTATTGTCAAAATTAACAGATCATTGTCGTGAATTTTAAATTTCCATAATTAATTGAATATGTTTATTTTCCACTCAAAACCAATTTGAGTTGTTATAAATAAGTCTTAAATATATTCCTAAACACATTCACCATTAAAATCATCCGGACATATATATAAACCCAACCCCAGTCATAAGCGAAGTGCTTTGAATAGATATAATCATATTTCTTCGGAAGCAAACTAGACTTTTTAATGTTTTTCAGCCATAATTCCAGTCTTCTTTTGTTAGTCGGAAACCTGTGTATTATTTTAAAATTATATGTATTTGATAATAAAAATCGCGATTTCCGTTCTTGAAAGTAAATAGATATTGATAGGAAAACTATCGATAATTTTTATCGACAGGTAACTTTGACAGCACTATTAATTTTTTGGCCATTTGCAAGTTACGTCAGATTTAGTTCTCTTCCCACCCATTCAAATAGGTACAATATAGAGCTGTCATTTCATAGGGTATCATAGGTCCAGCGTACTTGTATATATGGAGGTCAGTGGTTGTACCCCATTTTACGAAAATTACGCGGAGGAGTATGGAATTTCGCACACTTATAGTTTATGTAGAGAAGAAGTGCAGAATGAGATTTTTTTTAAATTATGCATAAAAAAACATACACACTGCCATGTATTTGACACACATTTTTATTGTTAAAATCAAATTAACAGTGTAACCTTGGCGAAATCTGCGATTATAGAAGTTATTGACAACAGAACCTTAATAATGTTCAAACTTATAATTTAAATTAATTATGGTCGAATTTCGACCAATGAGCGACCACTAATACAGATAACTACATGTGAAAACTGTTAATTAGTTATAGTTTTTTAAATAGCATGTATTTACTTGTAAAATAAGTTTTCCGAATGAAATATAAGGCCAAAGCTGGACTGGTCAGTGGCTTTCTAAGCGTCGGCTACATAACCACATGACAAAACGTCTACATCGCTTTCCTGTACATTGCTCTGCTTATGCTTTAATAAAATTTAATTTCATTTCACGACTGACCGCGTCGGTGAGGTAAGGTCACGTTCCACTTGTGACAGTCAACCGTATTGGAATCAGGACATTGCTGTACTGGATTTCCTCAACAAATGTTTCACTTCTTTGTTACATATACATAATACATTATAGTTTTCTGAACTATGTACTTAAAAACTTCAAACCATGTAGTTTATCAGTATAGAAACGAAAAATAATACTAATTCCTGCGTTGCGGCGGCCCGTCGTAAGAGGCGACAAAACAGCCCATAGCCAGGTGGTAGGGCATTTGCTCGACTGGTTGGCTACTACCCCTGGTCTAGAGTATGCCGCCATAACAACCTTGAGTTGTCTTCCGGCATCAGTGGCAAGGTTCCAGTTTCTCCTTCAAGGCCGGCAGCACCGCTGGTATTGCTAAACCACTTTCCAGCACAGTTGGGCCGTCAGCCTGTGTAGGGACACACACACCCATGCGGTTATGTAAGTACAACACTTACATAACTGTATCGAGTGGTGTGCATCTTTCCCATTTCCCGTCCATTATAATTGTATCGAGTGAGTCCGCGCCGGCGGCGGCACTCCGCCGTGCCCATTGGTGTACACAACAAGAAATAAATTATACGAAGATTACACCCGTGTTTGCCTTCTCTACCACTATCGGGAACCCACATAGGCGGCACATACAACTGCCCCACAGCCTGTCTGCTGTGCTTGAGCAATAAAAAAATCTGTAAAAAATTATAATGTAAATGTTTCATTGATTATAAAATATATATTCTTAATAACAATTCTTGAATATGTACATTAGAAGAAATACGGCTCGCGTTGTGAGTTAGAGTGAGAGAGGAGGAACCTGCCTACCGCTGCCGCATGCGTGAGAGAAAGGGAAGACGGACAGACTGGCGCCGTAATGCGTTACGTAACGAAGCGGTTTACCCTCCCATTAGAAGTTATCACTTCAAAAAATGTATTAATATATCACAGACGTGGTCACACAGACGTGGTCACACAGACGTGGTCACACAGACGTGGTCACACAGACGTGGTCACACAGACGTGGTCACACAGACGTGGTCACACAGACGTGGTCACACAGACGTGGTCACACAGACGTGGTCACACAGACGTGGTCACACAGACGTGGTCACACAGACGTGGTCACACAGACGTGGTCACACAGACGTGGTCACACAGACGTGGTCACACAGACGTGGTCACACAGACGTGGTCACACAGACGTGGTCACACAGACGTGGTCACACAGACGTGGTCACGCAGACGTGGTCACGCAGACGTGGTCACACAGACGTGGTCACACAGACTTGGTCACACAGACTTGGTCACACAGACTTGGTCACACAGACTTGGTCACACAGACTTGGTCACACAGACTTGGTCGCACAGACTTGGTCGCACAGACTTGGTCGCAGACGTGGTGGTCACACAGTCTTAATACTTGTACTTATTATACACGTAGAATTTAGTACGCCATGTCTTTGTTACAACTATAATATATTTATTTACTTTTATTGTGTCTCTGTCTTATTGAATATGCACCGATTGCTACAACCCCATTAATTCTTATTCTGTAATACTAATATTATAAAGATGAAATATTTGATTGTTTTTTGCATTGAACAGGCTCCAAAACTACTACACTGATTTCAAAAATTCTTACACTGGGCAAGCTACACTATTCCCAGTTGACAGGCCATTACTACTAAAACTCCACATATACTTACTAAAACTCCAATTGTGTAACCCAAGTGTAAAATCGCGTGCGCTGCGAAAACTATCGATGATAGAACAAAATGTACTACGACTTTATAGAACACATCATTATTTACAAAAGTGTCGTGACAGCATATGTTTAACCATTATAGTTATGCAACAATAAGGGTTCTTTTATTTATTTTTTAATTTAATTAGAATGCCACCGCTCGTTTGTATATTGGTATTCACCCTTATCAAAATAAATTAATTTATATTCAAGACTGCTTCTATTGAATACTACCTACTACCTATTAAATAATACCTTTATGCGAGTTTTAAATATTCAATATCACGAGTTTAAAAATGAGTATTAGAAAAAAGTTGCGTGGTCGCCGCGAACCCCTATCAGCTAACTACGTTCGTGGGTTGTAGGCGTCACTGGGATACGGACAGTATGACAAGTGAAATATTTTGAATTCGCTTAGTAGGTAATTAAACCAAAAAATGTTCTTTTTAGATACCCGTGCGAAGTCGGGGTAGACCGCTAGTAAGAAATACAAAGAGAAACAATTTTCTGCTAGACATGTTGCGGAGCGGTGTACACAGAATATGATGTAAAATTAAATTTAAAAGGTGTTCTCCGGTGTAACTTATTTTAAATAAAAACTTTAGAATTTGACTTGGGGTCACGCAGACTTTGAATAAGGCAGACTTTAAGTAACACAGACTTACTTACGGTCAGGCAGAGTTTAGGTCACGCAGAGTTTAGGTCAACTTATACCCAACCCAGCAGCATAACGGCCTGCAATTCTTGGGTAATCCCACTTCTGAATGTAAAAAGCCTTGCAGAGATTTGGGCAAGAAAGTACCGAATATACCTAATATTAACTATTTGGGCAGATTCCCCTTTTACCACTCAGTAAGCAATGAACACCGTCTACACGCCACACCGCCTTTTATACGAAAATACTACGAAAACTACCCTACATAATAATATTATTATCTATGAAGATTATCTATGTGATATTAATATAATCTATGGTTCTTATAACTGCTGTGATGGACATCGCGTAACACTTGGCAATAACACATTGAGAAACATATGACTGTATTAGGAAAACAGAACTAACACCTTAATGCGTTACAAATAATATGCAGGCAGGAAAGTGGCGAGAGAAGTGTGCAGTCAAAGTATTTAAACACAACTTATTTGAACATATGACGCTCACATAATAGGGTATTTGACACTGAATCAATTGAGACTATCGCACTAAACGTCATTGCCTTCTTCATTTTGTTTGAGAATACTGGCTAGTGACTTAAAAAATTTAAAGAGTCAGATAACTTATTATTTTTATTTATAATTTTGTTACGAGCTACACAGGACTCGAATTAAAATGCCGTTAGAATTACTATAGAGTTTATTAGAACTGTACAAACACGTATAAAACAGGTACAAATATAACTGGATCCGAAGTCCGTCACTATATCGCTCATGGAATCTACGTCTTGCTCGTATCGTAATCCTCGATTGACTCCCCCACCCCTCCGTTGGGGCATTGTTTTATACTAAGCTGTATAATACAATAAAGGACTGCGTTCACTGAGTTAATCCGCACACCTGGTTAATTATTCCTGCGAACGGCCAACAAAG
Organism: Dendrolimus pini; assembly: GCA_949752895.1. Taxonomy (NCBI): domain Eukaryota; kingdom Metazoa; phylum Arthropoda; class Insecta; order Lepidoptera; family Lasiocampidae; genus Dendrolimus; species Dendrolimus pini. The sequence goes on along the minus strand of OX457129.1, from coordinate 24,743,828 downwards.
TCGAGCACTAACAATAGACTATTGTCTAATTGCAAATTTAAAACACAAAGTAAACAAAGGAATTCCAAATGCGGGAAGGGTAATAAACCAGGTGCGCATTTTTTTATTTATTTCAGTAGACAGCCCACTTGATGGAAAGAGGTTACCATCGCCTGGACACTTGCAACACCAAAGATGCTACAAATGAGCTGCTGCTCTCTTAAGGGAGACTGGAACCTGGTCACTAATGCCGTAACACAACTCAAGGTCATGGCGACATACTCTAGCCTAGGGGCGTTCTATCCATCAAGTCGAGCAAATACTCTACCACCTGGCTGTGGGTTGTTTTGTCGCGCAGGAAATTGTATTCTTTCTCCGTTCCTGCACGGATAAAAATGTCAAGAATGACCAAGTCCCGCGCATATAATAGTTTAATATAAAAAAAATTATTTCTTTAATGAACTGTTGAAAGTAATAAGATATTTGGACGCCTTCTCTTTTATATGAATATTGAATACTATGTATTTAAGAATGTATTGTAATACTAGCTGACCCGGTGAATTCCTAAAAGACTGTTTCATGACTCAAAAACAAAATCACCAAAATCGCTCCAGTTGATTAGGATGATTCTAGAACCCGATCTCAGCGCTACCTACCAGTTCCAACGGTATAAAAATTATCCTATCTTTCAAGTCGGATCAAACTGCACACGGTGTGCAAATTTGATTAAAATCGGTTAAGAAGTTTAGGAGTCATCGCAGACAAACCACGTGATACGTAATTTATATATATTAAGATGTGTCAAGTACCCAATTGATTCAAAACATCATTATTTTGTAAAGGTGTTTGGTTTACAGTGTGAAAGTTGAAGCCAATCATTACCGCTGTACATCTCATTGCGCAACACTCGAGCCAAAAAAAATGGTGATAGTTAGAAAGGCAAGCCTTTTTAACGGCGGTCCGATGGCGGTGATCAATCACAATTACTGGTCTCGAAGGAGGCCTTCTCTCATTCATAACTGTCAGGGACTTGCAAGTCATCCGCAGAAAGAAAAGATTATATCGCTAGAGGATATCGGGTTGTTAATCAATGTTTCGTCTGCGCGTGATACAGCAGACATTACTTTCATATAATACAGTTTTACACAACTTATAATCGTGTATATACTATATGTATATATATCTCGGAGAAGCATCGTTCTCGGTGACATCGTCGTTACTGGTTGCGAGTTTAGTGGGCATCATCAGGTAAAATGCGACCACAAAACACAATAGTGACAACCTCTATGCAGACGATTTACAAATTTATACACAATCACCTGTCGCCACCTTAGACAAAGCAGTTTCAATCATAAACATTGATTTTGAACGCATTCTGCAGTGGGGCAAGTCTTTTGGGCTTCATGTCAACCCTGAAAAAACTCAAGTCATCGTCATCGGTAGCTCACGGATGCTTAATAAGGTCGACTGGAGTACCATACCTAGTGTGATGTTTGACGGGGCAATCATTCCTTTTAGTGATAAGGTAAAAAACCTTGGCGTTATATTTGACAGTGAGCTGTCTTGGCGACCTCATATCACCGAATTAAGTCGGCGGCTTTATCTCTCATCCAAATCCCTCAGAAGGTTGAGGAATTTCTTACCCACTACCACCAAAATTAAGCTAGCAGAGTCCTTATTACTTCCTATCCTTGATTATGCTGACGCCAGCTATCTAAATTTAACCCAAGAACAACTCAATAAACTTGAGCGCCTCCAAAATTTTTGCATAAGGTTCATATTTGGACTACGCAAATATGACCATGTCTCTGAATTCCGAAAAAAACTCAAGTGGTTGCCAATCCGATTTCGCCGGAATACTCACATCCTTGCTCTTCTCTATAGTATTTTATTTGTCCCTAGTACTCCTGATTACCTTAAACAAAGTTTTGAATTTTTTTCGTGCTCTCATAATTTACGCCCTTCTACTAAACTTAAATTGAACACTCCTGCGCATAACTCAACTTTTTATAACAATTCTTTTACTGTTAAGGCTATACAGCTCTGGAACGCGCTTCCTGTTACAATCAGACAAGCAAAATCGCTAGCGATATTTAAAACTATGATCAAAAAATACTACCTGTCGTTGGAATATGATATTTAAATTCACTTATAAACATTTATATATTTTGTAGATATGTATTTGTATGGTATGTATATTAAGTATATATCTATGTAATATATAACATTTATCCATATATTTATATATATATAATTTATGTATTTATTATTAAAATGTAAGTAGTCTGTACTATATGTTACGTATACCACCATCGCCATTATCATCTAAATTTATTTCTGGGGTTGTCTGGAAGAGATCGCTTTTTAGCGATAAGACCGCCCTTTGTACATAACTAGATATAATTTTAGTCTTAAGTTCATGTTTGTATTGGTGTACAATAAAGAGTTATCTATCTATCTATCTATCTATCTAATAGTCACGGTTTATACGCTTTTAATTTAGATTTAAACAATATTTTGTCACAGTTTAAGACCGAGCAGCGGATTCAGGACACCGATCTTACTATAACCCTTCCTTTTAAGATTCTCAACGATCCAACTCGATCCGTTACTATCGCCAAATGTGTCACAAAAACTCGCCCGTCTACCTTAAGTACAGATGGCGCCACGACCCCTCTCTAGGCACATGCTCTGCTCTGATTGGTCGCTTATTAAATTACAATATTCATTACTTTTATTACGATTTTTAAGTTATAGAAAGATTTAACAAATTAAATTAAATTAAGAATTTTAAAACTAATTAAAATGTAAACAAATAATATTGTGGTTTGTAATGATATAATGTCTACCGTGCCGATGCCCCGACCGGCTACAGCGCCAAGAATGTCTACCGTGCCGATGCCCCGACCGGCTACAGCGCCAAGAATGTCTACCGTGCCGATGCCCCGACCGGCTACAGCACCAAGAATGTCTACCGTGCCGATGCCCCGACCGGCTACAGCGCCAAGAATGTCTACCGTGCCGATGCCCCGACCGGCTACAGCGCCAAGTATTTTGGTTACATTATCAAAGTGTTAGTTAGGGCCTTAATTTGTATGTGCCCCATATTAATCAGGGATAGTGTAGCATTCGAATGGTAAAAGAATTTTTGAAATCGGTCCAATAGTTTTTGAGTTTATTTGTTACAATCATACAAAAATACTTTTTAGTAATAAATACATAAATAAGATATATATATTCATATATATTACGTAAATATATACTTAATATACATATCTAAAACATATATAACTGTTTACAGATGAATTTGAAAATCATATTCCAACGACAGGTAGTATTTATGTTATTTTGTAAGTATAGTTTTATTTATAGCATACTTTAGAATACTAAAAAGGGGGCGCCGTAAATAGGTCAACATACCTTATCCTGTGAAACAGTCAGTACATTGGCAACAGAAATAATAAACGACTTAACATTTACAAATTGTTGAATTTCAAGTATAGCTGGAGCACCTCCGACTTCGAGTTTGATTTAATTGCACCGATTCCGCTTGCTCAAGGGTGAGGCGAAGCCAAGGGTGGCTTCGTTCAATGTATTCGAAATCATTCCGCTGGAAAAATTTCGCCAATTATACTAAAGTTTTTAAAGTGAAGACAACAGAGCTAGACTTTATCCTGGTAAAGCCAGAGTTAGACGGTTCATTAATATCTTTCAATTGGCAAGAAATATTCTGTACATCATCACCATTTTACCATCGGACAACCAGACGCATCTGTTTGCGCCAGCGTTACATGGTAGAATAACCACCAGTCAGAAGCAAGCGTTATCAACAACAATTCCCAGTCAACACATTGTCATAACAATTAAATAATTAATTATTACAACACAAAGTCACAACCACACAACTAACAACAAAACTTACACACATACCCACAACAACGCGCACTACCACCGCATTGCATTACACGCACACTTTACAAAAAAACCAAAAAACACATAGAGCCTAAAAATTAATAACCCAGACACAGAAAGGAAAAAACAACGCACATGGCACTAGATAGAATAATATATATATATATCGGTATAGACATAAGGCACATGCACTTCCTCACATCACCAGCATGTAACAGATACACTCTACATTAGTATAAGTTTAGCATTAAAATTAGAATAAATTAATATAATAAGTTATTCGTAAGGTACACACATAGCATTGAATAAATGGTTATTTAGAACTTACTTCACAAGTAACTTTTTAAATCACGGAAGGCGAAAACTTAAGAAAAAATAACTTTTGAAGGGCTTTAAAAAATAACTCATGCAGTAAACGAAGCTTTTACTACATTTAAGTTTTAAGTAGTTAAAACAACGACTTTAAAAAACACATTTTAATCATCAAATTAGTTTGATTTTTGTGCCCCATTTTTATCTTCTTCTTAAACCAAATAGTTCGGGAAATGAAAACAGTGTGTTAAATTATTTTAATAACAAGTGGACTGTCAAATCAACCGAGCGACTTATTATAAAATTATAGAATCACAAATAGGTACAAGAAAAATGAATCAAATAGCGCATTAATTATTGTTTGAAAACTAATTAAAACCATGATATTTTAAAAGTTACATGATAAGATGTTATTTTAACTCCCATTCTTTTATATGTATGTAAATGAAGTAAGTATGTATTTTCAACCGTGCAGGAACGGTGATAGAATACAATTTCCTGCGGCCGGGCGGTCGGTCGTAAGAGGCGACAGAACAACCCACAGCCAGGTCGTACTGTTATACCCATGCATTGTGAGGGTTGATGCTGACCCTGCAAGACTGCCGGGCTACCTCAGCAGCCTTGCTTATGATATATACCATTTTCCATGGCGAATAGTCAGTCTGTCATAAACATTTGTCGTGAGCGGTTGCTTTATAAATCACTTTTTCTTAGTCATAGTGTGTATAAATAAAATATTCTTTTTTTAAAAAGGATTGATTTATTCTCCTTATAACAGTACGGCATTTGCCCGATGGATGGCTACCACCCTTGGTCTAAAGTATGTCGCCATAACAACCTTGGGTTGTGTTCCGGCATTAGTGACCAGGTTCCAGTCTCCCTTAAGAGAGTAGCAGCGCACTTTTGATGTTGCAAATGTCTATAGGCGATGGTAACCGTTTTTCATCAAGTGAGCCATCTACCTGTCTGCTGAACTCCTCTAATAAAAATATGAAGAGGAACTTAATTCGATTTGAATTTGGCGCGCATAGTGGTATTACTATCAGGGCGTTCCACTAGGGACTCACAACGACCACGTTCACGACAGCGATTTTTCCCGTTCCACTTGCTTGCGGACGTTATAATCATAAACGCTAGTGGAACGGGTTATGGAGCGTTGATGTCATTAATGTCATTGGTAGATATGAAAATCGCGCCTTTTTCAATGTGTCAGGTTGACTAATTTATGTTAAAAGAAATAAAGCTATTTATACAAAATGTCCTTAATGGGGTCAATTAAGTATCGGCTACTTCATCGCGGTAATAATTCAAAAGAAAGCAATTCGCCTAGCTCAGATGTCAGAATACATTTAATTATCTATTATCTATAATTCTGAATTCTTAGTTATAATTCTTTCGTATATTGTGCAGCAAAAGCTATGTCTACAAACAATGAATTTCTCATAAATTATATAATTATATTCAAGTCAACGATAATGAAAAATGATTAGAAATAAATTATGTAAATAAATGTTAATAACAAATAAAGGAAAATGATAGATGGCTGTTCAAAATACATTAAAATTAATTTTACAAAATGAATGAAGAAAAATATTTATTTCATTCGCCATCTTTGTTTCAAAATTCGCGCCTTTGTCAACGTATTGACAAGAGAGAATTAATGCTCTGTGGTCAACGCCCACTTCGACCCACCTTTTGACATGGGTTGTTGCGGGCGTTGTGTGATCGAAAATGATGACGTCATTAGTGACGTTTTCGCTACGACCACGACGATCGCGGTCGCCTTGTGGAACGGCTAAATGAGCATTTTGGGCGTTGTGCGTTACTAGTGGAACGCCCTATATAATATGTCAAGTGTCAATGTAATTGTCACTCGTACATCACACTTGTCAAAGTCTTTTGTCAGTTAGACAAATAGAACAAATTTACAGTGTTATTTTAAAATCCCTAGATTAATGAAATTATGAATTAATTAGATTTAAATGTTGTTTCCCTTTTCAGAGCAAGCGCTAATTTTTAATTTGCGAATAAAAGCAAAATCACATTATGTGTAAAATATATCAATTGTAACAAAGGACCGCTCTCCTATTATAAAAATCGCGTGAAGCCACAATGAAACCTCACTAGGACTCGAAGGGCATATTTCGGCCGTTGTTTTATTAATTCCAGGGAAGTGTTGTTTGAAGCGCGGCGGTTGGGTCGTGTACCAAATTTACATAACCACGCATATATTGTAAACGTAACAAACGTACCCAAAGCAATTAATATTCAATAGATATTACGCGAAAATGGACCATAGTTCCATTCCCCGACTACAACGCAATTATTAAATACATACTCGATAATTTGCCTAATTTAAATGTCATAAGATGGATGTTACGTTATTTTTATTATTTATATTAATTCATTAACAAAAATATTTGGTGTTTAAATATAATGTTACAACTCAGGTCCTGACAAAAACAAAATCCACCTGCATATCTGAAACAAAGCACATTTATTACCCGTCGTCATTTGAACTAATAACTATTAACATTCATACTATTATATTTAATTCCTTTATGACCGTCTTCTTTTGTTTACTTATTGGCATACGGCCTATTGTTGTATTGTAATCATTAGCCAGGTGTTACGGATTTTAAAGTACCAGCTGATTCTATGAAATTCGGTCCCCTTTGCCGGGCGGACATATTGCATTTCTACTGTACAAAACAATGGCCCGATTGAGGGAGGGGGCAGTCAAGCGAGAACCACGATCAAGACGAGACGTGTGTACAATCGGAGATCTATAGAGACGGACTTTGCGTGTTTTATTGAATTACGACCTTCTGCATTACGTTTGGATTTGTTGTGTTCGGTTATATTTGTACCTGTGTTATACATGTTTGTATAGTTCTAATAAACTCTATAATAATTCCAACGGCATTTTAATTCGAGTCCCGCGCAACTCGTAACAAAAATGCGAACAAAAAAACTTCGATTAAATAAACCGTCTTCAAAAAATAAAAAGTACTATATAACATAATAAAAAAAATTGACTAAGAATTTATTTAATTTATTAAGAGACAAAATAATATAATAACATAAATTACAACATTTTATTGTTATAACAGTGTATATGGTAATTTTTATGGTTTGCTCGGCACCGACTTCAAGATGTTTTTTTTGCTGTCGCAGTTAAATCTACTTCCTATTCTATGTACACCGCTTCGCAACGTGTTATCGCTGTTCATAGGAGAAGAAGCGGCAACAAACTCCCCAGCAACACGACTAGCTAAAAAAAGATTCAAAATCTTTTTTTGGCTAGTCTAGTTAGTAATTTTACAGTAAAAGAAACTTAGCAAATTGGCAAAACCAATAGCGGATTGAAGTCATTGATAAACTATTTTAATTAAAAGGATTATGAATGACAAGAATGTAATACATTATTGTTCGCAAATTTTAGATATCATATTTCAAGTTTTAGTTATTCAATAAAATTATAACATTACATACTATTGAATACAATGTAAGAAAACTTAACTTTACTTTATTGTATTCTACCCATAGTCCCTCAAGACTATAAGTAGAATACTGAGCCCAGATCACCGTCTTCTATGGGTAAGGTGCCCAGAAGGCTGGCTACGCTTCCTCGCTGGACCGCCATACTGATCCGTTGGCCGATGTAGGCACCAGCCTTCTACAGTTTTAATTTTAATAAAATAAATTGAAAACAGTTAAAAAAAATATCGCGTCTGCCAAGATGAAAATAAAATGTAGTGATATACAATTGAGAGATTTTGAATTATAATCTAATAATTATAGAGGTAAATATTGTTACATAAAATGATGGAGAACTACTCTATATAAAACATGCGCTATTCACAGAATAAATAAAAATATAACATTATTATCCAATTAAGGAAATGATCGATTGCATCGATTAGAAATAAGAGGGTACATTACAAAATTAATTATTAACCTTAAAAAGAACGAAGCAACGAAATAAATGTAAGTTGTTTTACTTGCCTGCCCGTATCCCTACTTTGTCACCTATTCTCTTACACCGCTTAATACAATTATCGCTGTTAACAATGAACCATTCCCAAGTAAACGACCCCCGGAGACCAAAATAGAGGCACAAACGCGCCGCGTCCCGTGGGATTATTCAAATCAGCGACACGACAGTTGAGTTCACTAATCGCAACTTAGACAGTCTCATCCTTGCGGGTGACTCAATTTAATTATCACATACAGCGCCGAACACAGATAGTTTGGAGGAGCGGATTCCTATACCTACCTATTGCACTTTTGTTTTATATTGACATGTAAGCAAAGTACGTCGCCATTTCTTCCTATAAATATTTGCTTTCTATATATCCTATACATATTGACAATACCAAAAGTGTTGTTAATATGGCTCTAGCCTCGAACGGGGGACTAGAACTCGGCTACTGATTAGTGATGAGTAGTACACGTGTGAGCCAGTACATTTGTCCCGTACAAAATACATTTGTACTAATACGGCTTCAAAATTTTCGACCCACTACTACTCACGCCTCAAATATAAGTGGAACGTGGAGAACAGTATAATAACGCCTCTACGGATATTCAAATAACAAAGAGGGAGAACATGACATGTACGATTGCTAGTAAAATGAGGTAATCGAGGCCGATCACATCCGATTCATAACGAACATTTCTGAACTACCTAAATGAGGGAATGATACACACTGCCTCACCGGCCTCATCGCTTAAAATGTACTGCCGCGCTACAGACCACACAAAGCTCCTCGCCTTAATTGAAGTGGTATATTCTACTGGTTCAATAAAAAATGTAATTTATATAATGTTACTCTTACAAACTCATTTTGAAATCATGTCCTACCCAGTTCTACTACTGTTGCCCGTAACAAAACCTTTAGGGATGTCCCGACTACGAAGAGGAGTGAGGCATATTTATGCCAACAGTTATTAACAACAGATATTCACAGACAACAGATAACATTTGTTATTTCGAGAACAAAATACCTGTTGTCTGGATAACAGGCACATAACATAACATAACAAACTAATTACTATGTTTCTCTCGTTCTATCTAAGCAAATCGTTATTAAGCTAAAAAGAGATGCACCTATTAATTTAATTTATTCATATCAGTGTCTCATTTACACTTCAAGTATTTATACGGGCTAAAACGAGACGCACCTAATATTTATAAGATAACAGAACAGAATTAAACCAAAGTTAGCCCCCAAAATTTTCTTTAAATAAAAAAATAAGTTTTGGGGGGCTAACTTTGGTGACCCCAGAATTAACAAAATGTAAACTGTTCCAGGGCTGGATTTGGGTAAGCTGAAAACGATAGCATAAAAAAATTAAAATATAGTATTTGTAAAAAAAAGTTATAGTACACTTTATTATTTTGAATTAAAAATACCTAAACATTAAATCAAGAGGAGTTTACATAAAATTTGGTCCTCTTACAACTGTATCAGTTCTTCAGCAATATGCAAACTTACTGTTCGAACAATCAGAATGTCAGAAGAAAAAGTATAATTCACGGGAACTCCCCGTAAATAGTTCATGGATGACGATTTATAATCTGTATTCTTCGACTACAGATTAGACAACGTGATTACATCTCAATGATCTTTTTTTTAAATGTTGGGTTAGCACCGAATGGTATTTAAATACTACTTATATTAGTCATATAGGGAAAGTATTGAAATTATAGTATTTTTTCGTACTATCGTTAGATATGGATAGTATAATAGCACGAAGCATGAAATTGTAGTACAAATACTATAATTATAGTACGAAATCCAACCCTGAACTGTTCTCAAGTGTTCTATTAATTACTATTTTTCTCTCGTTCTATCTAAGCAAATCGTTATTAACCTAAAAAGAGATGCACCTATTAATTTATTCATATCTGTGTCTCATTTACACTTAAAGAACTTATACGGGCAAGTACGAGACACACCTAATAATTATAAGGTAACAAAATGTGAAGCATATAAGATGCGCACACATTACGGTATGCGTGAGACGCGTCCGGAAACAATGTGCACGCCAAGAATCGGACGCGGCTTTTGTGTTGTCAATTTTTCATAGAGAAAACATGTTATATCAACTTATTTAAGACCCGACTATCGACCTCGCAGACGCATGAAGATATACATAGACAAAACCTTTTTGTTACAATAATATTTCTGCCAGTTAACTTTTAAAGCTTTTCCACATTCTTGCGAGAATGTCCGCGAGATCTTGGAGCTGAGAAGGCAAGAAGTTCTCGCGAGAACTCTATGCGAGTGTAATGTAGGCTTTACCGCAAGCCGCATAAAGGAACTTCGTTTCAATAAAAACTAAATAACAGTATGTTATTTAATAACAGATAATCAATGCTGTTATTTTTTGATAACAGTAACAGGAGTAACAGATAATTAAATTAACCTGTTATAACTCACCTCTAGGCGAAATGGAATGCTCCTTCGTCTCAAAGTCTCAAAGGAATATCTTCCAACGAGGCTATTGTTGTGCCTCGCAGGCCGAGGCCATCAGTTATTGTTGGAAATTTGTATATTGCACGTGTCGGGAATCGTTTGCGACCTCAATTATTGCACAGCGCCATCTATTGGCTTGTAAGTGTTCCACTACAAACCCATTATTATTATGGCGACATGCTCTAGCCAAGGTGTTAAAGGCAAAACCTTGCATTAACATAACTAAGGTTACATGTTATATTATAATCAATATAACATTGTTATAAGACTTAAGATATCATAGATATACTACAACATAAGTAGTGGCAATCCAGACAGACATAATGTCCTGCCACCTAATGCAATTTTGATCCGATTTTCATGAAATTTAGTAAATATTCCTAAGAATCAATTAAATAAGTTACAATGTGTATTGTTTATTGTGTTCAAATTCAGCAGACAGGCAGACGGATCATATGATGGTAAACAGTTACCATCACCTATATGATAACCATAGTTTTTAACTGTGCTAAATTATACATCAATAAATTAGTGGATGGGATGAGAAAGCCCGCAGAAAGCTACCTATGATAATTTCAAGGTATCCATTATTTTGGAGAGGTTAATTCGATGAGTCCCATCGACAATAGCCCTAATTGCCTTATTTCCGTCTGGCGGCGACTTAACGGGAGTAACTCGGACCCATCTCCTGTCGCACAAATACCTAACAAAACATTTTCAATATTACGTCCCAACCGATGTGAATAGGGCTGGAAGTAATATAGACTAATATTTGAAATGGCTAGTTTGTTGAAAATATTGGTTTTGGCCCGGAGGTTTTTATTGGACTGGTAATACTTGGAAGCGACCCTTCATTTACAAAGGTCAGTGTAGGATAATGGATATTAATTTTTACAGTAACGATACGACATGTGTTAACGTCTACTATAGAAATATTTTGTGCTGTTGTATTGTCACTGCTACATCTGGAGTAATGTTGATATTAATGACTTTTTCGCGCAGTTCCAGCGATGAGTTCAACATTGGCAGATAACGCCGTCACACAAGCAAAATCTCTATTATTAAGAACATGGTCAGGAAATATTACCTGCAATATAATGATATTTAATCTATATATATAATTGAAATCCACGTATATAGTGACTCATCACGATATCTCAGAAACTATAATACCTATAGACTTGAAATTTGGCATGGACCTTCCTTTCGCCGAGTAGAGGTCAGCTAAGAACGGATTTTACGGCACGCGAAGCAGGCGGGTATCAGTTAGTTTTATATATAGCTTTATGTTTAAATATATGCTTTTTATGACTATGTATAGTTATATATTTATTATTAAAATGTAAGTAATCGTGCAATAATTATGTATACCACCATCGCCACTCCTAATCAGCAGTATTCTTCCCACGGGTTGTCTGAAAGAGATCGCTTTTTAGCGATAAGACCGCCCTTTGTACACAATTAGAATAATAATAGTTCGTAAGTTTTCAGTAATTGTGTATATTAAAGTGTTATCTATATATCTAATATAGTTAACTAGCTGTCCCGGCAGACGTCGTCCTGCCCGGAAAAGCTTCATACGATATGCCGACAGCAGCGCCACCTACTGGGTCCGATTGTGAAACAACTCAGAAACCTTCGCTGGCTCATGCACAACAACTGTGCTAAAGATCATCACTTGATGAAATGTATAGTTTACGATTCTATAAAGGACATACAGACAAACATTCATTTTTATATATAAGAAGAAGAAGATCATAAAATATGTTATTTTTAACGCCATAAAACATACGCATTTGGCCACAAACATCAACAATAACATTATCCCAGATAGAACAGGTATATCATAAAATATAATATCAACTCATAAAATTCCCATTGCTGGGTTGGGGTCTCCCATTGACAGGGGGCGGATAGTATACCCGCCATGCTGGACAAGTACATACATAACTTCATGCCTGGTCCCTTGCGGGGTAGGCACGAACAACAGAGCGCCATTCAGGCTTATTCTTACACACCTCACTTGCTTCTTTGACATTCATAGCTCTTGTCATGCACGCTCGTCTGTTCTTAAGGCTCCTGACATCACCTTCTGCTAATACACGATCAATTTGATCATGGAAGGTGTATCGTGGCCTTCCGCGACTTCTGCATCGATCCACTTTTGCATTGTATATCTGTTTAGTCATTCTTTCATCATACATTCGTTCCACATGCCCGAACCACCGGAGCATTCCTTTCCTTACCTTCACCCCGACACTCTCTTTCAGACCAACTCTCTTTCTTACTTCGGTATTACGAACGCGGTCCGCGAGCGTCACTCCGCAGATTTTGCGCAGTGCTCGCATCTCGACCGCGTTTACTCTACTTTCATGCTCTCTGTTCCATACCCAACTCTCGCTTCCATACGTGAGCGTAGGTACCAGCACCGCGTTGTGTATGGCAAGCTGGGCCTTCTGGCTGAGGTTCTTAGCGCCTGGACAAGTAAATTTTATAAAATATCTTATAGTATATAATAGGTAGGTAACTCCTTAAGTTAATCCCTACATATGAATGTAGGTCAAACAAAACACCAAACAGCCTGCGAGAAATTGGTTCCTGAAACGAATAAGATACCCCGCAGAACCTTACTTTTCCCATCAGAAGATGAGATATAACAAAAATACAGCTAGACGGCATTCCGGAATGGCGTCGTGTACCCAAATCGACCCCGTCGTGGCAAAACTATATAACTCATACTTTCACGAAATTCATTTTATTGCTTTTTCTTAAAGCTAAAATTGGTGCCTATTTTTTAGTTTAAGTTTTAATATATTTTGAATAACATAAATAAATGCAATGAAGAATTTTATCTTTAAAATCAATAAGCCGAAATCAGATATCATATGTATGGAGTAATAAGAATAATAGAAGTCAATCGGAAAGTCGGAGACTGGTTGTTTATCCACACTTCCTTGACACCTGGAAGTTATCCACTGTACGTGGCGTTCGCTTCTTTACGCCATACGTGAGCAAGCTATGGAATGAGCTCCCTTCCGCGGTTTTCCCAGAGCGCAACAATATGGGGCTCATCAAAAAGGGCAAACAGATATTTACATTCTCAAAGAGGTAGGCAACGCATCGGCTCCCTTAGTGTTGCAGATGTCCATGGGCGACGGTAGTCACTTGCCATCAAGTGGACCCATCTGCCAGTTTACACGCATACATAAATAAAACCAATACTAGTAGTATACTAGTCGCTAAAACTTAAGAAAATACTATGGAGAAGTAACTTAATAAATCTGTCGAAGATACAAGCCATTTATAACGAATTTAAACCAGGAGATTCATGATTGCAATTTTTAAAATTGTGGCTTTTTTATAAGCATCAAGTAAAAACTACCGAACGAATCTAAATGAAACTAGAAATAAAGCTAGCGTGTATCTCGGGTCAACGTTTCAGACTTCTTGCGGCCACTTCTCCGTAAACAGCGATAACACGTTGCCAAGCGATGTCCTACATAGAATATGAAGTAGATTTAAATTTTAACTTATAACCTTCAAAAAATTATTTCTAGTGGAACGTATTTTGAATAAAAACTTTTGAATTTGATCCCTTTTTTCATAATAAACGTTTTCGTGGGATAACTGAATATAGCCAAAAAGAAGAAGCTCCGTCTCTTTTTTTGTACCACTTTGCAATACACTCACAACCATTGCATTTACTATGGGTACGAAATTTCGCTACCACACCTAGTCTTATATTAAAATATAAAGCTCAAGAGTTTGTTTGCTTGAACTCGCTAATCTCAAGAACTACTGGTCTGATTTGAAAAATTCTTTCAGCGCTAGATAGCCCATTTATCGAGGTATGCTATAGGCTATACATTATCACGTTAAGACTAATATGAGCGGAGCACCAATGAAGTTTCAAAATCGGGTTTTTTTACGATTCCACGCGGACAAAGTCGCGCGAAAAAACTAGTATTATATATCATCATAGCTTTCTTTTGATAACAGTAAACTTGTTAATGGTTCTAACATCATCGTCATTTATTGCAAAGACAAAATAAAAAAATGTATTTACCGTGAAATTTTGGATTTTGAAGTTACGTAGCTTTGCGATGCCGGGGACGGTAATATATCCATGGAGGCGTACAAACACATGTAACACGGTTAAAGGGGAACACAAATGACTGTTTTACTTCGTTATATGGGGGATATCTGACACGTGACGTCATGACACATACGAGACGGTTATCCTGCCTTCACGAAGGTAGTTTATATAGACCGGTTGGAGTTCCTACAACAAAAACCAGAATTAAAAACAGAATTTTGAAAAACCTCGATTTTGATACATTCTTCATTGGTGCTCCGCTTCTATTGGTCTTAGCGTGATGATATATATAGCCTTTAGCCTTCTTCGATAAATGGGCTATCTAACACTAAAAGAATTATTCAAATCCTAGCAGTAGTTCCTGAGATAAGCGCGTTCAAGCAAACAAACAAACAAACTCTTCAGCTTTATATATTAGTATAAGACTATAAGCTACTCGAGTATATAGAATTAATTTGAAAATACAAAAAATAGGTTCCTAATTCGGACCAGCAGATGCCTGTGAGATAAAAGGGTACGCACCTTGCACAATTTCCAGTATGTCCTTAGATAGCTTAAACGAGTCAGACACCAGTATCGCACTCTGACATCTTCTAATTTGATTATTACTAGTGGTTGCATAAGACTATATTTCTATAATCACAGATTTCGCCAAGGCTGCACTGTTAAACAAAAGAGTGTCTGCGTGAGTGTGTCAAATACATGGTAGTGTGTGTAATAATGCTTCTATAATTGGAACGAAGTTCCTTATCGCGCGGTGCGAATGGCGAAAGGGGGCTAGACGGAAAATTTTAAGACCAAAAAAGTTGTAACGACACACCAAATGTTGTAACGACACTTTTTGTGATTTGCCATTTTTGACATTTTGGTGCATTTGGTCGGTGTGGTCGGCGTGGTCGGTGTGGTTCGTATGGTCGGTATGGTCGAAGTGGGTGTATACTATGTATATATATATATATATATATATATATATATATATATATATATATATACACATTTATATATATATATGTATATATACATATGTATATATATATATACAAGCCAATTATTACTAAAATTAAGCCTACTGATTAAGTTTATATTACATTATATTTTTATAACTTATATTAAAAAATAAAATGTTATTACAATTCCTTCACTAATTAATCGATAGGAACTTCGTTCCACCCGGGTGTCCCTTGACACCTCTCCAGTTTTTGATTTAATTATTTATTTATGCATAATTTAAAAACAAATTCTAACATCCGTCGCTTCTTCTCTATATAAACGATTAGTGTGCGAAACTTCATACTCCTCCGTCAGCGCAATTTTCGTAATAAGGGGTACAAAGTTTTTACTTCACGTATTAATATAAAGTTTTACACACGTCGCGACGCGGTGGATTAATTTTGAGCTCTTATTCAAAGATTTTGAGTAGAACTTTTTGAGTTCGTATGCGTGGGTAGCAGGCAATTTTTGCAACTTTTTATTTATGGAAGCAAGTAGAAGCTTGGGGTTTTAAGGTGTTCACACATTACGTGACGCGTCCGAGCAATATGCACACCAGAACTGTAACGCACTGTCCAGGGTGTTTTAGGGGTCCTCCAGCATCTGGGGAATGCAGGATCAAACCCCTGTTGACGAAGTGAGTTTGCCTCTCCCGGGGCATTCTCAAGCATTGATGCGCAAGATGCTGGGCGTAACTACGTTCTAATTCTCACGCTTTTCCTGCCATGAGCTCGGGGCCATAGGAGGAAGGGAGTTTTAGTGGAGTTACCACTTTAATAGGGATGCCTTGCTGGAGTCTCCACACAATTCAGCAATTGACTCTACTTCAGAGAGTTATCCACTGAAGAAGTGCATATCTGTGCCATCTTCAATGACTCTCATTGCTTTGGTCTAATCTCAGTAAAAGACTCGGTAGTGTACTAAATGTACTTCCCCCTGCCTCGTAAAAAAAGAAACGACGTCTTGGGACGCCCGATAAAAGTGATAATATAAACTAATCTAAATTGAACTATTTAATATAGAAATTCTTTAACTTGAGAAAAGCTTAGCTAGCTAGCTTAGATTATTGTTACTTAAATTTTATGTATATAGCGCGTGGGTTAGAGTGAGAGAGGAGGAGCCTGCCTACCGTTGCCGTATGCGCGAGAGAAAGGGAAGCCAGACAGACTGGCACCGTAACGCGTTACGTAACGAAGAGGTTTATCCTCCCATAAGAAGTTATCACTTTAAAAATGCTCAAGGTCACATCCATGACTTATGACTTATAATGTGCACACTTCAATGGACTTCCCTTATTCAGATGCATTGTGAGCCACACCCCTCAGTCGCGTCACACACCTTTTAACAGATAGGAGCAAATGAATGGCACGAACAGATTCCCATGACACAACTTTCAGAATATTTATCTAAAAGTTGTATCACGTGCAACTACTGAACAGATTTTAAACTTACGATACTTTGGGAAAGACCAATAAAGCCACAAAGTTACCATTCACCCATCGTCATGGCAACGCGAACGAAGTTCCGCTGGTACAGCTAGTGTTTAATAAGGACACCCATATCAATAATATTGATGACCGTCGTACAATATTATTGTCAGCAAAAATATAAAAATCCCTTTGCGTAAAACGAGTCGCAGTCGACAGGTTATTCCGAACCTTTAAAAATTCTTATTTACACCATGTTTTCCTTGTTTATGGCTGTAATCCGATATAAGGCATAGATCAAAACAAAGCCCATAACGGCCCAGCTGTGGAAAGGGGAAACACGAGAAATCTTACTACTGTCATACTGTACATCTTTATTTGTCCTCAACATAAAATATCGTTTACTCGCTACACGGCGTTATTTTACACACAGCTATTATATTAGTCATTTAATGGTCGTCACCAAGTTGGTGGTAGGCTAAATAAAAACTTAAATAATATTCATTGACACTAGACATCTTGATCTTTGACGGCCTCTGTGGTTGAGCGGGATGAGCCTATATCGGCCTACCGCACTGCAACGCAGATGGGCTCCGGGTTCGATTCCTGGTATAGTAAATTGACTATGGTCTGGGTGTCTGGGATCGGCCCCAGAGTAGTCCGTTGTATATTCCCCATAACACAAGCGTAACTTGCTTTATATGGGGATATACAATGTGTGTGTTTGTCTGCCGATTATAAAGATTATCTTTATCTTCCTGAATCACGTGTACTGAAAATTGGGTGAAGCGTTTGAATAATAAAAATTAAATAAATAAATTCGCCTTCGCCTCTCCACTTCTCACAATTTGTGCTCAGATACATATCGTAAACTCCTGACACCTGCGCACACTTCATCCTTTTATGATAACTCTTTTACAGTGCAGACTGTAAAACTCTAGAATTCGTTGCCTTTTACTGTCAAAGAGGCCAAAACATTAACTACATTTCTGAACTCTCTTAGAAAGTACTATCTGTTTTTAAATATATATGTCTTATATATTAAACATTCACGTATTTATCTATTGTTAATATAAAATACTTGTCATATATAATGTTAATAAAATATATTTATTTAGATTATTTCGTATATACGTGTATATTGGTATTCTATAAATGTGAATGGATTTATGTATATATTAAATTTATAAATTAGTGTCTAGTATGTATATTTAAATTGTACAGTCCTATCTTTTTACTGCTCCACCTACATCGCCAGATTGGTTAAGAATTTCTTAGAAGCTAGGTTGCCTGGAAGAGATCGCTTTTAGCGATAAGGTCGCCTGTTGTTTTGACAAGAAGTATTGTAATTATGCATTTTGTTTTTGTATTTGTTTATTTTGGTGAGCAACAAAGTGTTATCTATCTATCAAAATAAATTACCGCGTTCAAAACCGTTAAAACGTAGTTTTATTATATAATAGCTAATTTTACTACAAAATTATCATTTTTTAACCTATTTGGTAAATAAAATGTTGTCGGATCGGTAAAATATGGTAGGACTTGCAATAATTCAATTTGTTTCTCCCTTTTTGTAACAAGTGAAACTATTAAAGCCCTAAATCAAAGCTGGCTCACCCTCGTCCGGCCAGAAGGGAAACAAAATTTCGCCCGCAATAAAATTAATTCAGTATTAAATTCCCCGCGCGAGCAGACGACGCGTTTTCCTATTGGCCCTTGTTACAATACTTTATGACTCTCAACGTAAACGAGCTTCTAAAGAAGTTAATGAAATACATTCTGGTACAGTTTTCGAATGTAATAGATAGGAATATCGCGCTAAAGAACGAACAATCACATTAAGATAATGATATAGATAATTTGACTGCCTACTGATTTGGTCCTGCATTAAGAGAACTAAATCAGTGCTAGTCATTAATTACTTACATAGATATAAGATTTTGTTTTTATTAATAACAACATTATTCTGTGTGTTTTGTAAATATATATTGGACTGTGTTCTCATATATTATTAGAGATCTTGCTGTCAGACAAGCTAAATCTCTAATAACATGGTCAGGAAATACTTTCTGTAATATCATGATATGTAATTTTTAGTTATAACTAGCGGCCCCGGCAGACGTCCTGCTCTGAAAAAATAAAAACCGCTGGGGTCGGGTTATGACCCGGTCGGAGCCATCTACCGGTTCCAATTGTGGATTTAAACCATTAGATTAGATCCACTCAAACACACAAAAAAAAGTCACCAAAATTGGTCCAGGTGATTAGGAGGATTCTAGAACCCGATCTCAGCGGTTCCAACGGGATGAAAAGTATCCTATGTTCGTCTCCTGGTCCTAAGCTATCTCCCCACCAATTTTCAGCCAAATCAGTACAGCTCAGTACAGCTGAGCTACAGTTCTTGAGTTATAAATAGTGTAACTAACACGACTTTCTTTTATATTTTGGGCCTTATTTATAATAGTTTCTTGAATTTAAAGAAACTGCTCAGCAACTGATTAATTAAAATCTTACCTATAAACTCCTCTTTAGTCAAATATTTTGGGTATAACTTACGTTAATCATTGAAATTTCGTTTATCCGTGCTCCTCTTGGGTAAACAACAGGTAATACACGTTTATAAGTGAAAAAATAATAGTTTAAAAAAACTAAAAAAAACACGCTTTTATAAAAATTCCAACTAAAAAAACAAAAAATAAAATTTAATATAATATAAAAAAGCGTGGGGTGTATTCAATTAATAATATAATATCTTAAAAAGCGCTTTGAATACACCCCACGCTTTTTTATATTATATTAAATTTTATTTTTTGTTTTTTTAGTTGGATTTTTTATAAAAGCGTGTTTTTTTTTGTTTTTTTAAACTATTATTTATTTTTCATTTTTTAGTTGATTTTTGTTTAAATGTTTTTAAATACAAGCTTTTGAGATCCTGCATATCATGTAGCAGCAGAGTGCTAGCCAAGACAAGTAAAACGAGCCCAAACACGACGGGTCTATCTTGTTTAGTACAGGAGTTCCTATGGCCACCTTCCGACTCCATCATCAGATCAGCTCCATGGTACCATATTATTGCATTGTCACGCGATATAAACATACGAGCCCAAACACGAAGGGTCTATCTTGTTTAGTACAGGAGTTCCTATGGCCACCTTCCGACTCCATCATCAGATCAGCTCCATTGTACCATATTATTGCATTTTGACGCGATATAAACATACGAGCCCAAACACGACGGGTCTATCTTGTTTAGTACAGGAGTTCCTATGGCCACCTTCCGACTCCATCATCAGATCAGGTCCATGGTACCATATTATTGCATTGTCACGCGATATAAACATACGGGCCCAAACACGAAGGGTCTATCTTGTTTAGTACAGGAGTTCCTATGGCCACCTTCCGACTCCATCATCAGATCAGCTCCATGGTACCATATTATTGCATTGTCACGCGATATAAACATACGGGCCCAAACACGAAGGGTCTATCTTGTTTAGTACAGGAGTTCCTATGGCCACCTTCCGACTCCATCATCAGATCAGCTCCATGGTACCATATTATTGCATTGTCACGCGATATAAACATACGAGCCCAAACACGAAGGGTCTATCTTGTTTAGTACAGGAGTTCCTATGGCCACCTTCCCACTCCATCATCAGATCAGCTCCATGGTACCATATTATTGCATTGTCACGCGATATAAACATACGGGCCCAAACACGAAGGGTCTATCTTGTTTAGTACAGGAGTTCCTATGGCCACCTTCCCACTCCATCATCAGATCAGCTCCATGATACTATATTATTGCATTGTCATCGACCTTTGACAGGTGTGCAAAGTATGAATTAAATCTGATCGTTCAAAGTAGGACAAAATCGAGCTCAAAGGGGTCGGTTACAGACATACTGACATACAAGTGAAGCTAATATAAAGCGTGTAAAAAAAGATATTAATTGATTAGGGTCTGATTCTGATTCTCTTACTTAAGAGATGCTTAATCGTTTCTTAACAAAATTATTATAAGTAAGACCGTAAAGTGTTATCGATATATCTAAATTTAATAATATTACCTAATATTAACAACGCTCTACCTAGATCTCATTACACGTCTATCTTTTGAAATATTTCAAGCTGAAAAACGTATTAGTCAACTGAGTTTTCTACAACCTTTTCCACTTAAGGGTATCTTTCATCCTTTGTGAGGTTCCAAGAGGCACTAAAATACGTATTGGGTTAAACGCGGCGTGACAATCGCAATTTAAGATCAACTCCCCACTCCCTAATATCGATTCGCAGTCACTGAGCGACGTCTACTGCTCGTCAAGTATAAGTTGGTGTGTAGCAAAATACCAACTTATGTCGCAATAAATTCTATATTTTAACACTAGCACAATTACCAAAGCCACCGAAACGACTAAAACTACCAAATTGACCAAAATAAACAAAACAACGAAAATGGCAAACCACAGATAAGAACCTAATCCAGGATGAAAAGTATCCCTTGTCCACTCTCGGTATAAAATGTATTTTAATAAAACGACATTATACCGATTTTCAGCCAAATCGGTCTATTAGTTTTTCTGTAAAAGCATATATATATATGACACCGCGACATGGGGTAAGTTTATCTATACTAATAATATTATACAGTCTCGAGATCGCCAACAGATTTATTATATTACTAGCTGTGCCCGCGACTTCGTACGCGTGTATACTAAGAAAAAAAGTAATAACAAAGTAGCTAAGTTACTCCTAATGACATAAGCTATATGCCAGTGAAAATCCCGTCAAAATCAGTCCAGCCGTTTCAGAGATTAGCCGGAACATCTAGACAGACAACAAATTTAAAAATTGTTTTTTTTTTATATAAGTACCGTATATACGTTTATATGCATTTAGTAAAAAGCTGTTATTTTGACATTGCAAACAGACACTTCAATTTTATTTATCTGTATATAACTGGTGGTGTTTAGTAGATTCGCTAAGAACTTGCTGTAATTTAGGTTGCCTGGAAGAATACGGCTTTTACTGCAGGAGTAAAGCAGACTGCCCACTTGATGGAGAGCGGTTACCATCGCCTATAGATATTTGCGGCACCTAAGGTGCTACAAATGCGCTGCTGCTCTTTTAAGGGAGTCTGGAACCTGGTTACTAATGCCGGAACACAACTCAAGGCTGTTATGGCGACACAATTTAGAGCAGGGGTGGTATCTATCCAGTCTGGCAAATGCCCTACCACCTGGCTGTGGGTTGTTTTGTCGCCTCTTACGACAGGCCGCCTAGCCGGAGGAAATTGTATTTTTCTCCGTTCCTGCATGGATATAAATTGTATATCTGCCTATTGTATTACCTAAAAGTTTTGTAAATATGGATTTTTTTTTATGTAAATTTAAACTTTAATTTGATAAATAGATTTTGTCATCACAAAAGCGTACGTAGGTCCACAATTGGAGCGCTTTATATTTGGTACTCCGTAGCTTAGTTTGTAATCCACCCGTGAGAGAGATCTTGTCAATTCATAACCGAAGATAGGGTTTACTGCGTCGTCGGGTTCCCTCGTTGTCGGTTGCTTAAGTCTCCATGAAATCTTGGATCAAAGGGCTAGATTACAGAGAAGTACTTACTTTATCTTAAAACATTTAAACATACGAAGTATTTTGAGCGTTGTAAAGGTTTCGTTGAAGCGCTTCTTGCGCTGCGTGTTTTCTCAAAGCTACAATGCTGCGAAGTGGTTGTTAACTAAATTAGGCAGGCTTCCATAGAGTAAAAAACAACCATAACGAAAACTTAAAATTAAATAATCTAAATGAAAAAATTGGGAGTAGGCTAAATAATAACTTTATCATTATTCATTGACACTCGATATCTTTGTCCTCCTTGATCACGGCTACTGACGTAAAAGTGCGCTTAAAACCGTTAAAACGTAGTTTTATATGTATACTAGTCGCGAAAACTTAAGAAAATATTCAATGTAGTAGTCTCTATCTCTATGATAGCCTAATTTAATTAACAGCGCTTTGCAACATGTCGCTCGAAGAGAAGAAGCGGCGCAACACGCTCTTCAGCAAACAAGCCTAGATCTAATAATTTTATATAAAATTAAAATGGGCGGGAGGATATATAAAAAGAAATTATCAATCAAGTTGGTTTTTGTTCCGATGCACGCAGATAGAGCTCACAGTGTCTCGAGGTCTGACAGTTGGTTTTTGCTCAGTTTGGGTCCTAATAGTTTTGATGATTGGATCCCAAACAGGTGATACTTGCCAACCATATTCTCTATAGAAATTTTGTCAATTTTTGACTTCAATAGCCTCACGCATCATTCTAGGTATGAAACTACAGTTTTTTTTGTTACGCGATGTAACTAAAAGACTGTTTGTTTTTGCATACGAATGCACAGAAAAGATAACACCATTCCACAATATAAAAATCAAATTGAATCTATCTATTATTGGCAACAGTGATGAAACACATATTAAATCACAATATCTAAAACTTTTTAGTATATTTTAGTATAAAATCCAACTTTGTATTCTTTAACCCAAGACAGGAATTTGCTGCATCAAAAAACCCAAAATATATTTTAGAAATTTTGAAATCACAATCAAGCGTCGCCAATCATTTGAACGTGTATTTTCCGAAATTGCTTTGCGACGTGGAAATTCAATTTTCACGGCGAATATTTCAGGCGTCGATTACTGCCTCAAAAAACTAATGACGAAAAAAATTTCGTGTAGATCACATTAATCTTTCAGACAATCTGTATATTTTTATTGGAATTACTGTCATCAATAATGACAAATTATACCAACTAAACTCATATACTAATCTATAGTTATCTGTGCAGTAACGGAGAAATAATACGATTTCCTGCGTTGCGGCGGCCCGTCGTAAGAGGCGACGAAACAACCCACAGCCAGGTGGTAGGGCATTTGCCCGACTGGATGGCTACTACCCCTGGTCTAGAGTATGTCGCCATAACAACCTTGAGTTGTGTTCCGGCATTAGTGATCAGGTCCCAGTCTCGCTTAAGAGATCAGCAGCGCATTTGTAGCATCTTTGGTGTTGCAGATGTTCATAGGCCGCTGCGATAGTAACCGCTTTCCATCAAGTGGGTCGTCTGCGTGCAATACTACATTTTTACCGATATTTCAAGCTCTGGTTTACATTTTAAACAATTCAATAATTGAACTACATAATATATTATCTGCTTAATAAGTAAATTAATCTCATGTCCACTCTGAATGGCGGTTGTATCCCAAACTGTTAATTTCGGACCCCGAGGTCCGCTTTTCTGCCCTTCACTCCGCATGGTTATTGCGAAACCACTGACATGCATGTCATCCCCTTCCTCGTGACATTTAAATATCCATTACGTGACGTTAAAGCCAAATAAAAGAATTTAAAACCTTTGTAAAAAAAACTCATTACAGTCCACGTCAATCAATTGTAATTGAAATCCAAGCCTTTAATAGAAACCATTTGTGGTTTGGACTATGCACAAGATATTTTAGCTGAGGTTGAACACGAGTAAAGTATATTAGTATTTTAGAACTGAAATATCTATAATTATCACAAAATGATAGGCCCGATTTGAAAGTTCTCATTGCATGTGCAAACATTAATTTGAAAAACGTCAGTTCGAAATTGCACAGCAGAAACATCGCAGCATTTGAAAAATTTCATTAAAATTTGAAAGTAACTTAAAATAGATGAAATTCTTTAAATAAGCATTTCCAGAATGACGTCCTGATGCAAAGCACTGCTGAAATATGTACGAAAGTGGCGGTTCATTGTCCTCGGAATGCTATTAACTCCCTCCCCCCCCCCCCTATCTCTCTCTTTCTCGCCCTCTGGGCCCCAATCTCGCGCCGAGTATTGATAGAACATCTTGCGGGCCTTATTGAGATGCCATTACTCATGCGATAAGCCCGGAGTGGAATATCACGACTCAATATAGAAGCCACCATAGATAATTTATTATATGGATTAATAATAGTGTTGATGCAATAAAATTACAGGGTGTGATTTTTACAGATTTTATTCGGTTCGATTCCCGGGTGAAGCAAGAGAATTTTCGAAAAATTTTGAATGCAGTTTTAATTCTTTTCAAAAATAAAAAAAGTTTCTTTGCAGTAAAATACACTATCTCTATTATTTAGATTACTTTCTCTCCAGGTGGCATTAAAATTTCCACCCTGTATACTTATTATTTTATATGTTGATGTATGTCTTCTTCAGCCAATTTCTATCCACTGCCGGACAAAGGCCTGCCCAAGTACGCGCCACATCACGGTCTCCCGTCTTCCTCATCCAGCCCCTGCCGGCGATCTTACGCAGGTCGTCAGTCCTTCGGGCTGGCGGGCCTCCTACGCTACGTTAATGTATGTAATTTATTTAATTTATTTTTCAGGCAACACCGACCGGATCCTTCGAAATCTATCATCAACAAACAATTTTATTAATAAGTTATGACTTATAAGTAACTTAGTTTGTTTGTACACCACCAAAGAATTGTTAAAAAAAAAATCATCATTTAATATCTAGTTGGGCATGATGTTGCCTGAATGATTAATTAATTAATTGGTCGATTAAGCCACCAATAGTTCAAAACTTATCTAGGTTAAAATTTTCATGAACAATAAAAAGTTTTTCATTCATTCAATACATAGTGACAAATGGACGAACAAATGAGGCGATTATACATATTTTTACGAGTCGCGAGACTCGAAGTAAAATGGCGTTAGAATTACTATAGAGTTTATTAGAACTATACAAACACGTATAACACAGATACAAATATAACCGAACACAACAAATCCAAACGTAATGCAGAAGGTCGAATTCCATAAAACGTGCAAAGCCCGTCACTAAAAGTTTCCCAATTGTAGTACACACGTCTCACTTCGTTCGTGGTTCTCTCTTGACTGGCTCCCTCCTTCATCAGGTCATCGTTTTATACTGCACAACTGCAATGTCCCCATATCTAAGCCGACTTAATCCGACACACCTGGCTAATGACTGCCGTGAAAGATTTCAATACAACAATGGGCTGTTTTCTAATCACAAATTTTAAACACAAAGTAAACAAAAGAAGTCCAAATCCCGAAAGGTAATAAAATGTGTTTTTACAGATATGCAGGTGTGAATTTGTTTTTGTCGGCGCCTAGGTCGTAACAATATAAAAGTTTTACCAATATTAAAACAAAACTTTATGAATAAACGTGGCCCTGCGACATCTTAATGACTACGGGGGACGACAATGACAATAACTCAACAAGGATACCTGCGGGAAGTTAAGACATTAAAGTTATTTACTAAGTCTCACTAAACGTCCAGAATTATATTCACAAATTACTTAGTAATTAAACTTTGACTGGAATTTATTACAAAGTGCTGGCACTGAATATAACAGTAATTTCAGAAGGTTTAAGGGAACAAATTTGATTATTAAGTCCGTAAATAAGGATGACTGATAGGTTTATTGCGATACTAAGTTCATTTTGAACGATTCTACGGGTGTGTCAAGCGAGCCCTAACACTATCCCACAATCTGTAAACGTTAAATGAATAATTCAATATTTATTTGCAGAGGCACACATGGATTCAGGTAATTGTATATCGATAATAGTTGGTAAACAAAGCGACTAGTATTACCGCATCTGACCTATGATCTTGTTTATTGTACGCTCTCTATATACCCACTACTAAAGGATACTCCCAAAAAAATTATTAAATGATTAAAATCACACATTTATGATGAAACAGAAAATATGCTACGTTTAACAATATAATAAGTCTATTTACACATGTCCTATCTTTATTACAATGATAACATACACAGACCTTATTAGTACCTTATAATTAGTACTAGTGGTCGCCCGTGCTCGAAATTCGACCATAATGATAAATGTGAAAGACTATACTTCTATAATCACAGATTGCGTCAAAGCTATATTAGTAATTTCACTTGAACAATAAACAAGAGTATATATGCGTATGTGTGTGTCAAATACATGGCAGTGTGTGTAATGTTTTTTTATTAAGTATATATAATAAAAAAAACATTGACATTTTTAAATTTAATACTCTAACTTGTTTTTAAAAATTTTAACAATTCATAATATTTTCTTAAGTTTTCGCGACCTGTATACATAATAAAACTACGTTTTAACGGTTTTTAGCGCAGTAATTTATTTGTTTTTGGTTTCGGTCGCTTTTCAGTGGCCGTGGACGACAAAGGTGACATTTGTCCAACGAGTATTGTTAAAGTTTTATTTAGCCTACGGCCAACTTGTTCATTTTAATTATTTCGTTTTAGTTTTGTTTATGGTTAATATTTACTCTATGGGAGCCTAAAATCTAATTTACCACCGCTTCACAACATGTTGTAGCTTGAAGTGAAGAAGCGGCGCAAGAAACTCTTCAGCAAACATGCCTAGTTCTAAAATTTTTTATATAATATTAAAATGGGTGGAAGGAAAAATAAAAGAAATTATCAGTCAAGTTGGTTTGTGTTTCGTTGCACGCAGAAAGAGCTCACAGTGTCTTGAGGTCTGGCAGATGGTTTTTGCTGGGTTTGATTTCAATAGCCTCACGCATCATTCTAGGTATGAAACGATTCTCTTTCGCGAGGATTTGGGGGTTATCGAATCTGATGTAATGGTTGGGTTTATCCAGCGTGTGTTCACTGATCGCAGACTCGCAGAAACGTCGGACTAACCAAAAACAAATAAATTATCGCGCTTAAAACCGTTAAAACGTAGTTTTATTATTTTAACAATTCATTTTATTTTTTGACATGTATATTTAATTAAATTAATTTGGAAAAATTAGTGTAGAGTTATGTGAGTGTAAGTATTTGCACGTCATGTAAATGACAAAACATACTGGAACTTTATATTATGTAATACCTATTCCTATTAATGTTTTTGCAAATAAAGATTGATTGATTTAATGTATTTTTTTAGCATCATTAAAAAAAATCTATATAAACTATAAGTGTGTGAAGATTTCATATTCCTCAAGAACAAGTTTCTATAGAACACTACTTTGTCGTTCGTTTAATTAGCATATAGTTTGGATTGTGATCTGGCCCTGTATATTACATTGTTATTGTTTCATTTTTAATTATTGTAATCTGTTTTGTGTTTAAATAAATAAATTATATGCATGATAATAGGTTTTTCCTGTGTTGTTTGATAGAAAATACGCAAGTAAACTCTATCATGCGTCGAGCTCTCGACATCTTATTTAAATAAAGGGATTTTTGTGTCAATTTACACTGGTTTCAAATTTCTATTATATTGCTTGAATTTCAGAAATAAGTGAAATCTAATAAAACTTCGTTGACATTACAGTCATGTGATAATGACACGATTGACACCAAATATTGTACAAGACATCGACAAGATGTATGTAATTGCGAAGCTGAAAAACAGGCGTACGGCCCATCTGATGGAAAGCGGTTACCATCATCTATAAACGTTTCCAACATAAGGGGCATAGCCAACGCGCGCATGAAACTACATGAAACGCAGTTGAAATGAGAGCTTTGCGAACAATATGTATATGCTGAGAAACAACGTGATAAGGGTACTGTTATACGGGACCGAGCTAATCCCTTTTAAAAAAAAAGATAATTAAAACAAACATTTTAAGAGACGACCGTCTGAATTGGAAGTTGGATAGGGACTGAGGTGTGTGTCGATGGGCAGATGGCAAGCTAAGGCATGAAAGTGATGATTAGACAGAAAAGGTGTAGGATCGGCCAAATGGGCTGCATTGACTATCTATAATAGTACGTTATGGATTGAAAGAAGAAGTATTGACACGATTTGATAAATATGGTATATTTTAAAGCGAATCAAACACCCGGTATGATATAACTCTTGTATTAGACTAGCGTAGCCAGTGACACCAAACTAGACAGTACCGTTAACTACAATCTCTTCTTTGCACTTAATACACACAACATCCCTCCATCGTAGTTCTAAAAATACTTTTTGTAGTAAACTTTTTTTCTCTGTCTCTTCAATATAGTTGAAATCTCCTTCTGAGGAGTATTAATGGTTGTATCAGTAGAATTCACAGGTAGGGACTCATCTAAAACCCTTCACCAGTCAGCTCACAGGTGCCAGAACTATAGGCAGATGATAAGATGAAAGCTGGAAGAACCATTTCGGAGGACTGGACGGACGTCAGGCTATCAGCAGAACAAACAATAAAGGAAAGTTCAGGTGGTTTGGACATGTAGAGCGAATAAACGTAGAGTCGGTGCTGGTAGGCTGCGACATACTCACCATGACCAAATTGAAGATATTTTAAAGAAAATAAAGAGATTAATGAAAGTTGATGAAGCGAAAAATGTTTGTGAGGATAGTAGCTGGTCCGTCTACCCCTTACCCAATGGGAAACAATCGTGACAATATGTATGTAGAGTGAGTAGGATAATGCGGTGAGTTAGAAAAATAAGACAGGAGATATATATTACAGGGTATAGGAGTGCGTAGTGTTCCACCGGAACTATTACACGTCGTACAACACACGATTAGCACAGAAGGTAAATTATTTCATTTAGATTAGATTGGTATCACTCTAATCGAAGCGACCCTAAGAGCTTGCCATATTATCATAAGGTACTGAAGTCAAGGAAATAGTCTTAAATAATACAAACAGGCTTTCAACTTGAGGACAGCAAATCAAGTGTACAAATTTGCATAACGTCCACGCCAAACAATGTTGGTGTTCCGCAAACGAGGTCAACTGCCTTGAAGTTAGCTTCAGTTATATCCACTCCATAACTTGTGGTTCGTTTGTTGACAACTGGCAACATTGTCGGAGAATCTCTTCGAAGTTGGTAGCAATATTGTTGTAAACGTAATAAAGTGTTTATTTCATAATGTTACCTGTATCGAGACTAACTCGCGTCCAGTTACTATTCTACTCTTTTGTGTCATAGCGTATAGCGCATATTTTAGTTTCCAGGATGATGAAGTAGAAATTACACACTAACTATTTATGAATTCTAATTTAAAAAACACATACAATTTCGAGAAGTGTTTAATTCGACTTCCGAGCGAGGAATGTGGATCTAAATTACAATTTTAGTTATAATTCTCGCATCATAATTAGCTACACTAGAGCGCTTCTACGACATATGTATCCAATCAAAGTCGAAGTGAGAATGATTGATCCAGCTAAATAGCCGCAGATGGCTCTTTCAGCGGTAGTGAGCTTCTCGATTCCGTGGGAGCGGAGCCATTCAGCGCGGATCAGTGCGCCTGAGGAGGCACCTCCTGTGAGGTTCGACCGAGAGTCAACCGCTGCGGGGGGAGATGACTCTATCAGATTAAGCAATGAAAAGCTAAATGAGCGAAGCTAACAGGCTGAAGTGGTACTAGTGGAGACAAGTTATCGACTCCGCCGCCGGAGCAGATCCTAGTCTATCTTTACTACCACTTCGCAACGTGTTATAGCTGGTAGAGAAGAAACTTATTTACTACTATCGTCTGGGTGTCTCGGATCTGTCCCTGAGTAGTCCGTGGTATATTACCCATAACACAAGCGTAACTTGCTTAAGTTAGGAATATACTATATAGTGTTTGTCTGCCGATAATTATTATCATTTGATAACAAAAATAATCATTAACTGAATTATTTGCTTGTTTGAGAAGGAATACCTGGACGTTACGATTAAAAGAATGATTTTTATTTTGTATATATTTATCGTTAGGCCAATGGCTAGTTTGTTAATAATATTAAATTGAATTACAATTTAAAATCCTCAAAAGATTGTCAGGGAATCCATCTACTTTCAATCCAAGATAAAACGACGTGATATAGAGTAAGGAACATCTGGTTGCTCAGATAAAAGTTACAGGGTTAAATTAAATTACTCGAGTAAGCTACAAAAGAACGTTTGGTGGAAGGCGACTCTGTGTTGCCAGAAAATAAATCTAAACAAAATTGCCAAATTGTAAGAGATAATGGACCTCCACTTGTTACGTTCTTGAAATAATGGATTGTTATTTAGACCGTCGATATAGGCTCTATGACATTCGTAATTAAAAATCTCCCACATCCCGTATATGTCCTTATCGACCTGTTTTTTGTAGGAAAAATCTTTCAAGAAAAGATTGTGCTGATGTACGTTCGACATATTTTATCGAAGTAACGAATTCAAAATTATATTCTATACAAATTTAATATTTAGTTTAGCATGTTTACTAAATTAAATTACAACTTCATAATTTAGGTATTGTATCGGTATTCTATAGACTACAGATGACAATCATCACTAACACCAACTAAAAATGTTTCATGTCACGACAATTATACAATAAATTAACACCACACAAAGTCACATACACACAACCAACAACAAAACTTACACACTTACTCACACCAACACACTACCACTGCATTGCATTACACGCACAATTCACAAACAAACCAAGACACACAAAGAGCCTAAAAATTAATAACCTGGTCACAAAAAGAAAAAGCAACATACATGGCACTAGTTAAGATTATATATATATATATATATATATATATGTCGCAGAACGGCCTCGTTCTCACGACATCTTTAGTTATTTCAGGTTTAGTGGGCGTCATCAGGATGAAATGCGAGCATAAAACACAATAGCCACGGTTTATACACTTTTAATTTAGATTTGATTAACATTATGACATAGTTTAGACCGAGCAGCGGGTTCAGGGCACCCGCTCATACTTCTAACTTAAAACACTTATTCGTTGAGCGAAAAAGCAACCAGCCCTCTGATCACGGGTAGTATCAAAGAGTTTCTTACAAATAACTTTGAACAAACCCTTTGCCGATGGACCCCACGGACCTAAAGTTTCAACTCCAAACGGCACAAATATGTACCCCTTGCTAGGAGACTATATTTACACCGTTTGAGACCTTCAGCTGTTGAAGCAGCGTTGTCAGCCCCTGACTTAGTCGCTGGAAGACGTGATGCCGAGTGTCAATGCAAGTCACGTCCCACACAAGCGGCCTTCCCATCTTCTACGGAATAAGTGACATTCCATCCGGCCTCTTGCCATCGTCGCGCACCAAGGCATTTGGCTCGAGGATGGCCGGGACGCCGACGCTGACAAGAGCTCGGTATACAAATAGAATATTAGAATACTTTGTCAATGACATCATACAATGACGTTTTACAACATTTTTATTGCTGGTCCTGAAGTGAGGTATACAGGTTAACTACCCACCTGATGGAAAGTAGTAATCACCTATGGAGATTTATTTCAAGGTTAAAATTTGAGTCCCTAGCGAACACGATTATCAGGGTCACAAGTTCTGTTTATTTATTACTAGCACTGCATATCCACATATTCACTTATACTTGGTTGCACATTTTATTACAACATAATTGTACTTAGGATTACAATAAAAATGAGATATTCAAATTCATTTGTTTTATTCAAAATAATGTGGCGAATGATGACGGATATATTTAGAAAGAGATGGACGATAAACGAAAGAAAGAGATAGATAGATGTTAGAAAGAGATAGACAATAAACGAAAGAAAGAGATAGATAGATGTTAGAAAGGGATAGATGTATAAACGAAAGTTCCCGAACAGAAGGTTCGGGAAGGAAGAGACAAAGATAGATAGATGGGTTCTAGAAAATTCTTCTGGGTATATAAACAGCGCAAGGCGCGCCTACCGAGCAGTTTAAAGTTGAGTTCAGTCCAAGACGGTGAAACGACAAGTGCGATACTAAAGGGTTATCGGAGAAGGTTAATAGAGTACAGAGACGGATTAAGTGGTGAATTTAGTGACAAGTTTGGTGGACAGATACGTGAAGGAGGTGTTTAGCGTAGTTCGAAGGAGGAACCAGAAGCGAGCTACCCGCGATAATATTGGAGGTGGTCCGCGCAATATCGGCGACGGTATTGAGGGTGTGACAACTTATCGTCGGGACTGTGCATCGTTGGTCGTGCGTATAGGGGCAACCCTGCAGACAGGTACTACGTGCGGCTGAGTAAGTCAATAAAAGCTCTTAGTTAAAAACTGGTGTTTTCTTCCAATCCATAAGTGCGTATCCCCGCTCGCACGTAACAATAAGTTCCACTGAATAACACTTTTTGAAGGTCATACATATAAGTTAAATTTAATTTTACTTCCTAGTCCTATGTACACCGCTTCGCATCATGTATCAGTGTTTAGGAGAAGAAGCAGCAAGAAACTTCCCAGCATCACGTCTAGCTAAAAAATGTTTTTCTTTATATTTCTTATTCAATTTATATCTCAAGCTCATTTTTTTATATTATTATATTTTTATTTTTTATTATATTTTTTTTAAAGTTTTATACAGAAGTATGTTACAGAATTACTTTTCAAAGAATTAATGGAGTTGTAGCCAACAGTGCATGCTCATTACGGCAAAGGCACAGACAATTGCAACACCACTATCAATATGTTGCCAATCTCGAAGGGTGGACTGAAACACAACTTTCTTTAAAATGACTATGGCGGCTCTAGACCAAGGTCGGTGGTCTTCAGGAGGGCAAATGCCCTACGAGTACCAGCTGGCACTTAAAATAAACTTTTGACCTTTACTACAGTGAATTTAATACATTGTTCTCCCAAACAAAGTAGCTTAAATCAGTAGATGAACAGATAAAACCGCTTCGTAAATTTTATGTTCATCTGGATAAATAACGATTGATGACTTTAGTGTTGCCGACTCTCTTTAGGGGCCATCCATAAATTACAACATGTTAAGGGCGGAAGGGGGTCGACGAAATGTGACAAGGGGCGGGAGGGGTCTTAAATTTCATGATGTCACAATTCAAAATTAATATATTTGCTAACTACGGAAATGCTATGCTATGCTGATATAAAACTGCAAAAAATGTGATGTCACAATGGAGAGTATATAATCAGCAGACAGGCAGACCGCCCACTTGATGGAAAGCGGTTACCATCGCCTATGGACATTTGCAATACCGAAGAGGCTACAAATGCGCTGCTGCTCTCTTAAGGAAGACTGGAACCTGGTCACTAATGCCGGAACACAACTCAAGGTTGTTATGGCGGCATACTCTAGAGCACGGGTGATAGCATGAACGGGCAACTACCCTACCACCTGGCGTGGGTTGTCTCGTCGCCTCTTGCGACAGACTGCCCAGCCATAGAAAATTGTATTCTTTCTCCGTTCCTGCACGCATAAATGTGACAAGAGACCAGCTGTGACAAGGAGAAGGGAGGGGTCAAAAATTATGAAATTCGTATGATACATTTGTGTAAACCCCCCCCCCCCCCCCCCAAAGACTACAGAAAAGTCTCTGTCTCATGTCAAAAAGTGCTAGGAATATAACGAAAATAAAAAAAGATACACGTAGATACTTCATTGAAGTGTAATAGTAAAAAGTGCTTATTAAGACGCTATTCGCTAAATATTGTTACGAGTCGCAAGACTCGAATTAAAATGCCGTTGGGATTATTATAGAGTTTATTAGAACTATACAATCACAAATAACACAGTACAAATATAACTGAAGCCAACCAACCAGTCCAAACGTAATGAGCAATTGAATAACACGCGTAAAGTCCGTCACCAAATACATTACCGAATGTACACACGTCTTGCTTCGCTTGTGATTATCGCTCGACTGCCTCGTCCATCAATCGAGACTTTGCGTTATACTGCACGGATGCAATATGTCTGCTCGGCCGCGTGGACCGAATTTCTTAGAATCAGCTTGTATTTTAAACCCGAGACACATGACAGTGATCACAATACTACAATAGGCCATAAAACATTACAATAGACGCTGGTGTAGATTGTAGAGTAAGCAGTTTTAGTTCGTAAGTTATATTGTATGACAATTCAGAATAAAGCGACCCGCTAAGGCGTTTCTTTTTATCACAAATTTTCAACACAAAGAAGTCCAAATGCCGAAAAAGTTATAAAATGTGTTTATGCAGGTGTGAATTTATCTTTGTCGACACCTAAGTCGCAACAATATATATTTTTAGGTGCTAACAAAGAGCGAGAAGCATTAGATCCATCGCCGAAAGCGCTAAGTTGGCCATCGCCCACACTAAATATATTTTCGCGTGCGAGAAAATTTCACTTAACTTATACAAAGTACAAGTCATGCAATAATGGCAGAAGTGGCAATCTTAACAAAGTGGCTCCTGACCTTTTAGTATCACATTAAGTGTTGTGACATTTAATGAACGCTTATGAAAATTAGCACCAGAAATTACTTGAAAAGTTTTAAAATAACTTCTGTTATGATGTCAAATAAAGCTTTTTTGTTTTTAGCCGACTTCCAAAAGGAGTTCGGTTAGGTTAGTCCGTGACCACGGCCACTGAAAAGCGGCCGAAACGTCGGATAAACCAAAATCAAATAAATTACCGCGCTTAAAACCGTTAAAAAATAGTTTTATTATATTAATAAATAGTCTTAAAAAGCTCCTTTTCAATATAATGAAATACCTGCATGCTTAAAACTATAACTTTTGAAGTGAAAACTTCTTTAGGCACTTTTGGGATGACGAAAAACTCAGTGAACTTGCGTGACCGTCACGCTCAGATACAAAGACTTCACTTCTGACATGCAGTGCTATGACTGTCAATTATTGTTTACTTATCGTGTATTGTTGTTTGAATTAAACAAGCATGCTGTTAAGAAGCGCCTACTAAATTGGCCATACGGGCATTTAATATTAACGGCCTTTTTTTGTATCCACCGTCATAAAAATATCATTCTATCTATTACAAGGAAGAACAGTCTCTGAAATTTCGATTATTTTATTTACTCCTGACTCCACAACAGAGAAGTTGCAAAATCAAAGCCTCAAGGAACTGGTTTTAATCTAGATTTCAGAATTTTAATTAACTAACCAATTACAAACATTGCAAGTTAAATAAAAACTTGTAAGAATGTAGAAGCACCAAAAACTTCAACGTGTGTGAACCGACACCGACAAATAAACAGTACCACATTTCCAACTATCGAAAGACCTCAAGAGACGAGCCCTACTGTTTTCCTTTGTACCTAATATTTGTTCCAAAAATAATCTTTGTTCCCGAAGATATTTGTGCCCTTCGTAAAAGTATTTTACGATACCGCAAACACAAACGTGGGTGGTATCACAAAATACCACAGAAGTGTCTCCTTAGCCCCGAGTTTGTAACTCAAATTGGGAGTCGAATCGAATTGGAATCGTAACTTGTCGGTTTTGGTAGTCTGTAAACCAATTCAATGTTGAATCAATCCTGATTCAACAGAGACTTATTTAATGAATTTCAGAGACTACGTATATTTCATCATCGTTAGTCTTATAATTATAAATATACGACTAAAAAGGTTAGTCGTCCCTTACAATAAACAGCTTTGTTGGTTTGCAATCTCTTCCAGGAAACCTTTGAAACTTTCTTCGAAATGAAAGTTCTGTTCACTCCGTGGTCGAGCTCGCAAAATCGCCGAGATATTATTTAAGGACGCCCCCAAACAAGCGAAAACAGATTTAATTTGGTATTACAAATCACTCCTGTTGTTAGATTAACTTGACTGATGCTAATAAAATATTGCCCTAATTATCTGATATTATCTTTTCCATTAGTTTGGTTTTCTCATTATCATCTTCTTAATGAACTTTAACTATCAAAAGCATAAGACAAAATAACGTAATCCCTTCGTACTTGTCCTGACAGCACGGCCGATACGCCACCATCGCGCTGCTATTCTGTGAATTTCTGTGTTATTGTATTATTTAATAAAACTACGTTTTAACGGTTCCAAGCGCGGTAATTTATTTGATTTAGGTTTATCCGACGTTTCGGCCGCTTTTCAGTGGCCGTGGTCACGGAAGACCGTCTTCCGTGACCACGGTCACTGAAAAGTGTGACATGTGTACAAGTCGCGAAAACTTAAGAAAATATTAATGTATTATTATTTTGTTTATTATAGTATTATTATTTTGTTGTTGTTAAAAAAACGTGTGCGTCTCGGGACAGAAGTGATAACTTAAACTAATCTAAGTTAAAGTTAAACAATTTCAATATTAAATAGTTTAACTTGAGAAAAGTGGTGGTTATTGGGAACGGTTATTTATTAATAAAATCTTTTATTGATTATAATATATTTTATTCTTAGTTAGAGTTCTTGAATATGTTACATTAGAATTTTGTGTATGTACGTACATTATTATCACTTCAAAAATGTCATTATGACAACTCCAAATTACCACAGATCGTTGTTCGTTACATGAAGGATATAGGTAATGAGAACCATCCAGTATATTAAAAAGTGTCCACTGAAGGGCAGCAAATTAAGATGGCGCTACAGTAGCAAGTATTTAAAAATAGCACCACAAATAATTAGAGTAGTAAGTACGTCTTTCAAGTACGTCCGCTACCGCCGGTTCTGCTGCAGCCGAACAGGAGGCCCTCAAGCGCCGAAAGTACGCCGCCATCGGCAATTGTTATACATTTGCGGCGTTTGGAGTGGAAACTCTGGGTCCGTGGGGTCCTGGCGCTCTAAAACTCTATCGAGATATCGCCGATCGCCTAATAGACCTCTCACGCGACCAAAAGGCTGGCGTCTATTTTGCTCAAAGGGTAAGCATTGCTATTCAGCGTGGTAACGCCGCCAGTCTTTTGGGAACGTTCCCAATAAGTGACAGTGGTTTGGGACCAATATTTTATTTATAATTTTGCTCTCTTTTTATTTTATTTAGTTTTAGTATTTAATTTTAGTTTTCTATCCTATAGTTTAGTTTTATTTATTTGTTATTACCCCATTAGAGTAGGATACTAGATTAAAGAAGGAAAGAAAGACTTCCTCTTTGTCACCGCGCATGCGTTTTTCAACCCAGCACACTTCACTTCGTTTATAACTGCTAAATTCATATCATTTCCTTTTCCTACACTAGCGCTATTTTGACGCGTTTTCGAACCATAATATGCTGTTTACAGGTGGACACTTTTTCAACTGATCCCCCATACTAGATGGTCCTCCTTACCTCTATCCTCCATGGTTAGTTAGAAGATTATTTATGTAAAAACTAAAATAAACTAAGTTATAAAATACAAGCGATTATAGACTGTGTAACAAATCGCTGCCAGATGGAAGCGTACCCAGAAGGCTGGCTGCATTGCCGCGCTGTATGGCGATGCTTATTTGTTGGGCGAAATATGAGCCAGCCTTCTGATCACGGGTAGCATCAGAGAGTTTCTTACAAATCTCTTTGAAGAAACTCTTTGCCGATGGACCCCACGGACCTAATGTTTCAACTCCAAACGGCACAAATATGTAACCCCTTCCTAAGGTTTCATATTTGCGCCGTTTGAGCCCTTCAGCTTTTAAAGCAGCATTGCCAGCCTCTAACTCAGTCATTGGAAGATGTGAGGGCGCTAGAGTGTCTACACATGTCGCGTCCCAAACAAGCGGCCGACCCATCTTCCAAGGAATAAGTGACATACCATCCGGCCTCTTGCCATCGTCGCGTACCAAGCCATTAGGTTCTAATACGGCCGGTACGCCGACGCTGACAAGAGCCCGGCCGATTTATGTAACATGACGCAAACATATGTAAGAGGTTCATTGAAATGTCATTGTCAAGAGTGAGTTGTCAATGTCACTCTCGCGGAACGTCGTCTCTAAGGAAACGGAGTTGCATACTGGAGATTGGTCGCCAATTTCATTTTTCTTTGAATTCAGTGCACAGAGTACTTTATATATACTGGTAATTCAGTGTCTACAATATACAGACCCGCTAAAGGCGGGCATACTTCAGAAAAAAAATATACTACTAAGGTACATCTACGGAATTTGTATTACATATTATGATGAGATTTTTATAAATAAAGAATCTATTAAATTATTTCGAAGCCAGTAGCATGAAAAAAGAATAGTAAGGAATTATTCATAAAATTGAAAAGAAGCCAACTTGGACTTTCAACTTATGTGTAATTTAAGTTTTTAAATAAGTTTATACCAGTTGACTAGTAACCACTTCGCTGGGTACCACTCGAGATAAGCCAACATATAATTGCCCATGGGCAAAACAATACTTCCCGTGCCCACTATTCTGGACACTACTCGATATATGGGTCTATGGATGGATCTATGGGTGTGCCCCAGGACTCTATTCTAAGTCTCTTCTTGTTTTTGATATAATCCGAATAAAGCTAAATGTTTGTTGTTGTTAGTTTGTTATGCCCAATGTAAAAGAATACGATGTTAATATCTCTCTTAACGACACTAGACTTAACCTAGTAGATTCAACTGTATTCTTAGGCATTAACCTAGAACAGAAGCTCCAGTGGGGCGCTCATATATCTAGTCTCTCAGGGAAGCTTAGTTCTGCTACATATGCGGTCAGAAGAGTTAGGCAGTTCACTGGCGAAGAGACTACTAGACTAGTTTATTTTAGTTATTTTCATAGTGTCATGTCCTATAGTATTTTACTTTGGGGCAACGCTGTTGACTTAGAGACTATATTTGTTTAACAAAAAAGAGCCGTAAGGTCAATTTACAACCTTGCCCTCGGGGGTCTCTTAGGTAACGCTTTAAGGAAATCGGTATTATGACGGTCGCCTGCCAGTATATTTTCAATAATATAATTTATATTCGTAATAATTTGAGTGCCTACAAGCAGTATAAGGATGTTCACAATTTCAACACCAGGCATTGTAATAGACTGATATTGCCATCTTTTAGACTACAAAAAGTATTGTCCTCTTTCTTGGGGTTGGTATACGCTTCTTCAATAAGATTCCGAGTGAAATGTTAGATCTGCCCTTCACTAAATTCAAAATCAAAATAAAAAGTATCTTGCTTAAAAAGGGATACTACACTATTGAAGAATACTTAAATGACAAAACTTCATTTACATAGCAGCTCGCTCCAACCTCTTATACTGTGTTTTGTACGAGTATAACGTTTTTATCTTGCCATACTTGTAAGGAATATATGGAGATATGTTGCAACTAAAAAAAATTAGTACGTTATGTCTTTATATTTATAACTATAATAATATTTTCTATCCTTTTATTGAATATGCACTGTTTGCTACAACTCCATTAATTCTTCAAAATTCTGTAACATACTTCTGTACAAAACTTTAAAAAAAAAGAACTTGAAATATAAATAGAACAAGAAATATAAAGAAAAACAATTTTTAGCTAGACGTGTTGCTGGGGAGTTTCTTGCCGCTTCTTCATAACACGTTGCGAAGCGGTGTAGACTAGGAAGTAAAATTACATTTTAACCTATATGTATGACCTTCAAAAAGTGTTCTCCAGTGGAACTTATTTGATTTTATTTGAACATATAATTGCCCGTGGAAAAAACACTCCTTTCTCAAGTTAATGCCAACCAGAGATATGTCCAGGGTCAACCTGGGACTTATTTATTGTTAAGTCAGTGCACGCCGACAAATCAACGCATCAGCCCGCTTCCCCCTTATTAATATTACTACCCGCCGACAAAGTGAATGCTTTTGTTTACTTTGTGTTTACAATTTGTAATTAGAAAAACATCCTATTGTTATTGTACTCGTTTATGGCCGCAGGTGTGTAGATTACGCTTTCTTGGAAAATTCAGTCCAAGCGGTCGAGTGTTGTATTCTATAGTTTAGTATAAAACCATGCCTGAACGGAGGGGTGAGGCAGTCAAGCGACGATTACGATACGAACAAGACGTGTGTACATTCGATGAGATATATAGTGACGGACTTTACGCGTGTTATTGAATCGTGCCGTTTGTACTGGTTGTGTCCAGCTATATTCGTACCTGTGTCATACGTGTTTGTATAGTTCTAATAAATGCTATAGTAATTCCAACGGCATTTTAATTCGAGTCCCGCACTCGAAACAATGTTTAACATTAAAAAATTAAACAATATCATTAATCGCAATCAAAAACGGCCTATGTCACTCATAATTAATAAAGCCTTCCGCTGGTGACAGAATTTAAAGATCGGATCAGTAGTTCAAGAGACTTCTTCCTACAGACTTCGCAATTGTTCGCTTCTAAAAGTTCGCGTAAGATGAACCTTTTCGACCCACGGGCGTAGGTCATCGAGCTATAAGTACACAGACTTGCTCGCAAGACTATTTAAGCCGCTTTAATGTTTGTACTTTTGAAACAAGGTTAAATAAATTGTTTATACAAGTGTGAGGAACAAAATTATGGAGTTAAATAATACTTTTAAACATACTGTTGCATGTCTTCGGTAGTATAGTGGTCAGTATCCCCGCCTGTCACGCGGGAGACCGGGGTTCGATTCCCCGCCGGAGAGAGGTTTTTTTTAATACTTAATTTTTTAAAATTACAACTATATTTTATTTCAATTTCAAATGAAAACATTTATTTAATTTAAACTTGTTATTTCTTGCCATTCTTGATTCATAAAATATAATTATTTTTCTTTTACCTGTTTTATTTTATATTTCAATTTAACTATTGGGACTATTTAAGTTATTTTTCTATTAAGATTTCTTCTTACAAATTGTGCCATTGGTGTTTCATGTAATTATTAAGGGTAGGGTATCCCAGATTTGTCATTTTAATAACACCCAAAAATTAGTACCAAACCTTACAAAGCATAGTATAATACGTACTAAATTTTATTATATTTAAATCCTTTCTTAATGCTCTGAAGTACAAACAAACTTACAAACGTCTTTCTATACTTGCATTTACGTAAGGATGTAACTTGTTTTACAACGTGCGCATTCATAAATTTTATAATGAACGTGACGATTTTTATCCTCATCTCAATTTTTTTTTAATTTACATATTTAACATTTTTTTTAGTCAATTTTAATTAATTCATAATAAATCATAAACTATCTATCTATAATATTATAAAATTCAAAAATATGCCCTGTCTGTACATTGAAGCTATTATAAAACATAACTATACTAGACTACCTCGATGTTTGTTTTTCTTGTCTGTTTGTTTTATTGGGGTTCACCTAAATAGTAGTGGGCCGATATCGATGCGGTTTTCACTGATCGATAGCAAATTCTTGCGACTTAAAATCTGCCCTACCTTTTTATCCCGGGAGAATTTTCTGGGGAGCAGTTTCTAGTCGTTCGTGTGTATAAAAATTAGCTTATTCCGACATAATTTTCCCTAAAACAATAGCTTACATTCTTTATTAAATTCTGCAGTACTTTGTGTCCCGTATATCCCGCGGGAATTTTGAGTCAAGCCTGGACGAAATCGCGGGCAAATCCTAGTTACAAACTAAAATTTAAAGTTTCAATTAGACACGGAACAAAGACAACATACGAAATAGAAACTTCCTAAAACCAGGCGAAATCCAAGCATAAAACAGACATTCGGTCCAATGTTTATCAAAGTTGGAGACTGTTCGCGAGTTTCAGCCCTGAAAGTTGAGGCATTAATAATTGGTTCGTCGCCTGAGGACCTCGTTGGCAGCAGACTTCGCCACAGGTGTCAAGAGCCAAACTCACAAAGTCTACAACTCTTTAGTTGCCTTGCCATTGGGATTTCTCGTTACAATTTGGTTGAGGAGCAATTCAAAATTCAAATTCAAAAGTTTTTATTAATAATAAGTTCCACTGGAGGACACTTTTTGAAGGTCATACACCTAAGTCAAAATTTAAATCTACTTCCTGTTCTATGTACACCGCTTCGCAATGTCTTATCGCGGTTTAAATGAGAAGAAGCGGCAAGAATCTCCCAGCAAAACAAGAGAAAACATTGTTGTATTGGCCCGCGAGTCATTTTAAAGTGTTTCGATTGCGAATACAAACTTATATCCTAATCCTGTCTCTGATTGAAGATAAAGATCCCGGTCAGCTCTGGAACCGCTGGCCGTCACAGCACTCCACGCCCCTGTGTGTGGCTCGCCAGAGAGGTCCCCGAATCTCAACCTAGTGCCACTATGTCATTAGGATTAGTCGGCGTAGCGGCCTTCGACTACCTGTTCGCCATTTGCGACGGGGGTCCGCTAGCTCGTCCTCCTCCCTATGCCTCTCGGCCGCCTCCTTCTGCAGCATGACGTCCTCGCAGCAGAAGGCTAGTCTAGATGACTACCAACTCTCTCTGCTAAAGTATTTCGTTATAACAACCTTGAATTGTGTTTCGGCATCGATGGTTAGCTTCCAGTACCAAGAATAGTAATTCTTGAAAAAAATAACTTCTCAAGGTTTTCAAACACATCTTAAAGCGGATACAATAGTCGATGGGTTCCATTAATTATCGACTCAATTAATATCAGCGTCCGCCGTTTGTTCAGCTTCCTGATAAGGTAATATGCAGTCGAGCCTTGGCTTCTGCCACAATACTGTAATAAATGTCTAATTCAAAGGAAAAAACCTTAGGGATGATCGTGTCCATTTGCTAATTTGAGACTTCCATTATCGTTTAAACTTTATATTCTGGTATCTATAATATTATAAAATTGTAATGCCGTTTTAGAATTACGCTGAAGCTATTTAAAATAACAACAACTGGAATACACTATATAAATGATAGAGAATTTTTTTTGACTTCTTATCTGTTTGTTCACGTAAAAACTACTGGGACGATTTCGATGCGGTTTTCGCTAATCGAAAGCAAATTCTTAGAACCTCTAGTTAAAAAAAGTATTTTTAATTATCTCACTTTAATTAATAAATTAATTTATTACCGACGCAATAATGACATACCAAGAATACGTGGCAAATCTCCATAGATGCCTTACATGCTATGCAAAATAAAAACGTTATATAGAAGATAGTTATAAGAGGCTGGAGTGAGCAGCTTTGTAAATGCAGTTTTGTCATTTCAATATTCTTCAATAGTAGGTCAATAGTAGGTCAATAGTAGTGGTAGTAAACCTTTCTAAGCAAGATACTTTTCAATTTAGCTGTAAATTTAATACAGGACACATCTAACACTTCATTCGAAATTTTATTGAAAAAGTGTATACTAGCCCCCAAGCAAGAAGACAGTACTAAAGATGGCACTATCAGTATATGCCTGGTGTTGAAATGTGAACAGTCTTATATTGCTTGTAGGGACTAAATAAATTATATTATAAAAAATATATTTACTGTTTCAATTTTATGTTTAAATGGATCAATAACTTGAAATTCCCGCGGGATTCCCGGGATACAAAGATTCGCAGCAATTTCAAAAGAATACAAGCTATCGTTTTAGTCATTAGTAAAAACTATTAATAATAATATAATATAACCCGCAGGGGGGCTTCGTGGCGAAGCCTTAGGTGAGTAGCGACACCTCGGACCTGACTCCGGGGGCCAAGGCCTCAGTGCTTTCCTTAGCCAGCCAGCAGAGTGGAGATCGCTAGAGCTAGGACTCGAGTTAAACGGGTGAAAGTGATAAATGGTATCACGCCAGAAGTGGCTTTGGTGAACCTGCAGCCCACCTCTCTACACCCATGCAGGGAGTGGCGAGTCACCGTCCGTCTGTATGTATGTTTGTAACTCTTTCACGCAAAAACTACAGAATGGATTTTGATGAAACTTTACAATAATATAGCTTACACATTAGAATAAAACATAGGCTATAATTTATAAAGATATAGTGTGAATTATTCAAAATATACCGATTTTCCATCACCACGCGGGTAAGACCGCGGAGCGCAGCTACTATGTAAATAAAGCAAAGAGACTTTAATTACATACAAGAAAATTTGCAAGGTTGTCTGTCTCTTATTG
The DNA here is from genome assembly GCA_949752895.1 of Dendrolimus pini. Lineage (NCBI taxonomy): Eukaryota > Metazoa > Arthropoda > Insecta > Lepidoptera > Lasiocampidae > Dendrolimus > Dendrolimus pini. The sequence continues at coordinate 24,698,932 of OX457129.1, read as the reverse complement.
TTTCATAAAATGCGAATGTGGGTTAAAGCAGGCAAGGCACATAGCACTACAAGTAAGCACTGTATTTTTCACTTTAAATTTTAGTTTGAAAACATTTTATTCATAATGAGCAAACGTTTTCGTGAAGGGAAGTTGTGCCTTTGAAAGAGTTTCGCAAAGTACCCGAATTGGCGAAAAAGGGTTTAGTACGTAACAACATCAAAACCACATTACTTAACCCGCAAAGTTCATCTTCTTGGTTCACGGGACAAAGTTGCTTTTAATTTATGGCAGAGGCCCCGGTGGGACCCTCGCAAACTGGCATGATTTACTGCCGAGAACATACAATGTTATTTGCTTATTTATTCATTTCTATTTCGTGTGTATAACTTATTTTTCATTAGGCTATTTTCGTAAAGCACATACACAACTTTTGCAGTCAATTGCACTACTTATCGCCAGTTCCCATAATACAAAGTCTTGGCATGGAAGAAGGTTTCTATTCATTTATTGAAGTGAAACTTCTATATAGACGGCCGCGTGGAGGGGCGGTCTAAGTTTAGAGTAGACGTGGTGAGAGACGGCATAATTTTAGAATAGACTGGATATTTTCTTGGTTCCGGAACGAATTCAATTTATTTTGTTTGATAAAATAAAATATGTTTAAATAAAAAATGCATTCAAATCATAATTTCAGGAAACCTGAGAAACATCTAAATGTGTGCTGGGACACAGTAGAAGTGGAACTTCAACGGACAAATGGAGAAACGAATGGCAACGAACAAGTGGCACACACATTTTATAAATAAATTTCTTAAGTAGATTGATTTTAATATAATAGTTACTAATTAAATTACAGCAGCACACAAAGTGATCCTACTTGCATGTAGTTCGACACACCGAATGCGAATGTGAGGTCCATTTGGCTTATACACCCTCCAAATTTCGAATGAATTGCGAAAAATAGCTAAAATAGCGAATATTGCAGTTATGGAGACGAATCTTTTATAGATTTAGATCAAGTAAGTGTGTAGTGTACTTACAAGCAAAAATAAGGCGCTGTGCAATAATTGACACGTACAAAGAATATATATAAATTTCCAACAGCAACATATGGGCCGAGGCATGCGAGGAACAACCACAGCCTCACTGGCAGATCTTCCCTTGAGACGGAGGAGCATTCCATCTTGTAAACATATGTTTTAAGACGCTGACCCTGAATTCGAAGTTTTAAAATATATATAATCGTATTCAGAATCGATTTTAGTGCGTCGAAATTAGGGATGGGTCGAAATTTGATTTACATTCGTTTGACCGAATTTCGGCAGCTTGAGCCGAACTTCGGCATTCGGCCAAATTCGGTTTAAATGCCGAACATTCGATGCAAAAGCGAAATACCTACTTGCACTAGTTGACTAAAGTTAATAGAAATCATATCTATCATAACCGTATATACTCATGGTCATTTATCTTAGTTCGGAACATGTAAATCTTAACGTGCAATGTGATAAAAAATAAATAAAATTTGTTCTTGATTGAGTCTTTGCCTAATTAAATAGACATCAAATTAAAAAAACAAAAAAAAACTTATTATTCCTCTAAGAAACATCATTAAGTAGTGCAACTGCTTAATTATAATGGGTAACTTGAATTTAAAAAAACACGTCTAAGTTACATCAGCAGTTATAACTTTAATTTTGATGGAAATCATTTTTACGAATTAAACATAATGAATAATTCTAAAAATTATAAAATGGTGATTATTTTTCAATTAAAGGTCTAAAAATATATTCTTTTATCCACCTACTCATACTTAAAATATACTAGAGGTAGGTTATGGTGTAAAAAAAACAAAAATTTGGTGTCATCAAGTTGACGTTGTCAACAGGTCACGCTGTTTTGCTCTTGAGAAAGAGTGGCGAAATCAAACCGAAATTTGGCCGAATTTTTTGTTTTAACCGAATGTTCGGCCGAAGTTCGTATTCGGTTCAAACCACATTCGGCCCAACCCTAGTCGAAATACATGTAGGTAGGTGGGTCTGGACAAATGTTACTTTTGTGTGACGATGATTAGACCTACTTGTGGGCCGGACAGACATTGACCTGCCCTGAAAAATAAAAATCTAGAACCCGATTCCAGCCCCAATTAACGGGTCCAATTGGGAAATGTGAATCTAGTCTATCCAGGGATCGACTGAAACACACACAAAATTTCATCAAAATCGATCAAGCCGTTCTAGAGTTTTAATCTAAGCTAGATTAACGAACAGCGACAACAAATAGTAATAGCAATTGATTTTACTATCTATGTGATAAACATGTATAATTAAGATGAGAAAAGTAGGATGATTATAGTTGGACTAAACTACATTCACCTTCAAAAACACACAATTCTTTCTTAAAATCTATAACTCATTCAAGCGCTAATTTTGTATTTAACGACCTACTAGTTTAAAATTACAGCGTGTAAAAAAGCGAATAGCTCCATCTATATTTATCAACGTGAACTAAAACACTGAAGTTTTACTATAGTCATCTTTCATCGATAAACATCTTTTTTAATGCTAGATCTAGCATTAAAAACGATGAGAGAGAAAATTTATAGCTATAGCAGCACTTGTAGATCTTAAAGGACCAAAAATAATTAGTAACCACGACTATAAAAGGCGATACTGGTTTAGTTAGTCTGATGCTGTGGGGGCAGTGAGTTCCACAAACGGACAGCCTATACCGTGAAGTTATCAACTACCAATAATCAAGATCAGTATTATTTATTATTATATTGTTACATACCGACAAAGACCGCGCATCTGGCATGTTGTAAAAACGAATTCTTTTATTTACTTTGTGTTTAAACTTTAAAAACATCTATTGTTATCGTACTTATTTTATGGCTATAATTAGTGTCGAACGACTTAATCCTTGTTTTTATTGCATTGCGTCGAAGCTTGACAGATGCGCGTGAACCCTTTGTCGGTATTATACAGGTTAGTATAAAACAATGCCCGAACGGAGGGGTGAGACAATCAATCGACGACGATGATACGATTAAAACGTGAAGTACTTTCGATTAGCGACATAGTGACGGACTTGGCGCATGTTGAATTGCATTGAATCGTGCAGCGTGACCTGGTTGAATCCAGTTTTATTTTGTACTTGTTTTATACGTGTTTATACAGTTCTAATAAACTCTATAGTAATTCCAACGGCATTTATTTTAATTCGAGTCCTGTAGCTCGTAACAATATTATTAGTATTTCAGTTTGGCAGTCGTCTCAGTGGCGCGGTGAGGAACTTCGTTTAGGGTAAGCCGCTTGGCGGCGCCGGTGGGGCTCCTAGGGGTATAGAGGTTCTCACTCACCCGCACATGCCGTCGAGATGAGAGCGCGAGTGTTCCGCGTGCGCTCATCTCTCTTCCCGTGGGGCGCGTTACAGACCGCCCCACGCCTGCCAGGGCATTGCGGAGCCGGGTAGCCCATTCCCGTAGCCCTGGCATAAGGCGCAGGACGGAACACCCAGGGGTTTAGTGGGTATCCCTAACTGGGGAGTGGCAATAGCGTGGCTCCGGTTCTGACCGGGCGCGCTAGTGCCACCCCCGATCTGGCGTATCCCACACTCACACGGGCTTCTGTGCCTGTCGCGGCTTAGTCCTCAAACGGATTTCCCCTGGCCAAAAAAAGGGTAAGCCGCTTGAAAAAACATAATTACCGTATGATCCAAGCGCCGACTATACCGCTGTTGAAAGGACATCTAACTCACTGTGTATTTTATTATTTTTAATTTTGCAAAACTACAGCCTATTTTGAAAAAGCCGGTGGCTCGATCGTTTTATGAATTGTTATTTTATCCGTCCAACGTAAAGCCTAGTTAGCACTAATAAATTAGTCGAGTACCGAGTAATTGAGTAAATAAACGTGTATGAACAACAAAAATGTAGTGGAGTCGATGCGCCTCGCGTCACTGCTTACTTGTTCATTTGTTTTACAAAGTACGAACCTGTTGTTTAGTTCATTCGCTGCCGGAAAATGTCGTTTCGCTGGAGCGAAGAAATCAATTCAAAATTTGTTTTTGCGTATTTACAACATGAATGCTTGTGGAATGTTAAGTACTTCACATTCCGAAAATAAGGAAAACATTCGTAGCTCCTAATTCGTCTCTTGTATTAGTCCATTGTCGTACCCATAGCTTTTTTCTCCTTATTACACAAATTTCTTCATCCACCTCTGAACACCGCTGGAATAATATTTCTCCACCCGAAATTTGCAATATCTTAATGGGTTCAGAACTAAATTAAAGATATTTTTAAAAGAGCACCAACATTCACAACGCGACCTAAACATGATACAAGTGGTATTTAGTTTAATTGTATTTTAATTTTGTTTTTTAAAACGTATCTATAACATCAACATACCTATTGTATACCTATTGTGTATGTATTGTTACGTACGAGCGGGGTACGCACTTATGGAATGGAAGAAAACACCAGTTTTAAATTTAGAAGCTTTTATTAACTTACACAGCCGCACGTAGTACCTCTCTGCAGGGTTACCCCTATACGCACGACCAACGATGCACAGTCCCGACAATAAGTTGTCACACCCTCAATACCGTCGCCGATATTGCGCGGACCACCTCCAATATTATCGCGCGTAGCTCGCTTCTGGTTTCCCTCTCGAACTACGCTACACACCTCCTTTGCGTATCTGTCCACCAAACTTCTCACTAATTTCACCACTTAGTTCGTCTCTGTCCTCTATTAACGTTCTCTAATATCGCACTTGTCGTTTCACCGTCTTGGACTGAACTCAACTTTAAACTCTTAAACTTTCAACTCTAAAACTGCTCGGTAGGCGCGCCTTACGCTGTTTATATACCCGGAATAAGTTTATACATCTATCCCTTTCTAACATCTATCTATCTCTTTCTCTCTTTCGTCGTCTATCTCTTTCTAACATCTAGCTATCTCTTTCTTTCGTTTATCGTCTATCTCTTTCTAAATATATCCGTCCTTGTCTTTTTCTTCCAGAAATTTCTAGTTCTTTCTAAAAGTTCTAAAACTGATTTACGCTGCTGGGGAGTTCCACCCTCGGTCGCCACACTACCCCCTCCTAAAACGTGCTCGTCCCGAGCATCGTTAGAACATTGAATTTTCGCTGGTCGACCCACATGGACTTTCCCGGCAGGACTCTTCGTTACTCCGTTTCTCCACATAGCTGTTCCAACGCTGTCCAGATAAGACTCTCGTGGAAAGCTCCCCACATCTGCCCGTGACTCCTCACGACACCATCGCAATGCTGAAGGGCACCGCCTCCGATGTCTTTTCTGGACATCCTTGACTAAGTCCCCAGTATTCGCCGTTGTAGCTCGTCTCTTAACCCTCTTCTTCCTTCGGTCCGCCTTATTCCATGTTCCTGTATGACCAGACCAGCGTTCCTCTGACATGACCCTCATGGTTTGCCCGTAACACTCGCTTGCGGCAACTTCACGCGGCACTTCTTCAGAACGTTGTTTCTGGCGATTTCGTCGTAGCATCGGCGCATCTACCAAAACTTGTTTCCGAAACCCATTTCTGTGCACTTTTTTTTTCTTTCGATTTTCTTTACTAATTCTTAGCCAGACCGCGTCTTTACATCCGCCATTCATTGGAACTTCCATTTCTCCACACTTGAGGATGCCGTTTCCTATATCAAGTGTACACCGATGCCTTCTGAGGAAATCTAAACCAATTATGCATTCCCCTATAATGTCGGCTATAACTGCTTGTTGCCAGAAAAGCTTTTCACCAATCTTGATAGCTACTTTCTGCTCTCCTTTTACCGGTATCCGTTGGCCAGTAGCCGTTGTTAGCTCAACAGTGTTGTCTTCATTAGTTACTTTTCCATTTTTCCTCAATAACTGCGGTGCAATAACTGTGCGCGTTGCTCCAGTGTCTATAGTTAGTAGACAAGCAACTCCATTCACTATCCCATTAACCATTAAACTATTCCCATTTGAACTTTGATAAATCCGAATTTCCGGGGTAATTTGTCTGCCAGTCTGTATCGTACTCGCACCTCTGGCCTTGTCTGCTCTTTCTGATACAGAAGCGTCAGTTCTTTGCCCCTCATAAGGTCGTCTAGGGCACCTGTTTCGGAAATGTCCTCGCTCCCCACAGGCATAACATCTGACTGCAAAAGTCCTTCGACCTCCCGTGGAATCATCGCTTGACGTGATCTCACGTATGCGTCCACTCCTCGAATCTCGGCGAACAGCTTCTACTTCTAAAGCGTGCGCCAAAGCCTCCTTCATGTTATCGTGGTGGCCTAATCGTACAGCTGCTCTTGTCTCAATGTCAGATATACCGTCAACAAACGTTTGAAGAAGTATGCTGTTGACAAGTGTCGAAGGCGAACTCTGATATGCCTTTCGTACCAGCTTCTCCACCTCCAGTGACCACTGCTGCAGCGATTCATTAGGTCTCTGATAACGCTCTCGAAGTTGGGTTCGGAACACATGCTCCAAATGAGAGTCACCAAACCGCGAGTCCAAGGCTTCCATTAGTTGTTCATAAGAGGAATCCTCGCTAACAGCTTCCAATACATTCATTGCCTTATCCCGAAGTCCCAGGATAAGCGCAGTCTTGGCTTGTGCATCATCCCATCCGTTCATCTGAACCACTGCTTTGAACTGCCGCCTATAAGCCGCCCATGAGGATGCCCCATCATAAGGAGGTGCCTTGAAGTTCAGCGCAGATGACGTCGTTACTATGGGCATTGACACACCCCTAACCTTTATTCTCTGCACATCTTCTTCTATGGCCGAAATTCGTTCCTCATGCCCAGCGAGACTTTCTTCATGTACTTGAAGTTTATTACGTACCTCCTCAATTGCTAGTGCACTTTCTTTGACGGCCTCTAAGATGCTTCTTTCGCCGATCCTCTGATCTTCTCTCAAGGCACGCAACTGCTCCTCTTGATGGCGAGCTAGTTCGTCTTGCATTGCGCGCAGCTGTTCTTCTTGGCGACGAGCTTGTTCTTCCTGACGGCGGGCTTGTTCTTCTCGACTATGGGCTTGTTCTTCCTGCATCGCTCGCAGCTGCTCGAACAATGCCCAGAACTCCGATTTAGGGGGCTGCGTTCTTGATGGGTCTGTTGAAGTCCCCTCAACAGGATCGTTTAACTCTCCAGGGTTTTCTTCCACAGAGCTCTCCAGTTCCAAATTCTCTCGTTGCTGGGCGGCAGCCCTAGCTCGAGTGTTGACGCCGTCTCTTGGCATTACTGGCATTTTATCTTCCAATCCCACTTCTGACACCAAATGTTACGTACGAGCGGGGGTACGCACTTATGGATTGGAAGAAAACACCAGTTTTTAATTTAAAAGCTTTTATTGACTTACTCAGCCGCACGTAGTGTCTCTCTGCAGGGTTGCCCCTATACGCACGACCAACGATGCACAGTCCCGATGATGAGTTTTTACACCCTCAATACCGTCGCCGATATTGCGTGGACCACCTCCGATATTATCGCGGGTAGCTTGCGTCTGGTTCCTCTTTCGAACTGCGCTACACAGCTCCTTCACGTATCTGTTCACCAAACTTGTTACTAAATTCACCACTTAATTCGTCTCTGTACTCTATTAACCTTCTCCGATAACTCTTTAGTATCGCACTTGTCGTTTCACCGTCTTAGACTGAACTCAACTTTAAACTCTTAAACTTTCAACTCTAAAACTGCTCGGTAGGCGCGCCTTACGCTGTTTATATACCCGGAAGAATTTTCTAGAAACCATATATCTGTCTCTGTCTTTTCTTTCCCGAACCTTCTGTTCGGGAACTTTCGTTTATACATCTATCCCTTTCTAACATCTATCTATCTCTTTCTCTCTTTCGTCGTCTATCTCTTTCTAACATCTAGCTATCTCTTTCTTTCGTTTATCGTCTATCTCTTTCTAAATATATCCGTCCTTGTCTTTTTCTTCCAGAAATTTCTAGTTCTTTCTAAAAGTTCTAAAACTGATTTACGCTGCTGGGGAGTTCCACCCTCGGTCGCCACAATATTACTCAGGCTATTCAAGAAGCAATGTTTCAAAAGCATTCAAAAGGGAATGCAAGGGAATTTTTATCCGTGCAGGAATGGAGAAAGAATACAATTTCCTGCGGCCTGCCGTAAGAGGCGACAAAACAACCCACAGCCAGGCGGTGGTAGGGCATTTGCCCGACTGGATGGCTACCACCCCTGGTCTAAAGTATGTGGCCATAACAACCTTGAGTTGTGTTCCAGCATTATTGACCAGGTTCCAGTCTCCTTTAATAGAGCAGCAGCGCATTTGTAGCACCTTTGGTGTTGCAAATGTCCATAGACGATGGCAACCGCTTTCGATCACGTGGGCCGTCTGCTGAACTCCTGCAATAATAAAAACTGTTTCGTATTAAGACTAATAAAGGAGTTGTTTTCAATTTCAATCATCAACTACCTAAGTCCTTATCAGACGGAAATTGGGGAGCATCCCTACGCACTGTCTCCTTACATTAATTCCTGAAACAAATTTAACATAATTGCTAATGGTAAACGCGTGTATCATGCAAATGCTTCCCATTATAAGAAAATACTAAGAAATTTATAATGAACATCATTAATTTCCTGTTACTTACAATTTCAATATTTATAAAGGAATATAATACAGTTTAGGAAATTAGAAAATTTTACAAAAAGTAGCTAAGGCGGTGTTCCCTTTCAAACTCTTTGTGCCGTTAAAAGTGACTGTGGTTTTAAATAGTTGTTTTGTTACGACTCTTTTGTTTTTATCACATACCAGCACCTAAGGAAGAATGTTGCAACACGTTTTATCCACCAATTTATTTATTTAATTTAGCACAGTTAAATACTATGGTTAATTCATGAACGTTATGCATGCAAATACAGGTTAGATAAGATTGGGTATTTGTCTACTCTAAATCATCAAAAATATCCAATCTTATAAACGTGTAAATATTATTACATACCGACAAAAAAAATGCGCACACCTGGCTGTCGTAAAACGCAGTTTATTACCTTTCCTGCATTCGGAGTTGTTTTGTTTACGTCGTGTTTAAAATTTGCAATTAATAAAAACATCCTATTGTTATCGTACTTGTTTTATGGTCGTCATTAGTGTCGAACTAATCCTTGTTATTAGATTGCGTCGAAGGTTGCCAGGTGTGCGGATTAACTCAGTGAACGCGGTTCTTTGTTGTATTGCACAGTTTAATATAAAACGATGCACGAACGGAGGGGTGGGGCAGTCAAGCGACGATTACGATACTAGCAAGACGTGTGTAGTACATTCGAAGAGCGATATAGTGACGGACTTTTCGCGTGTTATTGAATCGTGCATTGTTACTGGATGTATCCAGTTATATTTGTACCTGTTTTATACGTGTTTGTACAGTTCTAATAAACTCTATAATAATTCCAACGGAATTTTAATTCGAGTCCTGTGTAGCTCGTAACAATAATATTTAATATTGATTAGAATACTGGTGGGCACATCGCGTAAACGATAAAGTTTCTGTTCATATAGCCTAAGTTAAATAAGGAGCAAAGAAGAAATGAATATACTGCTAGAGTACAACAAGTCGTCGTTTTATTTTGTATTCTCCTCTCGACGATTGAGTCACGGGCCCTCATCAGTGGTTCCTCACTATCTGATGAGGTAACCATCATCGACGCACCACACACTAACCTAAACCCCCACAAAGAATAATTGCCTTGCCATGTTGCCCCCGCTAGGTCTCATTTAAAAAGTTATGTACAAGAAATATTGGTTTAATGTCCTGAAGGGTAATAAGCATGATTATAAGATTAAAGCATACTAAAGAATCTTTGGCGGTCTTCAGGTCGAAATGAAATACTGTTGTGTGTTTCATTGCAGTTTAGTGTTGTATAATTATTTTGTAAAATGCCGATAGCACTATATTATTATAGTGCTATATTATATTGTTACGAATCGAAATCGAAATCGAATTAAAATGCCGTTGGAATTACTATAGATTTTATTAGAACTATAAAAACACGTATAACACAGGTACAAATATAACTGGACGCAACCAGTACAAACTGCACGATTCAATAACACGCGCAAAGTCCGTCACTATATCGCTTATCGAGTCTTGCTCGTATCGTAATCCTCGCTTGACTGCCTAATCCCTCCATTCGGGCTTTCCTTTTATCCTGTACAAATACAATATGCCTCGACGCAAAATAATAATTTCCACGAATTAGTTAGACACACCTGCCTAATGACTGCCATGAAACAAGTACAATAACAATACAATTACAAACCACCCGGCTGTGGGTTTTTTTTCGCCTCTTACGACAGGCCGCCCGGCCGCAGGAAATTGTTCTTCTTCTTTCTCCTTTCCTGCTAGCTTATAATTTATGTATAGATTGTTTGTAAAGCATTAATGAACTGTTGGCTAGTAACAATGCAGTGGCAAGCCATTATCTTGAAATTTATGATACAGAATCCCCTCGTGCAATTTTCTAGTGAATGATTTTAAATCAGCACGCTATTACTGAATTCTTGGTGTATTTTTTAAGGATTTTCCCCATTACGCTGCTCCCCCGACACGGTATTTCCATTTTTATTGACCTCCCCTCTATAGACTCTGCAAATATTATTCTCAATTCCAAATATTTGCGAACGCTATCGCCAATTTACGCACTCGAACATGAACGAAATTCGAGGTAGCTATTAAGTGAAAATTTATCTCTTACACCTTCGATCAGAATTGAATCGAGAAGAGTACACAGGTGTATAAATTTACTAGGATATGCCAGTGACTTCGTCCACGCTTGGCTTGAAATTTACGCGAGATTCCAGGAACACAAAGCACTACATTAAAAATCGTTGCTGTGAAAATTGTGCCGGAATTAGCTAATTTTTATGCACCCGAAATGTAAACCGCTTCCGGAAAAAATCCCGCGGGATTCCTTGAATAAGAAGTAGCGCAGATTTTAAGTCTAACAATTTTCTGTCGATCAGTGAAAAACGCATCGAAACTGATCCCGCAGTTTTTACGTGAATCCCAAACAAACGGACAAGAAATCTAAAAAAATGCATCTACTTCTCCATCGTTCATAAACAAATGTTACATACACTATAGAGTATTCCAGTTTTTTTTTTTAAGCTACAAAGTACAGATTTTTAGAGTTTTATAATATTATAGATAATATTATCAATATGAGCTTGGAACAAGTTTGTAGGCGGCTCTAAGAACCTTAAAGAAGCCTACAAACTTACTTCAGCTCAATATGAATAACACAGTAACACTGAACGATAAAATAACTAAATATAGACTAGTAAGTAATGTGAACAAGACGAAAGTTATGGTATTTGAAAGAGACGAAAAGATGTCAATTTGTAATATACACATAGGGAGCCAAAAATTAGAGCAAGTCAAAGAATTTGTTTATCTAGGGTGCATGTTTACTAGGGATGGAAAGCATGAAAGTGACATCGAATGAACAGTATTTGCAGGTAATAAGGTGAATGGAGCGCTAAACTCTTTTATGAAAAGCCATTAGTGCCAACACTAATGTACGGCAGTGAAAGTTGGGTGTGGCAGAAGAAGCATGAAAGTAGAATAAATGCAGTTGAAATGAAAGCTTTGAGAAGTATATGTGAGGTAAGCATAAATGATATGATACGGAATAATGTAATAAGGGAACGTTGTGGATTGAAAGAAGATGTAATAACAAGAGTTGAAAAAGGAATGTTAAGGTGGTTTGGGCATGTAAAGAGGATGGGTGAAAATAGAATCACAAACAAGTGTATGACAGTATTGTGAATGGTAGAGTTGGTACCGGTAGACCACAACGTACACACCATGATCAAATAACAGAAGTGTTAAAACGAGGTCAGGTAAAAAGCATATCAAATAAACGTGCACGTATGAAGAGGCTAATGAAAGTAGATGAAGCGAAAGTTGTTTGTCTGGATCGTCGCAAGTGGAGATCTATAGTCTCTGCCTACCCCCATGGGAAAAAAGGCGTGATAATATGTATGTATGTATGTAGACTAGTATAAGTTGATAAAACTACTACACGAATTGTTTTTCTAAGTTCTACTAAGAGTATTAGCCGATACTTTTGTTCGCTTTCTGTAACACTCTTTAATGTTTACCTTCAGGCGCTATTTTGTACGTCTGAGTTTTTACCTAGGAAAGATCAACAAATTGCTCTTACCTTTCTGTTTCTGAATTCTGAAGCTCATTATTTAGTGCCCTCTATTAGCAAATGACGTATAATATGAACAACTTCTGTTTTGTAATATATTGTTCCTACCGACAACAGATGGCGGTAAGTATATTGAAATCTATTTCTTATCAGACATTTCAAAGTAAACCCATTTATATAAGGCTTACGTTTTATAATGTATTCATATGCCATAATATAAAATAATCAATCAATAATCAATTTTCTACCTGTGTTTAATCTGAGTATCATTTCATTCTTTTTATTCAATACCAGTTCAGTAATCAGTCATTCGTACAAACAGAAGTGCTGCCACTGTAGAAAATATTCACTAGATTTTGTGAATATGGAGTTTGTCAACCAACGAAAGTGTTAGGAAAGTATGTTTTTGCCAGCAAAATTATAACTGGGTGTAAAATCAATCTCATAGAATATTGAATTGAATAATATACAACAAAGCTTTTCACAGCTTGGAAAATAAATCAATAATCCTATTACGTAGGTATTAATGGGGTTATTTTCCTCTCATAGTTATTACAAAAAGAGAAAAACAATGACACAGGCAAATTAGACAGACATTATAAGAGCAGGCAAAAGATATTTAACTATTAAAATAAAAGATTACCGACATTCGATGCTGTATCTCGAGTTTCTTATTGAATCCCATATGAGTAGAGTTATGGTTGGTAAATTACCATCGCTTGAATTTTTACATTACTTGTATATAGCTCATTTTAATTGATAATAAGACAAATGAATGATTAGTACGACATAAGAACGGGCCGTAACCTACCAAATGATGTAATACTTGCCGCTAAAACTATTGAAGTGACCTCACAATCAGATTAGGAAAGAGCATGACATCCAGCGCATTTAATGGTTTTTTTAATTAGTAATGTTTTGTGCATACTCTGCTACTGACACGTAAGTAGTGCGAAAACCACCATTTTTACCATTCTCACCCTTAATCAGTGTCGTGGGACAGTAATCGGAAGAGAACAAAGAGTCCCGCTCCCTCTTCGACCTAGCTACCTCCTTAATAGATATTACAGTCTGTAACCAATCCAATATTTTCAAAAAAAAACAATTAAGATGCAGAAACTTGTCGGATGAAGTATTTAACTAGGGGTACTGTAACAAATTTGGCAAATTTTTCATCCTTCGCTTATTTAACGATTTCCGTGGAATTTTTCGACATCAAATCTAGAGAATCAATTATTAACATGGTGGCAATACTGTCAGTCGACTGTCAAGTCAAAGTGAATCGGTCTATGTCAACGGTTGCGTGTTTCGGGACAAATTTTGCAATTATTTGTTTACGGATTTTAATAACAATAATAAATAAATATATTTTATATAGAAAACAGTGACAATTGATTCAAACTATGTGAGCGTTTTATAAATTCTACAAAATATTAAATGCCAGTGAATAAGCTTTTGTGGACGATCCTGTTGTGTTCGTGTTGGTTATAGTTTTTTTTTTTTGCTTTTGAATACTGTGTTGTATTTTCTTCTTGTTATTAATTATTGAAGTGAATTCTGTCCAACTCAATCGTCAATGGATTATTAGCAGGTAAGAATCTACTGAATTAGCAAAACTTATAGAAATCCATCGGCTGAAACGATGGCGGGTGTCCTTTAATATTTTTCGGTTTTGGGTTTTGCTCACTATGTGTTCGTATTTCGTAGACACTGGTGGGTGCGGTACGACCGCCTGCCAAGATAAACATTATTTATTACGGATAAAATGCCTTTCTGGGTGTAACGAGGCACTAAATACAGTTATTTTTCGGGGTCAACGACGCCCGGCAACGTGCTCTCACTCCGTGTTATCACGATACAATCAGATTGATATTAAACATGAAATTTAAAATCTCCAAATGGAATGTATCAGTTATGTGTGTTATAGACCCCGAGACATTCGATTACAGGCTGATAGTGCAACATCGATCATTATCTACATACAAATAGTATAATCTTTAATCTATTTTCCGTGTATCGATTTGGCGACCTTGCTCGTCTTGCTTCTTGTTCGTCTGTTGTTGTTATTCAATAAGCTGCCTAATTTCACTTTTGTTATACATCACTTAGAGAAAGTTATTATTTGAATGGCACACATGATAAATTGAATGGCATCCTATTTTTCTTAGTGTGCTTGAAATTTAATATTCACTCTTAAGAATTACCAAGAATTTTAACTAAAGTTTCTTTTATAGAGTATACTAGTTACTAATAAACAATATTCAAATCTTTTCATTAATAAAAGTGGGTTTCTATGAAATCCTAGATAGTATGTTTATAGTAAAGATTCCAAAACTATGATCTATATTGAAATATTATAAATAATGATTGTTTTGCATTTATACAGACTAATATTTCAGACAATAGATAAAAGTTATTTGTAAACTAAAATATAACATGGGAAAATTAAATATGACACTTGCAGGAAGATCCAGCCCTGAGTAAATAAATGTTTGATCCAGAAACTTGTGTTCTGGATATTAGAGAATAGGTAACACAACAACCAATTATTTGTCCAGTAATTAATGTCATGAATTCAAGGAACCTTGTCAAATAATATATATTAAAAGAGTAAAAGACTAAGGTAAAAGAACAAGTATACAATAATAAATAATGTAAAATGTACTTCAAAGTCATTTAAAAGTTAACTGCTAACATTAAATATTAAATGATAGAGACACAATTAACATTGACAGCTGGACAATTAGTCATATATACTAATTACCCTCAATTCTATTTATTATAATGGACATTAATTGTAATTGATTTATGAATAATGGTACTGACATTTTGGATTAGGCAAGTCATAAGTTATAGGTCAGTCCAAAAGCTTGGTGAGTTGAATGTCATCTTTTTTTGTTTGTAATGAGGAGTAATCAGCGTACGAGCTTGTCACAGTATGGGGATTGCAGTGAGGGCTTATGAGACTCGCTGGTCTGCTCCTACCGTTATGGAAGTAGGTTGCCATTGCCAGAGTACTTAATAAATCTCTATGCATTTCTTTTGAACACCTATAGCCACGGTCAACAGCCATCATGTAGGGTCTGACAGGGGCTGGCCGAGATGGCCTTGTCATCATGGTTAATGTCACTTAGCAATACTTCTTCACATGGGAATGACTTACACAGCACTTTAAATTGCACAAGGGAAGCCACTTACGGAGATACACACCTGGAGCAGCCAATTAAGATAATGTCTTACAAAAATAAGCTGTTTATTTGTTTGTTATCTATACTATAATAAATCTTACAGTGCCTGTAAAAATGTGTCGAAAATTAGGGGGGGGGGGGCTACTCGGAGCAACAGATTCCGAAAATGCAATTTTTAGGTTTTTTGTCCGTCTGTGTGCGTGTCTGTTAGAGCATCACTCGAAAACTACTGAACGGATTTAAATGGAACTCGAAATAGAGCTAGCTTATATCCTGGGGCATAACTTAGTATACTTTTTATCCCAATAAATGATGTGATTTCCATGGGATAGACGGAATTAGTGAAAAAGGTTAGAAAATAAAACTGCACACCACATCTCCTTTCAGTTCCCACCAAAAACTCAACATTTCAGATAAATGTGTTGAGTACATCCGGCGACACAAGTTTGATTATCTGCATACATGAAATTCACCTTTGGCACATTCGCACGTTAAAAATATTTTCTTATTTATTATAGAAAGTGAATTGCCTAGAACTGTATTTATTTTGCACCATCCAAATATTATTTTACATTATTTTTATTTTGCTGCCTGAATGCTTAAGTATTTTTTGCATTTCCTTGTCAGTTGCTTGAGATTGGTGCAACCAACTCAAGATGATGGTGGAAACCATCTTGGAGTCCTCGCAGGACTTTGGTGAGTTTATTTTTTTTTTGCTTTGCTCTACTATTTCTGTTTTAATTTGCTATGTTCTATAAAATTATAAATATATTTTTTTTACTATGTTAGTTTGATGTCAGAAAACTCAAAATATATAGCTGACAAATGTATGATTCGGAAAGTTAACAATGCTAAATATAAACAGTTTTATTCATGTTGAGTTAGAGTAAGTTTGTAGGCTTCTTAAAGGTTCTTAAAGAAGCCTACAAGTTTTTCTTTGTATGTTTGCTTATAGGCAAACTGGCAGATGGGTCCACTTGATGACAAGTGGCTACCATCGCCCATGGACATCTGCAACACTATGGGAGCCAAGGCGTTGCTTACCTTGTTGACACTTTAAATATCTGTTTACGCCCTCTCTGAAGAACCCCATATTTTTATTTTATTTATTTAGGATAATAAACATAAAAATTTGGGGCTCTCTTATTGTAGCGCTGTGGGAAAACCGCGGCAGGGAGCTCATTCTATAGATTGCTCATGTATGGCATAAAGGAGGGAAGGAGCGTCACGTACAGTGGATAACTTCCAGGTGGCAAGGAAGTGTGGATGAACTCCCAGTCGTCGGCGAGCAGTGTGGTGGTAAAATGGCGACGTAGGTACCAAACCAAACAGCTCCTCAGAACACTCCCCATTGTGCAGACGGTAGAACGCGCTTAGAGCGCCTACGTCTCTTCTGAGACTTAAAGGTTCTATACCGTCTGTAAATTCGGGATCGTCGACAATCCGAACCACTCGGCCTGCAAAGAGTTTTCCTTACTAACTTAATATCAATATAACCGAAAAGGTGTTTAGGTATTTCTTTATGAAGGATGATCTTTTTATTTTGGTGACCTTGCCTTTAGCGACAGCGCTATTGTTCAGTTTGCTGGGAAAAATAATATATCCTTAATATTATAATTCCAGCAAAGACAATGAAGCTAATGAACAAAGCCTGAGTCGAAGGCGACAAACACTCTGGTGTAATTAGTTTCAAAGTTATTTTTGTGAATTAATTACATACATTCTACATTACAATGTGTTGGAACGTTATGAGTCCATTGTCACTGTTCTCATAACAAACACGCCTTTTTGTGTGTGCCCAATGTGAATACAGAATGAACCACCTATGTATTACATATTCAATAGCCCGAATAAAAGTTAGTTGTTAATAGTCTAAGGACCGATTCCATTACGATCGCCTTAAATAGATTTAGATAATCATATTTAATTGCTTAATTATGTTTTAAACTAAACCTATTTAAGGTGCCTTAAATTATTGTTTCTCAACCATTTTCGTATAGCGCCCCACAAAAAAATCAAAAGATCAAATAAAAAGTTATTTTAATTAATAGTTTATATAACGTTTAATTTGTATATAAACAGGTATTATTTTTTTCACAGACTGCGACTCCCAGGTTGAGAAACGGTACTCTCTAAGTAAAATATGTCATATTAAGCTAGGCTCTTCTGAAAACCTTTTATTTGTTATTTAGGCATGTCCAACGGATCGCTGCCGCAATGGAAACGGGAGCTGCTGCAGCGGCGCGCGGCGCGCTCGCGGCCCGCGGCGCCCCCTCCGCAGCCGCCGCCGCCCCCGCCGCCGCCGCCGGCGCCCCACGACGACGAGGACGAGGAGCTGCGCTACGGGCCCGGCATCGTCAAGAGGCTCAAGTCGCGTTACTTGAGTCTGGCCTTGAGGGACGCGCCACGGCGACGCCCTTCCGTGCTCAGGCGGGCGACGTCCCTCGAGCACCTGTTGGACGAGCGGCCTCCACCCGTGCCGGCGGCGAGGCCCTCCGCCGCCCACAACCGCCCCCCGCGGCCGGCCTCAGTGGCCGCTCCACCGGCGATATACACACCATCGCCCCGCCGCGAGTCTATGAAACGAGCCCGTTCCGTGGACGCCCTGAGTCGGCTCGATTCGAGGGACGAGCCTCGGCAGCCGTCGCCGTCCCCCCCGCCTCCGCTCGCCCCGCGCCCGCCTCACGTCAGAGCCGCCCGCCCGCCACGCAGACCTGCCCCCCTGTTACGTGAAACGGAACGACCTCCGCCAGACGTCGTTCGGTCTACTCTGCGCAAGTTCGAGACTGCCCCGACGAGGCGCACCGCCCCCGCGGCGAGGGTTTCCGCAGTGCTCAAAGGTCTCGAGGCGCCGCAAAGGACGTCGACCCCGGAGCCGGATGCTCCGGATCTCATGCCCAGGTCTCCGAGCCCATCGGCGATGGCGCCTCCGTCGCCTGTGCCTTACATATGCGACACTCCTCCGCCGGTTCTAACACCATCGACTCCGGGGTCCTTGGAAACCAGACAAGTGTCGAGAGCGGCCTTAGAGGGCATCGCCCGTGCTGGTTCTACTACTCGATATTCATTCGAAGCGCCACGAGTGGGTTCCCATCTGCCCCCGCTGTCAGCGACGAACCCAGTGTTGGTCGGTCGGGCGAGGCGCATCGGGGTGATCAGACCTATGCCATCGCCGACGCTCAGCCTTTCGGATGCATCTCCTCCACGTGAGGAGATAACTGAAAAAATAGAAGAGACGAACGGCAGGATGGCTTCACCTCCTCCGGAGTTGGAGCAGCCGCAGCCTGTGCGAGCGGAGAGGAAGGAGCCTCCGCCGTCGGCGTTCGTCGAGCCGATTCCCCGCGTTTCGGAGCCTATCCGAGAGGAGTCCCCGCGCCCGCGCCCGGAGACCCCGCCGCCCCGAATCCCTTCACCGGAACCGAAACTGGTGGAAGTCATCGAACCCCCGCCGCTAGTGAACGGCCACGGAGCCCCCGAACGTTCGGATAAAGTGTCTTGTGTCGGGTCTAAAATCGTAGCCGCCGGTATCGAGCGCGCGTGGAGTGGTTCAGCCGAAAAGAAAGTGGAAGTGAACAACAAGAAGGAGGGTGTGGCGACGCCGTGGGGGGCGCAGAGGAGGCCTAGGGCGCCGCCCCCCGCCGCCACCTCGGTCGTCTTCAACTTCTCCGACCGCAAGGAGGTGCCCGACTACGTCGAGAACGACGGCATCGTGCTGCGCGCCACCAGGAGGAACAGGATCAAGGTAGGCCTTGCGATATTATCTAGGCTCGACACGCTGAGCACGGTAGGCAACTACTCAAATTTAGGCGCAACACGCAACAACACCCACAAAGTTATTTCGATTGGTTCACTTGAATCTAGATAATGAGTAGTGAAATCAACAAGTACATACAATACAAATAGACAGGCTTCTGGGAGAAGACAACTAGATAGAAGACTTGTTTTTTTATAATTTTCTTGCTACCTGTGATCAGTGGCAACACTATAAGCAGAAGTGATGTGAGAGGGAGTTTTTGGCGGGAACTGAAAGGAGACGTTGTGCTGTGCAGTTTTATTTTCTAAAAATGTGTATAATTACTCTAAAATGAACAATAGTTGCAGGATATTGATAGTTTTTGAGTAGAATATATGTGTTTTTGTGAGAAATGTGAACTGTATAGTCAGATGTGATCTTTCGAGTTTTCACAAGAACTCCATTGAATGGCGTCGGTTGTAGCCTGCAATACAACTGCGCTACTATACGAAGACCTATTAATTAACAAGTTTCCGACTGAAAGACTTTGATTCTATGGTAATGAATAAATTATATTAAAAAAAAAAGTGATGTGAGACGATTTGACGTTTGAGATAAGTCCTTACATTCAAGGACATCTCTCAATCGTTTCACAGTCTGGCTAGTATCAGTGTGGGCTATAGCCAGAAGAAGAAGACTTCTTTTAGTTTTCTTAAGCTTCGGCAGCAATTTTTGAGTTTCTCTACAGCAGCAAAAAAGCTAGCGCCAGCCTTGATTTATTTATGCTACTAATCTCATTGTCAATTTCCCTACACTAAAAACTTCTGTCTCGTGAAGAATCATAAGACACTCCGGAATTCATGCATGATATATGTATCCCAATTAGGGGAACAGATAGTATACCCATGACGCTTGCCCGCGGCGCCTTGGCAAGTTTACTCATGGGCTATCTCAATGCAGAGATGTAATCGCGATTTTTTGTTTCACTTTTTGCGTGAAAGAGTAACAAACTTACATCCATACATTTTTACAAACTGTCGTGTGTATAATATTAGTAGGATATATAAAAATTAATCTAAACTACCTGCAATATTAGCATTTGTGCTCTCTATCTCGTTACAAATTATAACTTATTTTTCAATAACCTACAAATGTTCGCATAGTTTAAGTAAATTTTAAAAATTATTTTATGAGAAATCAAATTCTTTAACCCGAAGAGTAAAAACTAACATTTACCATTCAGCTAATACGGCTTATTTGTACCATGGATCAAGTACATCTACATAATAAATGAAGCCCATGTAAAAATCTTATCACATAATAACAAGTTCCTTTGCTACGCATGCCAGTATTATCGGCGGTTATCGCCCAAGCCACTGCGGTTATAGGTCACGTGCTAATATACCTCGCAATTAATAAATATATTAACATATCTTGTACGCGAACTGCAAGCTAGCGGAACGCATTGCCGGTATCTCGTATTTTATCCATTCTGGGTTAACAAGATTTAAAAGATCTGGCCGAGTGTGTCATATCTTAGACAGTGAGTAACGCGCGATTTTTTTTAAATTGCTGAATGTAGCTGTTTAGCTACATATCCATGCAAGAACGGAGAAAGGATACTGTTAGGAGCGTGGGACTCGAATTAAAAATGCCATTGGAATTCCTATGGAGTTTATTCGAACTATACAAACACGTATAACACAGGTACAAATATAACTGGACGCAACCAGTACAAACTGCACGATTCAATAACACGCGCAAAATCCGTCACTATATCGCTTATCGAATGTACGTCTTGCTCGTATCGTAATCCTCGCCTGACTGCCGATCTCCCCCTTGGGCCATTGTTGCACCGATACAATAAGGCTGCCAGCCCGCATAGATAGGATTTCTAAGAATCATTTCGACACACCTGCCTAATGACTGCCATAAAACAAGTACAATAACAATAGAATATTTTTATTAATTACAAATTTTAAACACAAAGTAAACAAAATAAGTCCAAATGCGGGAAAGGTAATAAATCAGATTTATGGCAGGCAGATGTGCATTCACTTTTTGTCGGCATGTAACAATACAATTTTCTGCGACCGGGCTGCATGTCGTAAGAGGCGACAAAACAACCGAGTTGTGTTCCGTTATTAGTGGCCAGGTTCCAGCCTCCGTTTAGAGAACTGCAGCACACTTTAGCACCTTTGGTGTTACAAATGTCCATAGGCGATGGTAACCGCTTTCCATCAGGTGAGCCGTCTGCCTGTCTTTTGAACTCGTACAATAAAAAAGTCCAGATGTAAATAATATTTGTAAGTAAAAAGAAGTAAGGTTTTAGAAAAGCGGAATTTTGGCAATGTTTCGGAAGTAGTTCAAGCTAGACACCGGACGTTACGTGTGCGCAGCGGACCATAAGCGAATCGGCAAAGTGAGTGACGAATATGATACATCCCCGCTCTTTCGACATGCTTTGAGATTTTGTTTAAAAACAGTAAACACGGAAATTGCTTTGCGAAATAATTAAAAAAATGCACTGCAAAAAAATACAATTTAAAAGTAATGCACTGCAAAAAGACCAAAACAAGATTGAGAATAGAAAACAAAATTAAAATATGAATTAAGTTAATTCTACTTCGGTTTATTAGTTGAAAGCCTAAGTTAAATAAGTTAATAAGAAAGGTTGCCTGGAAGAGATTGCTTTTAGCAATAAGGCCGCCCATTGTACTCCTTTTAGTAAGTTTTTTTGTGTATTTGTTTTATTTTTTCATGTAATGTTGGTGTACAATAAAGACTATTGTATTGTATTAAATGACCGCATTAAGTTTAGTAGTAAGCGAAATACATTAATTTACTTTCGGTTTATTGAATCCCGCTTGCTGCTAATCATGCTATCAAAAACCGTTTAAACCAATTAATTATTCCTAATTAAATTTAAACATATATATGTTACGAGCAATTTGATTAATCGGGCAATATTAATATGGACCGATTATTATGAATAATGAATGACTAAGAGCGTCGGTCAATTTGATAAATTAATTATTTTGGCCGGCTGATATTCATAATGGCCCCGTCGGCCATTTAAAAAATCATGGTTTGAGATAAATTGAATTTATCATTAATTTAAGAGTGGTGTAAAAAAACAGTATCTGTTCATAATAAATAAAAGTGGCATATAACCATATGCCACTTTTATTTATTATGAACAGATAGTTTTTTTTTTTAATATAGAGATAAAATTCACTTCATATCTCAAATAACAAATAAAAGTGCTATATAACTATACCCTAACCTCATTTAATAAACAAAAAACTACAGTTCATCTGTGTTTTATTATATTGCTCAAGATAAGGTTGTCATTATTCATATTGATCGGGAAAAGTAACTAATCATGCAATTTTTTTTACATTCTTTTTTTTCTTTTTTAATCGGCAGACAAACACGCATATTTTATATATCCCCAAATTAAGCAAGTTACGCTTGTGCTATGGGTAATATACAACGGACTACTCTGGGGCCGATAGCAGACGCCCAGACCATAGTAAATAACGAAGAAAATACGTTTCCGAAATTTATTAAACCAGGAATCGAACCCGGAGCCCATCTGCGTTGCAGTGAGGTAGGCCGATAAAGGCTTAGCCTGCTTAACAACAGAGGCCGTCAATTTTGCCCACTTGATACGGGCATTATGTATACAGACCGGTTATTATTCTTAGTGACCGGATTTATCAAATTGCCCATAACATATATATTTTTGAAATCACCTTTTTTTTCTAACTTGGGTTTTTAAGATGAATGTAACGATTACCTTAACTGTCGAAATCCATCTAGCCGCTTGGAAAATACGAAGTAATAAAAAATTACAAACATACAAGATACACGAGAAAAACATAGTCCTTTCTTGACAGTCGGATAAAAAGAGGGGTGTCCATAAGTTTAACTTGTGTAACTGTATCTCTATCTGTGGCATCGTAACTCCTATTTGGATAGCCCGATTTTGATGCGGTTTTTTTCTGTTCAAGATGATTCTTAGGTATAATTAGTGATGATCTATTTAGGTGTTTGAAGATTATCAGCACCTTAACAAACTTATTTCTATTCTGGCTTTCTATATGTTTGATCAACCTCTACTCTTTTTCAACTATACGTGCTATAGGTATTTCACTGTAGTACCTTAACGCAACTAACTCGTTATGATGGCATGGCCCATACCCAGGGCATCAGGGCACCCCGAGCCGACCGTGTTAAATCACCCATCCTCCTCTCTCTACCTTTTGGTGTCCTCTTTGTCGCAAAAGGAGACCAATGTCAATTTTATGCCAATATTGAGATAAAATAGTGAGAGAAACCAGACATAGTGCGCTTCTCTTCAACGCTTGTCGTAACGTAACAAGATGAGGTTATCACAGAGTTTCTGAAGATATTTTCTTTGAATACAACATTTATTCGAAGGTTGGACATAAACTAGTAATACGATTAAAATTGGAAGGAGTACAACTGTCAAGTTTATCGCAGAGATTCTAAGATATAATTATAAATTCGTGAACGCAATTCAGATTACGTGGCGGTAGCTTACCAAGTGCGCTAGTGATGTATGTATGCATAGGTGCGTTCCAATCACTTGCAATGGGAGCGGAGAGAGTACGTTTTTGTACGAAATTATTCAACGTTGCGCAATTGTAGCGCGAAACACCTTGCGCGGCTCGGCTGGGATTCCTCGCTATGGCGGCGGTGCGGGCGCATGGCGCTTTCGACGCGCGCCGAAATCGAGAGTGGACTCGATTCGGACCATCGGTGAAATGCTTAACCGGTCACATAGCTAAACTTGTTTTGAATATGGGAAAAGAATAATCGCATCGATGGTGTATTTCCTAGTTGTATACACAGCGCTGTGTGTGCATCCGTGCATCTTGAATATCGATTATATCTTGCGTTAGTATCGGCGTGTTATCTAACAGCGGTGATTTTGTATGTCGTTGGTATGAAAAACGAAAGCATTGTAATTACGATGCGGCTCGCGGACGCCTATTATGGTAAGGTTGCCAGACGTGTTGACGAGAAACAGATGCAAGTCTATTTTACACCATGAGTGAGTTATTTTTTAAACTTAAATCATTTCAGAACACAACTCAAGATTGTTATAGCGGCATACTCTAGACCCTGCCCTACCCTACCACCTGGCGGGTTGTTTTGTCGCCTCTTACGATTTGCCGCAAAAAAAATGTGTTCTTTCTCTTTTCCTGCACGGATAAATTAGGAAATCACATATATCTAGAAAATTGGAAAACTGTTGTGTCAATTAAACAGTGGCAACCCTGTACAAATTATTGGCCTATCGATTTTAAGAGGCACGTCTTTGGCTGCGCGTCCGCTAATGTATAACAGTGAAAGCATCTTTTCCGGTGGAGGGGGGAGGGGTCGCTCTTGTTGTACGACATCTCGTTACAATACTTATTAGATACCTATTGTAAGAGGGTCTCTTAACGCTAACTGTATCAAAATTTTCATATAACACAGAGCTATTTCCTATCTTACTATCCAGGCACTTGCCTTACCATTTCTATAAATTTGACATTACTTATTAAGGAGCTTATTGGTGGCATTTACCTCTTTTTTGGGAAATTAAACTCGATATAATAAGCTCTATGATTATTATTATTAAACTATTAGATAAATTAGAAATATACATAAAGAAGTATGTATGACAAAGTAATTGTGCTACAGAGAGAGTGGTAAGTCGTCATAGAGTATTATATATGAACAATGAACAATTTTTGCCTCCAAGGCCGCTCCTATATCCCCCGTCCGACGCCTAGCTGCTAATTGTGCGAGCTATGGGCGTCGGCGGTATGCGAGGCTCGGAGAGTAGGTGTGCTCCGGCGGGTGGGTCAGGGGTGCTCTCTGTCCACAACAGATGTCAAATTTTAATCGATTTAAAAAAAACGAATCAATCGACGATAGGAAAATCGATTTAAATTCCTCGTGTAAATATAAAAAAAAGATAATGTCTTACTTCGCACCAATAGGATGTTAAGGTATTTTTTTCTATTTAGTTACTCTGGAGGTCGGTTTTTATTTGTTAGAAAATTGTAACCAGTGCTAAGTCAAATAATCGGTTAGTAAAATATAAAAACTGTCAACCGGTAGTTAAAATTATTGAGATGGATTGAAACATTGATTTCACGTTTGACCGCGTCCGATGGCAGCCGAACAAGTATCAATATCGCACGGTCGAACTAACACCATTACACGGATCGCACTTTCCAATACTCCTCAGGCTAACGGCAGAAATGCGACAGCTCGTGGAAATACAACGGTTGTATAACTTTTATATATGTAAATATCATAATCGTTGTCTATGGTGAAAGTGAGGCATCGATGGTGGGTTCAGTCGCACCCGCAGAGGTCACGGGTTTCGCCAAAACCGGATGGCCGGAATGAGTGGACGAAAATTAATACTTTTTTACAATGTCACCGCGTACCGCGACGGCCTCGGTGGTTGATTGCTCTAAGCCTGGCTCACTGAAACGCAGGGGGCTTGGATTCAATTGCTCTTATCATATGTTCTGTAAAACTTTTTATTATTTTCTATTAATGTCTGAGATCGGATCATCCAGTCGTACGTTGTATCTTAACACTATTACAAATTGCAATAACTGATTTAGTTTAAGGTTTTAGGTTCTAAATTCATGCGTGTTAAGTGTGCGCACTTTTCCCTTTGAAAACTAATTCTGCAAAATTCGTGGTATCGTAATGGCTAGTGCACGCGTTCCAAGCTCAAAGGGCGCTGCTTCGATTCTGGTCGGAGCGTATGCGGGGTGCATACTATACATATTAGTCAGTTTTCGGATTTAATTTGCATATTGTTTCAATTACCACGTGCTAACAACGGTGAAGGAAAACATCGTGATTCAACCTACACATCGAGATAACCGACGGTGTCAAACCTGCCTAGCCGCCTTGGATAGGCGTGGCGGGTATACCGTCTGATATTATATTACAGTATATACTAGGGCCAAAGAGACCAGATACAAAAGGTCATTCACCTAAAAACTACTGTGGAGCTGACAATCTATTATCTATCTCTTTCCATCTCGTGTATTTGTCGTAATTTGTCTGTCTTTGTCGTAAGATCAAGACGGGTTCGCCAACATTCGGGCGCCATTTTATAGTAAGAGTTACTGTTTTTAGTTCATTCCGTTTTTAATAATAGTGTTCTTCATTCCGTTTTTAATCAATAAATAATTTATTATACATGTTACAGATTCTGATTCTACAGACTCAGAACAATCGGCGTCGGGCTGAATAAACAATGATTTCTTTAAAAAAATGTTTCACTTTTATCCTCATTTCCATAAACATTATTATTATTCTCATTTCAACTCAATTTCTTTATATTAATTGTTACCTTTTTAGAATAACATATTAATAAATAAATTGTCTACTAAAATATATAATACAACTTTCAAAAAGTTACGCACCCCTGTATTTTCTAATGACCTTGCATTGGTTTTGTTTACATTTGGTATCGCTTCTCGTTGGCCCTACTATAGACATTTATTTTTACGACAAACTAAGAGAAAATAACAAAACAACTAGGTAAACACAATGCAGAGAAAGAGTAAATTATAAAACGAGAATAAGTAAGCTATATTTATCCTAAAAATAAGGAAAAATGACTGGACTGGAAACTGAATTATACATTGAAATAGGAATAAGAGTAGCAAATATCCTAATTTATTATGAAAATAATAAAAACAATGGCAGGTCGGAATGCGTTCACTTGACCCGTATTGCGGGTAAGTGTCGTAGCTCTATGGGGTAAGTAGGCGCATTAAGGCAAGGGATTTGTTACTTCAACAAGATTAAACCTGCTGTTAATAAGATTTTTACCTTATACCTAAAACTTACCGGTTATGCGTACTTTATCAGAAACAGTTGTGTGAGCGTCTTCGCCGATGTCTATAATCGGCTTAGCAGTTAACAATGGCACGGTTTCATCGTAGAAACAGGTGCAGCCCCATTTCCAACCGAATCGATTGGACTCTGACCGAGACAAAGCGTTCACTATCCAACAATTTATAATTGTTACATTTATCTTACACTAAATTTTGCCCGTGGCGTCGCTCGCGTTAATGTAGGGTTTATTTTCTATTTCTCTAGAGCAGTACATGTTTTCCCGATGACATGTACCCTATTCTATTATATTTCTTATTCTATTTATATCTCTAGTTCTTTTTTATATGTTTTATACAGAAGTATGTTACAGAATCACCTATGAACTATTAATGGAGGTGTAGCAAACAGTGCATACCTCAATAAGATTATGTTCTTTTCTGTACACATGACAAAGAGTATAGTTTCGGTTGCTTACATTCGCATGTATAATATTAAGTTAGGATAGCAGACTAATTTTCTATCGCTGCAGGAAGTGAGCAGTATTTGATAGGCTTTTGTCTAGTTCTAATTTTCATTGAAAAAAATAATATTCACAAACCAAAATTATTTTAAGCAACTTTTAGACAGAATCACGTCTATTCTAATATTTTAAATGCGACATTAAATAGATTTGTGGCATTCTATGACTAAATAACTAATATGGCTAATACTTGAGATGCTATTATATCCTGGACAAACATGCAGACAGACTTTCTTTCGCCGACCATTTTGAAATTCGCCAGTATGGCGGCTATTTAAAAAATGCGCCTTCTTGATAATTTTTTCGCTTTCAACTATAGAAAATATAATACGTGTTATCTCTAAAAAACCGAGTTTCCATTGGATACATATTGGAATTTTACATAAATAAAGCCGGGTGGCAAAATGTAGTTTAAAATATTATAAAATTCTAAAGAAGCCGTTTTGTACATTGATATTATTTAAAAATAAACCAACTGGAATAGACTATATAGACGATGGAGAACACATGCAATTATTTTAGATTTCTTGTTGGTTTGTTCGGGATTCACGTAAAAACTACTAAGCTACTTTTTGTCCTGGGAATCCGGCGGGAATTATTCAAAAAGTCCAGCTTTAAAAAAGTCATATTTCAATGTGTTTTTTCACTGATTGATAGCAAATTTTATTTAATCAAATGTGTGATATATTTATACCGGGAATCCCGCGGGAGTTATCCCGCGAGCGATTGGTAGTTATTCGGGTGCACAAACATTTGCTTCTTCCTATCAATAAAACGCTAGCTTACATTTTTTCTGTTCAAGATGATTCTTAGGTATAATTAGTGATGATCTATTTAGGTGTTTGAAGATTATCAGCACCTTAACAAACTTATTTCTATTCTGGCTTTCTATATGTTTGATCAACCTCTACTCTTTTTCAACTATACGTGCTATAGGTATTTCACTGTAGTACCTTAACGCAACTAACTCGTTATGATGGCATGGCCCATACCCAGGGCATCAGGGCACCCCGAGCCGACCGTGTTAAATCACCCATCCTCCTCTCTCTACCTTTTGGTGTCCTCTTTGTCGCAAAAGGAGACCAATGTCAATTTTATGCCAATATTGAGATAAAATAGTGAGAGAAACCAGACATAGTGCGCTTCTCTTCAACGCTTGTCGTAACGTAACAAGATGAGGTTATCACAGAGTTTCTGAAGATATTTTCTTTGAATACAACATTTATTCGAAGGTTGGACATAAACTAGTAATACGATTAAAATTGGAAGGAGTACAACTGTCAAGTTTATCGCAGAGATTCTAAGATATAATTATAAATTCGTGAACGCAATTCAGATTACGTGGCGGTAGCTTACCAAGTGCGCTAGTGATGTATGTATGCATAGGTGCGTTCCAATCACTTGCAATGGGAGCGGAGAGAGTACGTTTTTGTACGAAATTATTCAACGTTGCGCAATTGTAGCGCGAAACACCTTGCGCGGCTCGGCTGGGATTCCTCGCTATGGCGGCGGTGCGGGCGCATGGCGCTTTCGACGCGCGCCGAAATCGAGAGTGGACTCGATTCGGACCATCGGTGAAATGCTTAACCGGTCACATAGCTAAACTTGTTTTGAATATGGGAAAAGAATAATCGCATCGATGGTGTATTTCCTAGTTGTATACACAGCGCTGTGTGTGCATCCGTGCATCTTGAATATCGATTATATCTTGCGTTAGTATCGGCGTGTTATCTAACAGCGGTGATTTTGTATGTCGTTGGTATGAAAAACGAAAGCATTGTAATTACGATGCGGCTCGCGGACGCCTATTATGGTAAGGTTGCCAGACGTGTTGACGAGAAACAGATGCAAGTCTATTTTACACCATGAGTGAGTTATTTTTTAAACTTAAATCATTTCAGAACACAACTCAAGATTGTTATAGCGGCATACTCTAGACCCTGCCCTACCCTACCACCTGGCGGGTTGTTTTGTCGCCTCTTACGATTTGCCGCAAAAAAAATGTGTTCTTTCTCTTTTCCTGCACGGATAAATTAGGAAATCACATATATCTAGAAAATTGGAAAACTGTTGTGTCAATTAAACAGTGGCAACCCTGTACAAATTATTGGCCTATCGATTTTAAGAGGCACGTCTTTGGCTGCGCGTCCGCTAATGTATAACAGTGAAAGCATCTTTTCCGGTGGAGGGGGGAGGGGTCGCTCTTGTTGTACGACATCTCGTTACAATACTTATTAGATACCTATTGTAAGAGGGTCTCTTAACGCTAACTGTATCAAAATTTTCATATAACACAGAGCTATTTCCTATCTTACTATCCAGGCACTTGCCTTACCATTTCTATAAATTTGACATTACTTATTAAGGAGCTTATTGGTGGCATTTACCTCTTTTTTGGGAAATTAAACTCGATATAATAAGCTCTATGATTATTATTATTAAACTATTAGATAAATTAGAAATATACATAAAGAAGTATGTATGACAAAGTAATTGTGCTACAGAGAGAGTGGTAAGTCGTCATAGAGTATTATATATGAACAATGAACAATTTTTGCCTCCAAGGCCGCTCCTATATCCCCCGTCCGACGCCTAGCTGCTAATTGTGCGAGCTATGGGCGTCGGCGGTATGCGAGGCTCGGAGAGTAGGTGTGCTCCGGCGGGTGGGTCAGGGGTGCTCTCTGTCCACAACAGATGTCAAATTTTAATCGATTTAAAAAAAACGAATCAATCGACGATAGGAAAATCGATTTAAATTCCTCGTGTAAATATAAAAAAAAGATAATGTCTTACTTCGCACCAATAGGATGTTAAGGTATTTTTTTCTATTTAGTTACTCTGGAGGTCGGTTTTTATTTGTTAGAAAATTGTAACCAGTGCTAAGTCAAATAATCGGTTAGTAAAATATAAAAACTGTCAACCGGTAGTTAAAATTATTGAGATGGATTGAAACATTGATTTCACGTTTGACCGCGTCCGATGGCAGCCGAACAAGTATCAATATCGCACGGTCGAACTAACACCATTACACGGATCGCACTTTCCAATACTCCTCAGGCTAACGGCAGAAATGCGACAGCTCGTGGAAATACAACGGTTGTATAACTTTTATATATGTAAATATCATAATCGTTGTCTATGGTGAAAGTGAGGCATCGATGGTGGGTTCAGTCGCACCCGCAGAGGTCACGGGTTTCGCCAAAACCGGATGGCCGGAATGAGTGGACGAAAATTAATACTTTTTTACAATGTCACCGCGTACCGCGACGGCCTCGGTGGTTGATTGCTCTAAGCCTGGCTCACTGAAACGCAGGGGGCTTGGATTCAATTGCTCTTATCATATGTTCTGTAAAACTTTTTATTATTTTCTATTAATGTCTGAGATCGGATCATCCAGTCGTACGTTGTATCTTAACACTATTACAAATTGCAATAACTGATTTAGTTTAAGGTTTTAGGTTCTAAATTCATGCGTGTTAAGTGTGCGCACTTTTCCCTTTGAAAACTAATTCTGCAAAATTCGTGGTATCGTAATGGCTAGTGCACGCGTTCCAAGCTCAAAGGGCGCTGCTTCGATTCTGGTCGGAGCGTATGCGGGGTGCATACTATACATATTAGTCAGTTTTCGGATTTAATTTGCATATTGTTTCAATTACCACGTGCTAACAACGGTGAAGGAAAACATCGTGATTCAACCTACACATCGAGATAACCGACGGTGTCAAACCTGCCTAGCCGCCTTGGATAGGCGTGGCGGGTATACCGTCTGATATTATATTACAGTATATACTAGGGCCAAAGAGACCAGATACAAAAGGTCATTCACCTAAAAACTACTGTGGAGCTGACAATCTATTATCTATCTCTTTCCATCTCGTGTATTTGTCGTAATTTGTCTGTCTTTGTCGTAAGATCAAGACGGGTTCGCCAACATTCGGGCGCCATTTTATAGTAAGAGTTACTGTTTTTAGTTCATTCCGTTTTTAATAATAGTGTTCTTCATTCCGTTTTTAATCAATAAATAATTTATTATACATGTTACAGATTCTGATTCTACAGACTCAGAACAATCGGCGTCGGGCTGAATAAACAATGATTTCTTTAAAAAAATGTTTCACTTTTATCCTCATTTCCATAAACATTATTATTATTCTCATTTCAACTCAATTTCTTTATATTAATTGTTACCTTTTTAGAATAACATATTAATAAATAAATTGTCTACTAAAATATATAATACAACTTTCAAAAAGTTACGCACCCCTGTATTTTCTAATGACCTTGCATTGGTTTTGTTTACATTTGGTATCGCTTCTCGTTGGCCCTACTATAGACATTTATTTTTACGACAAACTAAGAGAAAATAACAAAACAACTAGGTAAACACAATGCAGAGAAAGAGTAAATTATAAAACGAGAATAAGTAAGCTATATTTATCCTAAAAATAAGGAAAAATGACTGGACTGGAAACTGAATTATACATTGAAATAGGAATAAGAGTAGCAAATATCCTAATTTATTATGAAAATAATAAAAACAATGGCAGGTCGGAATGCGTTCACTTGACCCGTATTGCGGGTAAGTGTCGTAGCTCTATGGGGTAAGTAGGCGCATTAAGGCAAGGGATTTGTTACTTCAACAAGATTAAACCTGCTGTTAATAAGATTTTTACCTTATACCTAAAACTTACCGGTTATGCGTACTTTATCAGAAACAGTTGTGTGAGCGTCTTCGCCGATGTCTATAATCGGCTTAGCAGTTAACAATGGCACGGTTTCATCGTAGAAACAGGTGCAGCCCCATTTCCAACCGAATCGATTGGACTCTGACCGAGACAAAGCGTTCACTATCCAACAATTTATAATTGTTACATTTATCTTACACTAAATTTTGCCCGTGGCGTCGCTCGCGTTAATGTAGGGTTTATTTTCTATTTCTCTAGAGCAGTACATGTTTTCCCGATGACATGTACCCTATTCTATTATATTTCTTATTCTATTTATATCTCTAGTTCTTTTTTATATGTTTTATACAGAAGTATGTTACAGAATCACCTATGAACTATTAATGGAGGTGTAGCAAACAGTGCATACCTCAATAAGATTATGTTCTTTTCTGTACACATGACAAAGAGTATAGTTTCGGTTGCTTACATTCGCATGTATAATATTAAGTTAGGATAGCAGACTAATTTTCTATCGCTGCAGGAAGTGAGCAGTATTTGATAGGCTTTTGTCTAGTTCTAATTTTCATTGAAAAAAATAATATTCACAAACCAAAATTATTTTAAGCAACTTTTAGACAGAATCACGTCTATTCTAATATTTTAAATGCGACATTAAATAGATTTGTGGCATTCTATGACTAAATAACTAATATGGCTAATACTTGAGATGCTATTATATCCTGGACAAACATGCAGACAGACTTTCTTTCGCCGACCATTTTGAAATTCGCCAGTATGGCGGCTATTTAAAAAATGCGCCTTCTTGATAATTTTTTCGCTTTCAACTATAGAAAATATAATACGTGTTATCTCTAAAAAACCGAGTTTCCATTGGATACATATTGGAATTTTACATAAATAAAGCCGGGTGGCAAAATGTAGTTTAAAATATTATAAAATTCTAAAGAAGCCGTTTTGTACATTGATATTATTTAAAAATAAACCAACTGGAATAGACTATATAGACGATGGAGAACACATGCAATTATTTTAGATTTCTTGTTGGTTTGTTCGGGATTCACGTAAAAACTACTAAGCTACTTTTTGTCCTGGGAATCCGGCGGGAATTATTCAAAAAGTCCAGCTTTAAAAAAGTCATATTTCAATGTGTTTTTTCACTGATTGATAGCAAATTT
Source organism: Dendrolimus pini (assembly GCA_949752895.1). Taxonomy (NCBI): domain Eukaryota; kingdom Metazoa; phylum Arthropoda; class Insecta; order Lepidoptera; family Lasiocampidae; genus Dendrolimus; species Dendrolimus pini. The sequence continues at coordinate 24,665,562 of OX457129.1, read as the reverse complement.
TATTTAATCAAATGTGTGATATATTTATACCGGGAATCCCGCGGGAGTTATCCCGCGAGCGATTGGTAGTTATTCGGGTGCACAAACATTTGCTTCTTCCTATCAATAAAACGCTAGCTTACATTCTTTTTTAAATGCCGCGGTACTTTGTGTCCTGGGAATTTCAAGTCGAGCGTGCAGGAGGAGTTCCGGGCATATCTTAGTAGTTTATAAAATCCTCGTTAAAATTACATGCTTACAAGATGCACCATATATTTACCTACTGCCTTGTGTGCATCGAAGCGTAAGGGAGATGGCAGGTGGCCGGTGTCATGGGGCGCGGGGCGTATTGGAGTGGGGGGAGTGTGTTTAAACTTGTCCCGATGTTCCTTTTGTACGTATACTGTACTTCATTGTATGAACGTATGCTTGTGCACAGATCGATATCCTTCTAGCGAGTCGCTAAAGTAGTAGTGTTACAACTGAGTAATCCCAATTTCTCAAATAAAAACTGCCTGTGAAAATATTTAAATATATACACCCTTGCGCATAGTTAAACTTTCTACGACAATTCTTTCACCGTCAAGCCTATACAGCTATGGAACGCGTTGCTAGGTACTGTCGAGCAAAATCGCTACCGATATTTATAACAATGATCAGAAAATATTACCTGTTTTTGGAATATGATGATATTTAAATGTATGTAGAATAGAATAGAATATACTTTATTGCATAATATTAAGATACAATTTAAGAACTTTAAGTACAGAAGACAATAGGCGGTCTTATCACTAAAATCAATTTATGTACATATACGTATTTGTACATATACGTAGATATGTATTTGTATGTTAAGTATATTAAGTCTATAAGTATATCTATTTAACATATAACACTGTATATACTGCATTTATATACTTATTACTAGAATGTAATAAATTTTACTATGTATTATGTATACAACCATCGTCATTCACAGATCGCTTTTTAGCGATAAGACCGCCCTTTGTGCATAATGAGACATAATTTTAGTCATTATGTTCTTTCTTTGTATTGGTGTACAATAAAAAGTTATTAATTAAAAGTTATATATTGTTACGAGTTGCGTGACTCGAACTAAAATGCCATTGGAATTATTATAGAGTTTATTAGAACTATATAAACACGTATACCACAGGTACAATAAACGAACACAACAAGTTCAAACGCAATGCAGAAAGTCGTAAATCAATAACGAGCAAAGTCCGTCACTAAAAGGTTCCCGATTGTAGTACACAGTATAAAGCAATGCCTCGTCCCCCAATCGAGGCATTGCTTTATACTGCACAGATGCAATATGTCTGCCCGGCCGCGTGGACCGAGTTTCCTAGAATCAGTTTGTACTTTAAATCCGACACACCTGGCTAATGACTGTCATAAAAGATTACAATACACAATGAGCTTTTTCTAATCACGAATTTTAAAAACAAAGTAAACAAAAGAAGTCTAAATGCCAAAAGGTAATATAATGTCTCTCTACAGGTATGCAGTTGTGAATTTGTCTTTGTCGACGTCTAGGTCGTAACAATATGCTCATACCTGGTATCGCTTATAGCACTTGTTAATTGGTTGGTTCAACTTTACTCTCGTAATCATCGCAATCTTTGGTTTTGGTTAATATTCAATAATACAGTAAGTGAAAAGTGTACAATAATTCGGATTATAATGAGTTAAGCTGTCGGCATACCCAACCTAAAAAAAATAAAAATAATTAGGGAATCCCAGCATTGGGACTCTTTGTATAGGCTGTTATTATAAGGCAGTGGTTAGTGAAATTTGGCCAAGAACTTTAAAAGATGGATAATACAATAATACAAATGTAATTAATGGACTAAACTCGTCCTGGACGGGACAGACATTTGTTATTACTATTAACATAAATATTCATGTTACTTGTATTGTTATAAGGAAAATATTAATAAAGTGATACATTCCTAGGTTAAAAATAAACTTGTAATACTATAATGTTCATAATATTGTAATAACATAGTGCCTACAAAATACCGTAAGTATATAAGTTCATTATAACGCCATAAATACCAAAACAATTAATTGCTTATCGAACAAATCGATGTGTAAAACCCATTTAATCAGCCTCCCACAAGCGTGAAAGGTATATAGCATAAAATATGTTATTATGGAACAAGGAGACTAGAAACCTACACGCAGGAATCGTCGGAGACTGGACAACTCCAAGGCCGAAGCAGACCTACCCTGATCAAGGGGGGGGGGGGATCTACTTCTCACAACTCCAGCACTCCTTTTTTTATATTGGTCCGCAAACCGGCCAACTCTGCTTACGTACTTTTGAACAAAACTAGACCACAGAGAGTATGGTTGCTGAATGGTCTCATTGATACGAACACACCATGCATTATATATAGACATCGATTACATTATAATTTAGAAAAAAGAAAAGAAATAAATAATGAAGTCCAATAAATAATTAACAAAGAGTGTGAAACTGCTTGATGTGCTTAACCGATGCATTGAAAATATCAAGCTCGTGGCAGATATTATTGTAGGAAGTACAAAGACGGTAGAGTGGTGAGTGTTGACAGTACACAGTGCGACATGCTGGCAGAGCGATCCAGCTCGTGGTATAGCGAGTTTTAGTTGTCGAAAAGTTTTAGTGCGTATACCCGACTCAGGTGGGTATTCCATTACTTCGGGGATTTTATTACTTTATTCGGATATCACATCGTGTGCGGATCACGGTGAAGGTGTGTGGAGACTCGCTGGCATGTTGCCGAAATACCCAGTAAAACCCCCCCATTCGCCTATAACCAGGGCCACGGGAAGTGGCAATCGCCTACATCGCAAGCTGGCAGGCGTCGGCCAAACACGCCTCATCAATTGTCACCATGGCGCGCAAAGCACCCTGCTGCGGCAGCATTCTACTCGCTCCCATAGCGACTCCCCGAGCGATTGGTAGTACTCAGAACAGTACCTTTTTTAAACGAGAGGAAATCCATGTATGGACTTCCACCACGGGGGAAAGGAGAGCTATTGCCACGCCGCTGTCCGTATATATCCACTGCCATCCTTAGGTGTTCCTTCTTTCGCCTTATGCCAGGGCTACGGGAAAGTAGAAGCTCGACCAACTCTGCGCGCCCTGGCAGGATGATCGCAGTATCTACGACAAGAAGTCTACATATTAACCCCGAAAATTGCTAATGCGCCTGGCCGCCATTTTGGTGACGTAACCGTAGCCGAACACTCAGTACTGTTAGCATCACTGGCCGGCGAGTACGCGTACATATCGAGTTGCGGATGACGTCACGTGAATGTTAATTTGACAAGGTTCCAGCGCATTAGCAATTTGCCGGGATAATACAGTATTGTTCAGAGATCCCGCAATCTTAGTCATTTCAATTGGGCGTTCCATCGGTCCGTTATTACAGCGTGCGTTTGGCACGCGAATACGGCATGGACAGTTCAACCGTTCCATCCACATCGGCCGGCCATCGACTGCCGATTCGCCGTGACAACTGATTCACGCAGCGTGGATCATTTATGCTAGGCCGTAGTCGTGACGACCGCGAGACGTGCGGTCCTGCGTCATAATACAGTAAAACCTCTGTAAGTTGACCTTGAAGGGAGACGCCAAAAAATTCGACATAGAGTTTTCGACTTAAGCGAATTTTGTAAGGAATCATTCGACTTGTACAAGTTAACATTTATATTTATAGAGGTTGTAAAATCAAATATTACTATGTTCGAAATACGGAGGTCTAATTTATTTTTTCGAGTAATCGTTAATAGCGACTCAATAATTATTTCGACTTATTATAAAAGGGTTCAGATTTCGAGCAACGGAGGTTTTTGGGGTTAAAGGGAAGGGAACACAACTTTTTTTCGAGTTTAGGAGGTTTTCGACTTATTGACGTCTGCACGGTATAGTATAAGTCATCCCTAACGGAACATACCGTGTCCTTGCCAAATATGCTAATAGTTAGACATGTGCTGTAATTATACACATAAATACAACACATGGCATTTATACGACTGCTGGGCAAAACTACCATGAGTATTGTAATTTTTGAAACATATTAATTAATTAATTATATAAATAGTACTTTGCTAACGGGCTTAACAAATGACTATTTCTCACATAGAATTAATGTAATATTTCCATAACATACACATTGTCAGGCTTGTTTCACATTAGGGTAGGTAGAGACGATAGATCTCCACCTGCTCTACCTTTCTTTATAATATTTTCAATTTGATCATGGTAAGTAAGTTGTCTAGAAGAAATCGCTGTTAGCGATTTTTATTTTAATTTATTATCCAATATGCTTACATTCATATACATTAGAAATCACATTTGAACTGTGGCACAGAAACCTCATGGGTTTATTCGTGCCGCAGGGAGTCGTGTACACAATATTTTAATTTTAATAAATAGGAGCAGAGGCGAGTAGGGGTTATCATCATTCTAGTGTTTAATTCCGATTTGATAATAAAGCGGAGGTGTATCATCATTCTAGTACGTGGTTCTCATTTTAGTCCGAGGACTGCACATGTGGGCATGATGGTCCGCTTTGGGAATCAGTATAAAATCTTTTAAGATTATACTTGATTAATTTGTGGTTATTTATGTACTTGGTTTGCAGGTCCTCTGGGAAATCATTTATAATGTTTGGTATCATATATTCCTCGCGCCTTGTCCCACACACATTATTATATTTTCATGTAGAGAGACAGCCGATTGTACAAACTTGTTAAATGATTGTTTACACATGTGTAATGTTTTTCTCAATCTCTCATCATCATCTCTCTTCTCAATCTCATCTTCATTTCTCAATTATTGTCACTATATCCTCCTTTAATCCACAACGTTCCCTTAGAGGAACACACTTTACACTTATATCTGCTTTTAGATTGAAACTTTAGAATTTTTGTGATTTGAAACTCAATGAAACGAAAAAGCGACACTAAATAGAGTAAAATACATAAATGTGACTATAGAAATAGCATTATGCCTGCGAGAGAATAACATGAATATATTTTATTTCATAATTTAAACATTATACTCATATAGGTAGACTTAGAAATGTTTTGAAGTTTTCGTTAATACTTCAAAATGTCGTGTTTTAAGGCTTGAATATATTATAAACATATAATATATGAAATATGACATCACGAAATTTAAAATCCCTCCCGCCCTTTGTCACACTTTGTTCCGCTTCTACTGCGTGTGAACTGCGCACACACAATATTTTTTCTTTGACTTCTAAAAATTACCTATTTCGGCCATATTTAATTCTAACGCAACATAGTGCTTAATACTTCGCGCCAAAACTGAATACTTTGAAACTAAAGAAACGTTGACATGACGGCATGCTATCAAAACATAAAAAAGTTCACATGTTGTATGTATGTACAGATGTCTTTAGTCATATATGTATTACGGAACTTATAATCGTCAATTAAGACTGTAATTTTGCGTTCAATTAAAAACGTGTAATGCGCTTATAAGGTGCGCTTACAATGAATAATCGAAAAAGCAAGCGTATTCACACGCATCGGAGAGAGTTGCTCGAGTCAGATCTACGTGTCTTGAGTATGCCTAAGGCGAATAGTTTGGTCTAAGTCTAAATATACCACAATTGGGTTTAGAATTTATGTAACATCTGGCCGCGAAACTTTGTTCGCGTTTCCATAACGATGACGAGTTTGTCAGTGAATTGGAATGGATAAGGTAATTAAAGTAAAATGAAGATAATGTAACATTCGTGGTAGCGTAATGGTTAGCGCACGCGTCCGGAACTCTAAAGGGCGCGGGTTCGAACCTGGTTGGAAAGCATGCACCACTCAGTCAATTTTCTGATCTAAGATGCATATTGTTACAAAGCGGGTACACTGTCCATTCCCCCCCCCCCCCCCCCCTATAATGGGAGGCCTGAGCCAAGCAGTGAGACATTTAGGGGCTGATATTATTATATATTAAAAACTAGCGGCCCCAGCAGACGTTGTCCTGCTTTGAAAAAATAAAAATCTGGAACCCGATCCCAGCGCCACCTACCGGTTCCAATTGTGGATTTAAACCATCCGGGGACCCACTCAAATACACAAAACAAAATCACCAAAATCGCTCCCGGTGATTAGGAGGATTCTAGAACCCGATCCCAGCGCCACCTACCGGTTCCAATTGCGGATTTTAACCATCCGGGGACACCCACTCAAATACACAAAAACAAAATCACCAAAATCGCTCCCGGTGATTAGGAGGATTCTAGAACCCGATCCCAGCGCCACCTACCGGTTCCAATTGTGGATTTAAACCATCCGGGGACCCACTCAAACACACAAAAACAAAATCGCTCCCCGTTGTTAAGAGGATTCTAGAACCCGATCTCAGCGCCACCTACCGGTTCCAACGGTATAAAAACTATCCTATCTTTCAAGTTGGATCAAACTGCACACGGTGTGCAAATTTGATTAAAATCGGTTGAGTAGTTTAGGAGTCCATCGCGGACAAACATCGTGACAGGAGATTTATATATATTAAGATAATTTGTAAAAACATCATTATTCATTACATTATTATATATCAGTATTTTGTCCTTGGGCGATCGTAAAAGTTTTTACTCGTTTCTGTAGGTACAATGAAGTTATGCGTTCTGTGTATGGTTTTATGGCTATGAGTGTAGATTTCGATGTTTCTTTGTTGTTTGTAAGCTAATCGTCCATTGACAAACTATATGTTGTCTACGTGTTGACTTCTAGTAAACACATGTGAAGCCAAAAAAGGACTGGGGTGTCAAATGTGCATGCTAAGCGACTCATCAGAGTTATAGACTATATATATAAACGATGGAGAACTGTTTGTTCGGAGTTTACGTAAAAACTACTGAACCGATTTCGATGCGGGTTTCGCTGATCGACAGCAAATTTTTAGACTTGAAATCTATGCTACTTTTTATCCAGGGAATTTATTAAAAAAGGCCGGATTAAAAAATATTTCGATTTCCAATGTGATTTTTTCATTGATCGATAGCAAGTTTCACGTAATAAAATGTGGGAAAATTAATTTTCCCGGGAGCAGTTTGTAGTTGTTCGGGTGCATAAAAATTAGCTTATTCCGGCACAGTTTTCACTGCAACGATGGCTTACATTGTTTTTATATGCCACGGTACTCTGTGTACCGGGAATTCCGCGGGAGTTTGAAGACAAGCGTCGTCGAAGGCGCGAGAATACCCTAGAATTTTTTATATGCCAATATTTTGATAAGTTATTCAAATAGTGTAATAATTACTACTAGTGGTCGCCCGTGGTCGAAATTCGACCATAATAATTAATTTAAATTTTGAGTTTGAACATTGTTAAGGTTCTGTTGTCAAAAACTATACTTCTATAATCAATCGCCGAGGCTACACTGTTAATTTGACTTTAATAATAAACAAAACAGTATATGTGTGCGTCTCAAATACATGGTAGTGTGTTTAATGTTTTTTTTAATTAATTTTTATGCATAATTAAAAAAAAATAGCATTCTGCACTCCTTCTATATATAAACTTTACCTAAGTGTGTAAAATTTGATACTCTTCCGTCCGCGCAATTTTCGTAAAAATGGATACAAAGTTTTTACTGTGGTTTTAACTGACTTCCAAAAGCAGGAGGTTTTCAACTTGGCCGGTTTCTTCGCTTCACGTGTTAATATATAGATTTCCCATTTATGAATTCTTAACCCGTAAATTGTCGCGAGGGACGCGTCGTAATGGAATTTGAGCCGAATCAGATGGAAGCCAGACAGACGAGATTTAATCGTGGTGTTGTGAGGTCAAAGCCGGTCGCTACTCGGCATTGGCGCATACATGCAGTTAGTTCTCGCCCACGACCGAGTCGAGCTGGATGGAGTTAATCCTGCGATGATACCGATCGCCCACCACAACGATGTCGCTTGAGGACTAGATGTAATCGCAAACACACGTAGCCAACACGATGAAAGACTATTTAAATCTTAGACCATCAATAGATAAACCGAGTGTCGAATTCATATATTTATCCGTGCAGGAGCGAAGAAAGAATACAATTTCCTGCGGCCGGGCGGCCTGTCGTAAGAGGCGACAAAGCAACCCACAACCAGGTGGTAGGGCATTTGCCCGACTGGATGGCTACCACCCTTGGTTTAAAGTATGTCGCCATAACAACCTTGAATTGTGTTCCGGCATTAGTGACCAAGTTCCAGTCTCCCTTAAGAGAGCAGCAGCGCATTTGTAAGCACTTTTGGTGTTGCAGATGTCCATAGGCGATGGTAACCGCTTTCCATCAAGTGGGTCGTCTGCCTGTATGCTGAACTCCTGCAATAAAAAAATATGAGTGTGTGTAATGTTTTTTTATTGATTTAATGTATTTTACACGCTTTATATTAGCTTCACTTGTATGTCAGTATGTCTGTAACCGACCCCTTTGAGCTCGATTTTGTCCTACTTTGAACGATCAGATTTAATTCATACTTTGCACACCTGTCAAAGGTCGATGACAATGCAATAATATAGTATCATGGAGCTGATCTGATGATGGAGTCGGAAGGTGGCCATAGGAACTCCTGTACTAAACAAGATAGACCCTTCGTGTTTGGGCCCGTATGTTTATATCGCGTGACAATGCAATAATATGGTACCATGGAGCTGATCTGATGATGGAGACGGAAGGTGGCCATAGGAACTCCTGTACTAAACAAGATAGACCCTTCGTGTTTGGGCCCGTATGTTTATATCGCGTGACAATGCAATAATATGGTACCATGGAGCTGATCTGATGATGGAGACGGAAGGTGGCCATAGGAACTCCTGTACTAAACAAGATAGACCCTTCGTGTTTGGGCCCGTATGTTTATATCGCGTGACAATGCAATAATATGGTACCATGGAGCTGATCTGATGATGGAGTCGGAAGGTGGCCATAGGAACTCCTGTACTAAACAAGATAGACCCGTCGTGTTTGGGCTCGTTTTACTTGTCTTGGCTAGCACTCTGCTGCTACATGATATGCAGGATCTCAAAAGCTTGTATTTAAAAACATTTAAACAAAAATCAACTAAAAAATGAAAAATAAATAATAGTTTAAAAAAACTAAAAAAAACACGCTTTTATAAAAAATCCAACTAAAAAAACAAAAAATAAAATTTAATATAATATAAAAAAGCGTGGGGTGTATTCAATTAATAATATAATATCTTAAAAAGCGCTTTGAATACACCCCACGCTTTTTTATATTATATTAAATTTTATTTTTTGTTTTTTTAGTTGGATTTTTTATAAAAGCGTGTTTTTTTTAGTTTTTTTAAACTATTATTTATTTATACACAATTTAAAAAAGTAATAGCATTCTCCACTCCTCTATAACTACAAGCGTGTAAAATTCCATACTCCGTCCGCGCAATTTTCTTAAAAAGGGGTACAAAGTTTTTGCTTCACGTATTGATATATAGATGTAATAGCATGATAAATACTAATATAGTTAAATTCTAATCAACATCGCAACATAATTAAGATACAAATGTAATATTCTGATATGAATCATTGATGATTGTGTTGATATTACTTTTATTTTAGTTTAGTACACCACCAAAAATCGTATGTTTAAATTTTCTTTTTAAATCCCCTTAGACACTTGAGTTGCCTGGAAGAGATCGCTATAAGCGATAAGGCCACCCATTGTTCTAATGCAAATCTATCCTATCAATTGCCCAGATTTAAGTTTATGGTGAACAATAAAGAGTTTTCATTAATTTATCAATCATAATCAATTGAACATGTATCATCTATACGTCTATATAGATAAAGAAAATTGAAGACTCCCGGATTGTACCTACTTTTCGGGAAACAAGGACTCTGGTAGCGCATTCCACAGCTCTGCCATACGCAGAAAGAACGTGGAGGCAAAACGTTTCGTTTGCACTGGTGGTGTTCCCACTGTGAAACGATGGCGTAGACCAGTGATTGGTTTAGATTCACAATTGTACCTGTTAGATGGCGCTGCTATAGGGTTCGCAAACTGGCCAACTCAGCTTATGTACTTTTAAACCAATCTAGAAGACAGAAAATATGGTTGCTGGATGGCCTTCTTAATGCGAACGCAGCATGCATTATAAATAGACATTGTGTACATAATTTACGAAGAAAGAAAAGAAAGTCACCATAAATAATTAACAAAGAGTGAAACTTCTTGATGTGCTTAACCGATGCATTGAAAATATCAAGCTTGTGGCAGATATTTCTGTAGGCAATACTAAGACGTTAGAGAGATGAGTGTTGACAATACACAGTGCGACATGCTGGTAGAGCGAGTGTTTTACGATTATATGTAGTGTTATTATATAGATTAAGCAGACGTCGCCGATGCGTGTGCGAGCATAGAACTCTACGCTATTAAATAAAATTACGGTATTCTTCGTCACAATTCAAATCGAGACCCGAGACAGCTTTCGAATCTCTCGCCGCATAGAGCTTCTGATTGTGTTGCTGTAACCATAACAATATCATATCGGTCGTTGTGTTCTAATATGTTTGACTACCACATACCACCAATACCAAGCCATGCCTTTGTTTCAAAACGATTCTGTTGCTAAATCCGAAACAGGTTCGATTCCTAAATGCCAGTTGGCGACCAAAGCGAGCAAATGAACTGAAATGGCCGACAGTCCCGCGGCCGGTATTGTTATTACAGCGATGCTAGGGTTGCCCTACGTCCGAAATTTTCCGGACATAGTTGGTAGCTTTGTGATTAACGCACGCGTCTCAAGACCAAAAGGCGCGTGTTCGAATCTCATCATTTTTCTGCCTAATGCGCATATTGTTATAATTACCATGTGCTAACAACGGTGAATGAAAACATCGTCATGAAACCTGCACGTCGAGGTAACCGATATGTGAAACCTACCACGCCTTGTCAAGGGTGGCGGGGATTCTGTCCGTTCCCCAATAGTGAGAGGTTATGGGGGAGATGAAAACACCCCTCCTCCGACCACATTTTTTAAACACACACAGTGTATAGTGTACGCGCACGATATAATTCTAGATTTAACATCGTTTTCTCAGTAATTATATTAAATTTTTTACAAGAAAGTCAGGAATTTTCATTTATTGATCTGATAACCCTAACCGAAGGTGACGGCTGTGGCCGGTGCACCATGCTTATGTAGGAAATTGTAATTTGCATTATCGCTCGGTGCAGTTGTTTATGAACATAACGTCATTGGGTTTCACTACTTTCGATATATATTTTTTATTCCTTATTCGTGGCCAAGATTTACCAGAACACATGGCAAATGTTGGTCATATTTTCCTTGATGGAATTCGAATGCACGCTGCACATAAATACAACGGTAAGGAATAGGGATTTATAAAAATGGTAATGATTCCTGCGGCTTAAGAGCCGATAAAACAACCAACAGCGAGGTAGTACTGGTAGAGCAATTACTTATCTGGATAGTCACTGCTTCTAGTCTAAAATATGGCCGCCATAAAAATGTTGAACTGCGTTCCGTCATCAGTGACTAGGTTCCAGTCCCCCTTCGATGCAGGCAACGTATTGATATTTGCTATCCCAAATGTTCATAAGCAACGGTATTTATGTACCACCCTTCTTATTTTTGATGACGCAGGGGAATATTTTTGGACACTATCCTTGTGCCTAAGAGGAGGACACCGAGTGGAGTGTGAGACTCCTGAAAGACCGGATCCGTACATGACCTCTGACCGGTGGCCACGGGTAAAAAATTCTCTTAACCAATAGAAGGAGGGTGGGGGAGGCGAGTCGGCGGACTGATGACTAACCACCCTGCATCTAGTTGACAGTCAGCCCATCATCTGTAGTCTACAAATAAAAAAATAAATCAATATATTCCGCAGACAAATGCCATAACAGTAGCCGTTTGTCACTTCTACGGAAGCGTTCACCTTTTTTTTAATTAACCGGTCATCGAAACGTAATATAAATATTTATGAATACGAGTAAAGTCCAATTGTTGGAGCGAGCGTCGTTTCCGATTACCGGGGCTATCGCCACCGACTCATTATTACATGCACATTGTTTACTACCGAGCAATTTGTTACACATTTATCATTAAACGACAAATTTTATTGCGTCCACGATAAGCTCAAGTGTTATAGCGAACACGCAAAAGTGATATTGAAATATTTTAAAGCAAAGAATAGCTTCAATTTATACCTACTCTTCCTCAGACATTAATTGTTGAAATTGTGGAGTTAAATAACATAATTTCGATGTTCATACTCCTTAAACCTTTTGTTTTACGAGGTGTAATCCATCATGGACACCCTACCGTGTGGTCCCGATGGTATGCTCGGACCTACCAACTAGACAACCTCTTTAATCTATCTCGACGCCGTATGTCAGGACCCTCCGGAGCCAAAGACACATCCGATGGTCCTGACGGCGACGGCTCAGTGGAATGTTGATTCACGAAGATTATAAATAAGTTGCGCGTGCAAATCAGCGCAGTGCAATCTCTAGACCAGTATCTGAACGATAAGTATCCCTCGCCTCGCCTTATCGTTCATAGCCATTGTCAGGGCGGCGGATCTTGGCCAAGAAGCTGCATTCTCCTGTTCCCTTTCCGCCGCCACCTTCTGCGACATTACCACGTCGCAGAAAGTTTGGACCGCCTCCCAAGACTTTACTGACAACCATCGAACGGACTATGAGCGGCAGTGATAAGTCAGTTCCCACTGCGTCCATTAACGATTAGCACGCTGCGTTGATCCGCCCACGCGGATCAGCCCCTTCCGAATTTTCGATCCGCTCCGGCTCTTAACGAGGACCTTAGCCAGGTTGCGTTCCACCGGGCCAGAGAGCCTCCTACACCGTATTCATCAAGACGCAGCCTCTACTACAGAATTCGTCAGCTCTGTCAGCCATCGGTTCTGCGACAAACATGATAAATACTGCCACTTTAATTTACCACTTTTACGAACTATATCTATTATTCTAATGCTCTTACGGATATCCTTGTTTCGGTTAGGAACACGCGATATTAGGCCTTTACTTTATTATGCCTAAAATTATAAAACATCTGCGCACGGCAAACCAGTTTGACTGGAATTTGTAATTTCTATGTCCGCATTTTGAAATAATATACATTATGTCTGCCATTATATTTTATGTGATTTTATAACTGCTTATAGAAAAAACAAAAACTGGCACTAGCACACACCCTGAACTTGTCAAGTGGTTACATAACTTTAAATATGAACTGATAACACAGAATTGGGGTCAAGATTATTCTAAACAATAACTTGCCGGCTCACACAGTTGTTATTTTCTCGTGTCTAAGAGAATGTTATAAATATTTCATTACTTATGGAGCTGTTCAGCCAAAACTGGACATAACCACTCGATAATGTCCTTGCTAGCAGTACCGGTGTTATGAGGACTTAGTCATCGCTACATTAAGTGATAAATGTATTTGATACCGGCGGCATATCGTCGATAAAAACTTTCAGCGAATTGGAACCAGTAATCTTACTTTTGTATGGCCTTGGAACGTATTCGCTTCCTATCATTTATAAACGTATGCATGATATTTAAGCAAATAAATTGCCATAGACAAACAAACCTTGTTTTAAGTAGTTTTTAGAGCTCGTAGATCACATCTTCTTGCTTAAACATACGATACGATAGTTCTAGTTTACCCTAAAAGTGTAACTAGGGGTTTATTCGCTTCGATTATAAGTATCTTTCTTTAACAGTATATATGTTGTTAAATAATGATCAACTTGTAAATTGATTGATTACCTAGATTTCCAGACTGATCTTGACAGCTACAATCCTTCTGTGTATCTTCGATATCTCTGTGTATAGCTCTAATAACAGCCCTGAACACATAAATAACTCAAATGACATTGCCAATAGGCAATAAGTGTTACTTAATGTAAACAATGATCAATATTAAAGTTTATAAAGAACAGGTAAAAGCATTAAATTCTTAGAATTAGTTCTTTTGGTGTTATAATCGATCTCATATGAAGACGACGTACACGTGTTTGAATGGGCAGCACGTGCCGATGAATATTTTGTTTGTAAAATATAACATCCTGTCTGAGATATTTGTTTTGTATTAAGGTAGGTGGCTGCAAATGAATTGCGGCGATTTCCGACAGCGGATAATAAAATTCTTGAGATATTTTGCAGTTAAAAGTGGTCAATGATATCTGAATATGTCTTAGATGACAAATAAAAAAGATATGAATGGATTGTCAAAGATGACGTTGATTTCTGGTGTGACGGGGAACTTGTTCCAGGATAGAGACATGGAATGAAAAAACATGTCAACATCTTGTGAAATGATAAAAGAAAATTGAGTACAAGTAAATCACACAGAGATTCGGTCTGATCTTCGTAGTGAGGTCGCAGTGGGAACCAATGTAATGTGCGGTTATCAAGCGACACGCTCTGATTGTCTACCAGTGACGAGCTCGTCTACCTTTGCTCTCGTTGTGCCTCACGTTACACATTCACAATGTGTCTTTAACTATTTTTAGTGCGGTGCTTGCCTACTTACACACGACTTATCGGAGAAAATCATTCATCATTTACTTCGTCATTATTAGTATTTGATTTCCGACCAGTGTTAGATCTATCTAAATCTTAAGTTTTGCAGATGCAAGCAATTATCGTACCGTATTACAAACATTCTGTTTGAATATGTGATTAAGCCTATTTGCATTTGTAGTTTTCCGTGTTGACATTACAGATTTTAGTATCTTTCGTTTGGGCAACCAGCCTTAGACAAATGCAGGTTTTGTCGTAATGCAAAATGTCACTCGAATGTCTTAGGTGGGCGAGCAGTTTGGACATTGACAACATTGGCGGTCTTCATACGACAATAATGTGCTATTAGGAGACTCAGTAACAGGTAGTTATCATTTAAACGAGTTAATATTAATCACCCTATTTAGGTTACAAATATTTGTAGCATGTTCTAATCTTGTACAGTAATTATTGTAATCTTGATCAAGTTTTAATTTCAATAATTTATTCTGCTGATCTTTGATTATACTATAGTAATAAAACCTGTATGATAATCGACCTTGTGGTGCGATAATAGATAAACTATAGATCACCGATACGCATGTTTAGAGCCGAATTAATATTCAACTGGTTGCCCGATTTAATATTAATTATCATTAATGTTTATCAATTGCGAATAGCGCACATGATCAAATTGCGCGTCCCGTTTGTCCACTTGTCCCACTTAGCCATCATTGTTTCGCAAATCACTTGTTTAAAGTTTGCCAACGTTTATGCCAGCGTGCTAATTATACGAATGCGAAAAGATCCGAGTTGTGTTGCCTGTGGGCATTTTTCATTTTGTCAAACAAACTGGTTTCACTCTCAACCTTTTTAACCGACTTCGAAAAAAGGAGGAGGTACTCAATTCGTCGGGATCTTTTTTTTTTCTTGCTTTTTTTATGTATGTTCGCCGATTACTCCGTCATTTATGATCCGATTTACGTGATTCTTTTTTGTTCGACGCGGAATAGCTTCCAATTGGTCCCCTAAAAATTTTACATAGTTTGGCGCAGTAGTTTTCATTTTATGAACATTTTTCATGAAAATAATTTTCACTCCGTTCCATATGTACACCGATTACTCTGAGATTTATGATTCGATTTACGTGATTCTTTTTTGTTCGACGCGGAATAGCTGCCATGTGATCCCCTAAAAATTTGACATAGTTTGGCCCAGTAGTTTTCATTTTATGAATATTTTTCATGAAAATAATTTTCACTCCGTTCCATATGTACACCGATTACTCTGAGATTTATGATTCGATTTACGTGATTCTTTTTTGTTCGACGCGTAATAGCTGCCATGTGGTCCCCTAAAAATTTTACATAGTTTGGCCCAGTAGTTTTCATTTTACGATCATTTTTTTGTTCCCGGTTCTTGGGACCTATATTTTTTAAGAAGCGCGGCACCATTCGTATGTCCACCCATACATAGCTAGACACTAAAAAGTAACAAATAAAAAATAAAAACTTCGTTTAAAAAAACCGACTTCAAAAACTAAAAAACTAAAATGTATAAAATAACTTATTTCTAAAGCTATTAAATATTAATATATATTATCTAAAACATCTTGAAGTCGGTGCAAAGCAAAACATAACAATTACTATATTTTGAAAATTACTAAGCACCGACTTTAAGATGTTTAAGATAATATATATTAATATTTAATAGCTTTAGAAATAAGTTATTTTATACATTTTAGTTTTTTAGTTTTTGAAGTCGGTTTTTTTAAACGAAGTTTTTATTTTTTATACTGTATAGACTTAGATACCAAATGCAACGAGAACTCTCGAAAATTAATATTAGGAACTAATTGTTATGCATGTGAAGATTTTGAATTCATATCAATAACCTTTTTAATATTTTAAAACTAACATTTGGCCGCGAATTCTTTCACGTTGGACAGGTTACAAAATGACGGATATTGTGCCAGTATTTAAAATCAAATAACTACATATTCGCAATTTTGATTCGTTACGGTATACGAAATATAAAGGAAATATTTTTCCCTAATCGAACTTAATAATTATTAGGACTGGCAACATTATGAAACGGTTAACTCTTTCCACACGTGCGTATGCGCGGCGTTGATTGTACATTCCAATTAACACCATCACAGTTATGACAATATTTATTTGACGTGACTTTGTAACTGTTTTCGTGTCGCGTTTTGGTGTCGGTGGCGTTTTGATCGTGGTCATGTTCACGGGCTAATTAAATTAGAGCTGCTATAAATAACGCTGAAGAATCAACACTGCTTTCTTGCCAGTTGCCACGTTACAAGAATGGTTAAAAGCGTTTAGTATAAATTTTTGTACGTCGTAGAGGGAATTATGATCTTGATTGGAGCCCTTAGGTTCGGCTCTATTGGTGGGACACCACACTCTCACAGGATGGCGGTTTCGTGCAATGAGAGAGATCCAATGGCCCAGTTACCCTTCCCCCTAATATAATCCCATATTCCGTCCTTTCTTTCTCATTCCTCCTGTACCACTATCCCATGCCTCTATCCCATCCTTAAGACACGTTGGCATCGCCCCTGACGTTGCAAATGTCAATAGGCGGCGGTTGCCACTTTCCACGTCTGCCTGTTTTCCAACTTTGATTCAAAATAATAATAATGCTGCAATTCAAAGGAGCAGTGTCGTAGTCCTAATACTTTTTTCTTTTCGTAGTAATCATAAGAATTCCTACGCACTAGGAAGCCTGACTGTGGCAGCCAGTCGAACATATGACGGTATACGGGAGCTCGCGCAAGAAGCAGCCACAAACTCTGCTCAGATATTTAGGCCGCCTTGGCCAGGCTTTCTAGTGCGCAGAAGCCCTAAACGATTGCTATGGTTAGCTCGCTGTAACATAAACTGAGTTTGAAAAATTATTTTTGTTCTTTAGAGGTTCAGGGTTCGTTCGGAATGTGTAGATATCTATCACTCAAATGGTACCTTTACTAGAAAAACTACAGGGCGACCTTATTTTGTTTTTATTGCATGAGATCAGCAGACAAGCAGACGGCCCATCTGATGGGTAGCGGTTACCATCGCCTACGGACATTTGTAATACCAAAGATGCTATGACTGCATACTTTAGTCATGCAGTCAGGAAAATACCCTATCCCGTCCGCGGAAAATTGTATTCTATCTCCGTTTCTGCACGGATAATTTATCTCTTTTTTCTTTTCTCTCAATCTTCTCCTTCCATATGTCCTCTGTCACGCCACAAATCATCATTCCATCCTTCACATAAACGTAAGACATGGCTAGCCAACGCACAACCTCGATAATAGACTTGAGGATTTGCTTCAACACGTAGTAAGATAGACGGATAATTTTATAAACATTACTGACACTATCGACTGAATGCCTTATTAAAAGAAGTAGAAAGAAACGTCCAGATCCAGACGGAGACAAAGGGTTAACCTTGGTCACGGTAGTTAAATCGAATAACAGGCGACATTTTCAAAACGCGCCATATTGTTTGATGGAGGAAGTAATTAAGTTTGTACGGTCTCTATTGCTGAAATGCGAGGTGACAGACCTTGCGCCGGCGCATAGCGCTTAGGCAATTAATTTGTAGCATTTATATATTTGTTACATGATCGACATTTTTAAACATAGATACTTACAGAATTTTAATTCTTTAAAGTGTCCTAAGTACTTTTCATTTTCTAATAGGTAATTTTTGTTACTCCGACACCAGCTCTCTTGTTGTAGTGTTGCAGAATTGCAGTTATGATAAGTTCTAAGTTAATAATTACAACTGAATGTGAACAATGATTCTCCAATAATAGACAGTCGGTTTCTATATTACGGGCCATCCATGATCGACGTCACTTCTGAGGTTTGCGTCATTGTGCGACAAGGGGTAGGAGGGGTCCTGAATTTCATGACGTCTCATTCTAAAATCTAATATAGTTAAGCTAATTACGGAGCTGCTGTTTTAATTTAATGATTTCTTGATGTATTTTTAATATGTGATGTCACACTAGGGATGGAGGAGTGTCACGAATGTGACCAGTTGTGACAAGGACATGAGAGTAATCAAAAAATCTTGAGAATCGTGTGACGTAATTTGTGGATGTTTAAAACGTAATCCATAGCTTCTGGTTGTCCACAGTGTTATGTTAGGTGGTAATCCTACTCACTCCATTTTAAAGCCCCGGCCAGTATAGAACAATTCGTATAAGATAATAATCCGACCAAACCAAAACTACTTAAGAATGCACGAAGCGCCATAGAACCACTTGACATTGCAATGCTCATACAGTATTGCCCTAAAACTACACTACACACTACTTATACCACTATCGCCATTATCATTTCAATTCATTCCTGGGGTTGTCTGGAAGAGATGGCTTTTTAGCGATAACACCGCCCTTTGTACATAACTAGATATAATTTTAGTCTTTAAGTTCATATTTGTATTGGTGTACAATAAAGTGTTATCTATCAATTATGCGATGTTATAAAGTTTAAATTAACAAACACAAGCCATGGGAATAACATTTACGTGTACACGTTATTACGTTTCGTATAGTATTTGCACATGTGGGCAGGATACGATCGGCGTCGACGCGTGTTTATTGAACACGTGTGATAGATATACTTCAAGAAAGACTCGATATACGATGTCTTGCTTTTGAGTCATAATTGATAACGGGTCTTTGTAAAGATTCATTGCTTTGAGCCCCCATTTAACAATATCGACAATGGGAACATTTATTATTAAATTCTAAAACTCTTTACACAGAAATATAAATTATAATAAGAAAATAAATACCTACATCGCGATTTAGACATACAACGCGACAAGCGCAAGCGATTGGGGGGATATTTCGCGGCCCGTGTGTGAGATTCGGTAGATCGAGGATGGCACTAGAGTAAAGATGCTATCGCTACTCCCCAGTTAGGGATACAGAGCTACGGAAAAAGGGAAAAACGATCCCAACTCCGCGTGCCCTGGCAGGTGTGGAACTCGCACACAGCCTACATCCACTGCCGGAGGAATTCAACCGGATTACCCTTTCTTTTAGCTAGGGGAGATCTGATTGAGAAACATAAGCCGCGACAAGCACATAACTTGGGGGGATAATTCGCCAAGTCGGGGCTGGCACTAGCATGCCCAGTCAGAACTGGTGCTATGCTATTGCCACGTCCCAGTTGGGGATACCCACTAAAATTCCTGGGTGTTGCGTCCTGCGCCTTCTGCCAGGGCTGCGGGTTTATGACTTAGCCTCTCCGCAACCCTGGCTGGCGTGGGCCTCGCAAGACCACTTTCACTGCTGGGGCACTTTCTTTTATCTCCCGGCATCTTCAAGCTGTGTGTGCGTGGGGCGGTTTGTAACTTGCCCCACGGGAAGAGAGGTGAGCGCGCGCGGAACACTCGCGCTCTCATCTCGACGACACGTGCAGCTGAGTGAGAACCCCTATGCCCTAAGGGACCCCCTTCTCACTCTCCCCACGCTCCCGTTCCGCTTCCTCCTTCGCAAACATAACCTGTTGCGAGAAGAAGGAAACGGCGTCCCATTAGGGTTTGCTTCCAACCATGTTGCGAACCACGGTCGGGAGCCCAACCGGCTTACCCTAGCCGAATATCCACCCCGCACCACTGCTACGTACACATTGTTTTTTCTTATATCACTTACAATTTACAACAAACGCGCGGTTCTTACAATCAATTTATACTATAAGTCGTACGCAGAAGCTTTGCCGATGATAACTTCTCTCGCTTCCCGCAACCGCGACCCGCGGTCGGTTAGTTCTTAGTATCGCTTAAGACAGGCCCCAGACCCATGCAGTTGTAGGAGGCGGGAAGGGCGACCATCGGAAAACCTTCTACGCACGACTTGTACTTTTCAAATGTCTTAATCGACTAAGGAACGTGTAAAGTTAGATATTAAAGTGAAAAATGTTTTAGATAACCATCTAAACTCTTAGTTTAAGTAAAATTTTATTCAAAAACTCATCTCGTAAGAAATATCAGGGTATACATACACGTATACGAGGAATGGTTCAAGTAACCGTACGTCTTGAAACAAAAATATAAATGACCAACTGTCACGCATTCGCGATGACTCGTTAATTTGACCGGATTTTTATTATAAGGCTCGATTCACAACAATCTTAGTTAAAAAACACCATATCTTTATAACAGAATCTGGTATATCACAGTGATCGACAGTAGAGCAGCAGCAACCTATGATACGTTCACCCTACTTCTATCCGTACAGGAATGGAAAAAGAATATAATCTCCTGCGGCCGGGCGGCCTGTCGTAAGTGGCGACAAAACCCTGCTCTAGAGTTATACCGGCTTATCAACCTTAAGTCGTGTGCCAGCATCAGTGGCCAGGTTCCAGTGTCCCTTTAGGCGGTAACGGCAGCACAATGACCAGCATCTCTAGTGTTGGATATGTCCCATAGGCGGCGGTAACCGATTTGAAATAAAAATGTCTTACAAACCATTCTTACCACCTTACCACCTTAAAACCGACAAAAAACCCACAACACCGAATTTCTTTTCTAGAGCCATAGTTAACCGAATCATTTATAATATACATTTTTTAAAATTATGTCAATAATACTACAAATAATGTAAATGTAAAGTATTGGAAAAAAAAACATAATTGGTGGAAAATTGTCATTATTTGTATGGGGTTTATGTTAAATTTACAGTTAAATCAAATGAACGCATAGTATGTTTAGAAACCTAGTGTTAAAATTCCTCCGTTGCTCCAATAACGAGTCAAATATTTTTGTACTGGAAAGCACTGTCACCAACTTAGCGGTTTCGGCGCGAGATCTAACGCCTTTTCCTGTCTGCTAAACATCCCAAAGATATTATAGCAGCGAGAGGGATACTTCAGATGGTAGAGAGTAGGATTCACTGTCGAGTGCTGATGTGAACGAATTTGTTTTGAAAACGATCTTAAGTACATACAAATACTAACAAGTCGTACAGCTAGTACAATATATAGCACAATGTGTGAGCGGGACGGATGATGTGCTAACGAGATAGAGTAGAGCATTGCCCTGCATTGCGCTGGCCAGTGCCAGTTAGTCATGGGAAAAATCACTCACCAAGAAGAAAAGAGTGATATATATCTTTTCGATACAAAGATATATATCACTCTTTTATATCTTTAACTCTTTATCTTGACAGTGATTAGTGTCAGTGTCAATTGCAGACAAGATGAGTTATTATCTGTGAGTGATATACTAGCAGAGCCGACACGCGTACCTGTGGCAACGCAAAATATCTGACATTTAAATAACATGCACATCATTTAGATGGCCTTTGACTTTTAGTATATATTACAAAAATACACAATAAAACTATAGTGTTATGATTTATTTTGTCTTGCAATTATATTCGGTTTTCTCGTTCAATTACTACGCATGCGCAATGCGCGGGCTAATCATTCTTTCTCATCGCGTGGAACAGGAATGAACTAAAGAGTTAAAGATATAAAGACACATTTTGAACGCAAGTGATATACAGATCTAATCACTCTTCGCGTCGGATATATATCTTTTGAGTTAATCACTCAGGAGTTACACACCTCTAGTGCCAGTAGTTCATTGTCCGCTGCGATGACTAGACGTATGCAGCACCCATAATATTAATTAGCTGTATTTTTCGCTTTTTTGATTAGAATATCTCCATACTCAATGTGTACCTATCGGAATTTAATTTATATTTTACTGTATTTCCAATGCATTTTATTAGTTGACACGGCGCGTTTTCTCTAACAAATGTTGGCAACACTATTGGAAAGAGTTTCTCGGCATAATTCGTCACTCGTCAGTCGTATTTCAATTAATCACGGCAGCATAATATTTCATCGTAAACACTCAGTCATTGAATCCGTGTCGGAACGGTACTTGGGGATATGACTCATTGCGTTTTGCGAGGCGTCACCCTTCCCCTACTTCGTCGAGTACCTAAATCCTTCCGTCTGTCTGCCCGAATATCGATCTGGCGAGTCCGGCTCGTACAATAGGCTGATTGAGACGCCAAATGAGTCGGCCCAATGACATTTTATGAATGAGATGCTTTTGAAAGCTAGTAAGCAGTGGACAGATATTAGAAACACCTATTAGACGACGAGAGACTTCCTAGACGGCCACACTGAATGAGAATAATGCGATCGTTACCAAGCTCTTTCTTTTCTCTTTCTTCTTTTGTTTTTGTTTTGTTTTGTGTTTGTTTCGTTTTGTCTATCCGTGAGTCACTTGAACGGCCCTAACGGAAGACCAGCGCTGGTTGAGCCAACCAGCATCATGCTGAGTTAGGACCGCTTCAGAACTTCGTTTTAATTGTATTATTTTATTTATAAGTACGTATTGGTGTATATTATGTGGTTCTGAATAAATATTTTTCTTTCTTTCGGAAAGCTTAGATTAGTTCAATATATATAGTATGTAAGATTGAAAGATATAATAACAAGGGTTGAGTAAGGAATGTTGAGGTGCTTTGGACATATCTAGATTAATGTTATAAAGAGATAAAATTTGTGAGTTTGGTTGTTTGGGGTAATCTCTGGTACTACTGATACAATTTTGAAAATTCTTTCACCAGTAGAAAGCTGCATTAATCCCGAGTGATATTGGCCATATTGGCATGTGTATTTTTTATTATGTATAGAGTGAAGAGACTGAGAAAAGAAGTGTATAACCACAGTGTGGATGGTATAGTTGGTGCCAGTAGACCGCGATGTACCAGGTACGCAGGTGTTTTGAAGAATAGTCAGGTAAAAAAGCACCTATAACAAACGTGTGTCTGTGATGAGATTAATGAAGCAAGATTTGTATGTCAAGATCGTAGCAATCATGCATCATGTCTGCCTACTGCTATGGGAAATAGGCATGAAAATATGTACGTATGTAGCAGTGGCACGGTTTTTATATAAATGAAAATTTCTAACTTGCAATGTATTTTCTTAGTAGAATTTGTATTTTTAATTTTGCAATCTTACCTTATAATTCGAAACAAAAGCCGGTGCGCGGTCGGGTCATGAGTTGCATTTCATTCAACACGAGTGGAAAGACGCGGAGCGTAAGAGATAGTAATACAGTAATAACGTAAGCACGAATAAAAAACGTAAGCGCCAATAAGTTCATGGCGCTTTCGACCTTTTGGGGTATCGAGTTGTATGAAATCCACGCCATTGCTATATAGTATAAAGTAAAAAAAGATGCCAGTTTTTCTTTAACGGATGATAATGTTTTATGTTATAGGTTTATTTGAAATACAAAAATGAATCATTCACCGCGATTCAACCGACCACAGATCGTCTCGTTTTCCAACTCGTGCGCATGCGTATCGTTTACTTTATACACCTGCATTGGTTTATAAATAGGTACTGCTGCCATTATACTTGCAGTAAAACACGTGATAAGTTTGTACACTGTACGTGTTACGATCGTAAGATTAGCATCTTTTATACTGTTTAGTGTATTTTTAACGTTTTGCGTACTGCTCAAATTGGTTCCCTTATTCATCATCTTCGAAAACCATGTGAGAGTACCGACGGCCCACTTTCTCTCCCTCTCGGCCTACCTTACTATCTCATCCTCTCTATCCCAACCTAAAAACTAGCAAAGCATCGGCATCACCCTGTAGATACCGGTAACTACTTATCAATAGGTGAACCAACTGCCTGTTTACCAGCTTTACGCTGTAATTAGCCGTACAGGGTTGGAGACAGAATACAATTTCCTGCGACCGGGCGGCCTGTAGGTAGGTAAGGAATTTGCTCGACTGGATGACTACCACCACCCCCGGTTTAGAGTATGCCGCCATAACAACCTTGAGATTTGTGTTCCGGCATGAGCGGCCAGGTTGCAATCCCTGTATAGAGAGTGGCAGCACATTGGTGAAGCACCTTTTGGTGCTTCAAACGTCATAGACGATGGTAACCGCTTTCCATCAGACTCCGTGTTGGATAGACGTTGTCGATTTACTCTCCGTCCTTGAATAATATTAATTGGCAAACTTAAGTTTTGGGGCTTATTATTATATTTAGCCCTTATAATTTGATAGCTACCCAGCGGTCGTATTTAGGAACTAAGTATTATATTCCTGGAGTACAGCAGACAGGCTGACAGCCCGTCCACCTGGTGGAGATGAGTTACCGTCGCCTATGGTCATTTGCAACAACAAAAATGCTATTAATGTACAACCACTTCGAAGGGGGAAATGGAAATCTGGGCACCGATACCGAAACACAACTTAACTCGTAGCGTATGGCAACATACTCAATAGGCAAGACCAGAAGTGGTGACCATCCAAACGGGCAAATGTCCTACCTGGCTGTGGGTTGCTTCGTTGCTTCTTATGATATGCCATACTAATTAGTATTGTTTGTCCGTTGCAGCACGGAAATGTATGGTGTCTTCGTAGGGGCTGGGGATCTGCTGCATCGTACCATTGCGCTGTTTTAAAATCATACGAGCAAATCTTAATTGAATTCGGTATAAAAACCCGTGGTGGAAACACGGCCCGGTGCGGCGAAAGCGAAATAAACGAATGTTTGGCGCGCTCGATAACGCCGGGTGGCGATAGACGAGTTTTCGTGAATCACCCGCCTCGCGGATGCGGCATTAATTGATATATGCACGTTACCGTGCAGTGCACTATTCAATGTATGCATAGCTACAGTTTTACACGACTTATAATTCCGATTGGCAGTGTTCGTTTCCGCAGAAAAGTGCTGACCGTTTTCCGACACCTAAATAATCCACATTGAACTTTATTCGCGAGTGGAAATGGCAGTGCTGTTTGCTATGAGCTCTTATCTTATTGGTCGACTGCACAAGTTCATCGGGAGGAATTATTAGTTGTGTAAAACTGTACCTTTTAGGTCTGCCAACCGCAGGGGAAACGCAGTAAGATAGTGTGGGATTCGGCAGGTTTGGCTGGTTTGCTCCATATGGGATATTGTTAAACTTAACGACTGTGGCCAAATGCGTCTTGTTTATAACGTTAAAAATAACACCGTTAATTATTAGCTACATTAGTGTATATACATACGTTATCTGTCAATGTTTAACGGCTATAAAAATTAATAAAAATGTCTCATTACAAATGACGCATTAAACCAATCGCCATTGTTTACGTGAAACGCAAATGCCAATATTTTGATCCGTTCAGGAACGGAGAAAGATTTACTGCGTTGGGGCGGCCTAGAATCTTTAAATACTAGTGGTCGCCCGAATTAATTAATTTAAACTACAAGTTTGAACATTATTAAGGTTCTTTGTCAAAGACTATACTCCTTTAATCACAGATTACGCCAAGGCTACACAGTGAATTTAACAATAAACAAAAGATTATATATTTGTCCGTGCAGGACCGGATAAAAAATACAATTTCCTGCGGCCGGGCGTGAGAGGCGACGAAACAACCCACAGCCAGGTGGCAGGGTATTTACCCGACTGGATGGCTACTACCCCTGGTCTAGAGTATGCCGCTATAACAATCTTGAGTTGTGTGTTGAGTTGTGAGAGCGGCAGTATATTGGTAACCGCTTTCCATCAGGTGGGCCATCTGCATGCCCTGATCTGCCCAACATCCCCGAAGCAATGCTATTACCACAAGGATGCCCAGTTAAAGCGCTAGGTGTTCCTTGATTCGATTTCATGCCAGGGCCTCTTCTACTGCCGGGGGCTATCAAGCCCCTAGCGACCTGCTACTCTCTTTCAGGTGGGGCGGTTTGTAACGAGCTCCACGAAAGGAGTGATGAGCGCGCGCCGAGACACGGGCACACCCCCATCTCGACGGCATTAACAGCGGGGGGAGTGTGTAACAAGGTGATGCGCACACGCTCACGCTCCGCCTCCTCCTTGGCAAGCATGACACGCTCGCAGAAGGAGGAGATGGTGTCCCATCCGGTGATACATGCATACCTACATTAAGTACCTACCAATAACGCAAGTTGTAATATGAGAGGATCAATAACGTCCATTTCATATTGCATTTCAAGTTGTGACTTTTCAGCTGGAATAGGCGACCGCGGTCGTTGTGGTGGTGGCGAAAACTTCACTAATGACGTCCTCATTTCCGATCACACAACGACCATGTCAAGAGGCGGGTCGAATAACCGTTCCACTTGGGCTTACCATTGTGACTCCGGCAAGTTAGTGGAACGGGAAAAATGGCGGTCGTGAACGTGGTCGTTGTGAGTCTCTAAGGGCGCGTTCCCACTATGTCGTAACGATAAATTCATCGTTGGACGACTGTCGTCTCTAGCTGTTCCCATTATAACGACTGTTTGTCGTCAAAAATGTTTAACGATCTTTTATCGTTTTACGACTGTCGTGCTAGCCGTTCCCACTGTCATTACAATCTGTCGTCACTGCAAAAAATGTCGTAGACGACAGTAAGTCGTGTCGTTCTATATGTGAACACCTCCATTTAAACATATAAGCCACGACACTTAAAACTACACGACTATCTGTCGTCAGGACATAGTGGGAACGCGCCCTAAAGGAACGTAGCCATTGTGGATAAAATAAAATCTTTCTAGCGTCGACTTCTTGTCGTATGTTTGTTGACTGATAACAATTGTTAGTGAGCTGAGCAAAAACTTAGGCGACAGTTATTGAAGTCTGCAAAAAAGTAGGAAATACGCTTCTACCTTGTTGTTGGATTGAAAAACTTCATCATGCAGGAATCTGAGAGGTCATCGCTTCAGGAAGCCAGCTAAGAGTGGTAATATGTTTATCGTGAGAAACATTGCATTATAATTGACGACCTATAACCTCGAAGAGTATTGTAAAACTATTTGTGTAGGTATTGAGCGATGGTTTTCTTTAGTATTTCTCTTCCGTCTGTTTTTTAAGTGAAACTTCTTTAGAATCGTTGTGTATTGAAACACGATGATTTTTTTGTTTTTTTTATTGCAGGAGTTCAGCAAACAGACAGACGGCCCACTTGATGGAAAGCGGTTACCATCGCCTATGGGCATTTCCAACACCAAAGGTGCTACAAATGCGCTGCTGCTCTCTTAAGGGAGACTGGAACCTGGTCACTAATGCCGGAACACAACTCAAGGCTGTTATGGCGACATACTTTAGACCAGGGGTGGTAGCCATCCAGTCGGGCGAATGCCCTACCACCTGGCTGTAGGTTGTTTTGTCGCCTCTTACGACAGGCCGCCCGGCCGCAGGAAATTGTATTCTTTCTCTGTTCCTGCACGGATAAAATGAAACAAAAAAGCGACACTAAAAAGACATAAACACATAAATGTATAAGACTTAGCCTGCTAAAGAATACATTATATGATGACGGAGTTGGAAATGTTTTGAAGTTTTTCTTTAATACTTCGAATGTCGTGTTTTAAAGCTTAAATAAACTATAAAGATATAATATATGAAATGTGACGTCACGAAATTTAGAATCCCTCCCACCCCTTTTATGAATGAAATAATGAACACGAAAAATATGTGAAATGGCGCAAAATTGAAAGAAGTTTTTTGTTTGAATTTCAAAATAATTAAAAAGTTGAAAAAAAGATATTTTTTTTATGTAACAGTATTTATAGCCAGAGGAGTTATACTTCTATAATCACAGATTTCGCCAAGGCTACACTGTTAATTTGACTTAAACAATAAACAAAAGAGTAGGTATATATGCGTGTGTGTGTCAAATACGTAGTGTGTGTAATGTTTTTTTTATTGATTCAACGTATTTTTTTGCATAAGTTTTAAAAAATATTAGCATTCTGCACTTCTTCTCTATATAAACTATAAGTGTAAGAAATTTCATACTCCTCCGTTCGCGCTATTTTTATAAAAAGGGGCACTAAATTTTTGCTTCACGTATTAATATATAGATGCTAGTGTAATGTATTTTCTTTTGTGTTGTAGTTCTAAATAAATCTTTTTCCTTCTACTTCTTTCTTCTTTAAAATTTATAAAAATAGATGGGCCTGGTCAAAAGTAAGGACCTCTTTTTATTTTTGTGGGCCGGTGTGATCGTAAATCAAACCCAATCGCATGTCGCAATAAACAAAGAAATCTTTATTCAGCGTTGCCAGATGACCATGACAATTAACCCCCAAATTTTTCAATAGTTTTTACTTATTTTAAAGGAGAAAGAAAAAATCAAAACCACCGTCGTAGCGAAAACGTCACTAATGACGTCATCATTTTCCCTCACGGGGCGCTCGCAACGACCCGTGTCAATAGGTGCGTTAAATAACCATTCCACTTGAGTTTACGATTGTGACGCCGGCAAATAAGTGAAACGGGAAAAACCGCAGTTGTAAACGTGATCATTGTCAGTCTCTAACGGAAAGTAGCCTATGGGATACGACGCATACGAGTAGAGACGGCATAATAAATAAATAACGTAAATGAACGAACGAATGAATTGGATTATTAAAATGAACTATTGAATTGAAGTATGATTCACTAGTAGAGTATAATTCTAAGATAAAGTAATAATACCGTATTGCGACTTAGATATAATAATTAAAGTGATGAGAATTGTGTTTGTAGATGAATTATTGATACTTAAAATATCTCTCCAAAATTTCTCACAACAAAATATTTCCCCCCGAAAGTTCCCCCAAAGAATCTTTACCCCCGAATCTCCCCCCAGACGTCAAAAAAATCCCCGAATTTGCAGGGAATCCCCCCCATCTGGCAACACTGTCTTTATTAATCATATGAATCTGTCAGAATCGAGCGATCACGTGATGACCGAACCTCTATGGGTATGTTCCACGACAGGCTCATAACGACCACGTACACGAGCGCGATTTTTCCCGTTCCACTTACTTGCGCGAGTTACAATCACAAACTCTAGTGGAACGGATTATGGGGCGTTGATGTCATGAACGACGAAATACACAATTGTAATTGGTTGATTTAAAAATCGCTTCTAAGAATAGAATAGAAAACCCTTTATTGTTCACCACATCACATAAAATGAAAAATTTACAGTAGTCACATTAAACGGTAAAAGTAGGAGTAATGGACGGCCTTATCGCTTTAGAGCGATCTCTTCGAGACAAACCGGGCTATGGATTCTATGAAGAGGAATTTCGCAAGTGTATGACGGTGGTGTGCAAATTAAATACATATATAAATATCACACAATACATATAACTAAAATGAATAAAAAATAGATAATAAACAATTACACATATTGATATTATACATACTTATATATACATAATTAATCTCCTACGCCATAACCATTACGACCGCGGTCGCCATGTGGTACGGCAGACGGAGCATTTTGGGCGTTGTGAGATACTAAAGGAACGCGCCTTATGTCAAATAAATCATTGGAAAAATTAGTACCGTGTGTAGCAAATAGTCTTTCTATAAACACCGTGGACAATGTTACATGTTATAAATGCCACATTAATATTCTGTTGATGATCAATTTATTTATGATATGAACTATCTAAAAAACTTGATTGATTGTTCAGATAAGCTTACATGTTTTTATGGAAATAAGTTTGCCAAACTGGCTGGCCGACGAGTTTAGGCATTGTCTTTGACGTGTCAGATAAACAAGTAAACAGGTATTTGGTCTCAACGAGGTAAGCAACGCAACACCAAAGGTGCTACAAATGCGCTGCTGCTCTATTAAAGGAGACTGGAACCTGGTCAATAATGCTGGAACACAACTCAAGGTTGTTATGGTGGCACACTCTAGACCTCTGGCTGTGGGTGGTTATTTTGTCGGCACTTACGACAGGCCACCAGGCTGCAAGAAATTGTATCCTTTCTCCATTCCTGCACGGATAAACTTGCCTGTAAGCAAACATATAAAATATGAAAATACTATTTATTTGCATATTGTAAAAGTAAGATTTTAATTATTTTAACATAACGCCACAGCTGCCCAGGTTTTTTTTACTAGAATAGTCAATTTGATGTCGTAACTCAAACGAGTCAGATGCAGTATTATTTATTGATTTTATAAAAGAGTTTTTAACATTGTTTTTGTCGCGGTGTTTTAGTAAAATAATATTATGCTGTTTTTAGGCCTGCTCCTTTATACGAACTATTCGCTGACCCGTGCCCATGCCGGGAGAAACACTCCTTTCTCAAGTCAATGCCCACCAGGGAGAATGTTTCAACCAGGGACTTATTCATTGTTATGTCAACGCACGCCGATAAATTGACGCGTTAGCATGTTTTTCTCAGAAAACCTATTTCACATGAAAAAAATAAAAAATATTATTAATCACAATCTAATATAGCCTGTGTCACTCAGGAATAATGGTGCTTTCTGCTGGTCAAAGAATTTTCAAAATCGGTTCAGTAGTTTTAGAGGTTACATCCTACAAACCAACAAACTCAAATGCTTTACCTCTGTTTAATATTATAGTATTGATTTTTATATATACTAGTGGTCGAAATTATTAATTAGTTATTATTATAGGGGTCATGTCAGAAGCGTGCACGTCGCGATCCCCGCTGGCCCAGAGGGCCACAATTCTGACCGAAAATCACATGACTGCAGTGCATGATAGGGCGTCCCCCGCAGGCGACGCTCACCGATGCGCCCCCGTCGGTGTGGACTCTCGCGCATGCGGCGAAGGGGGTCGCCACCGTTCACGCAGCGCCAAACCTGGCGGGTCGAGAGGAGCAGAGTGCCGTATAGGCACGTGGAATGTGAGAGGTGGAATGAAAGATAAGATGGACGAAATGATTGATATAATGAATGAGAGAAGCCTGGATGCCTTATGTCTGACAGAGACAAAGCGGAAGGGGTGTGACGTCGATGACCTCCCCGGTGGCATGCTTGCTCTGTGGTCCGGCGTGGACCTGGACGAGCGTGCAAGTGGGGGGATAGGCGTCGTACTCTCATCCCGCTTTGTGTCTGGAGTGAAAGACTATTATTGTCTGGTGAACCCGAGACTTCTTTGGGTCCGTCTAAAACTGGGGATCAGGCGAGTTTTTCTGGTCGCAGCTTATGCTCCCGTAAGCTCAGCGGATCTCCAAGAACTCGAGAAGTTTTGGGAGTCTGTGAGAGAAATTCTGGATCTGGCTGAAGGGAACGAAAGACTAATTATGTGTGGTGATCTCAATGGATGGGTGGGGACCAAAAGAGACGGCTTTGAGGCTGTTCTTGGACCCTATGGTGATAAGAGAGCGAACTATGCTGGTAAGCCAATCATAGACGTATGCATGGAAAGAAACTTGCTTGTGTCGAACACCTTATTCCATCATAAGGATATTCACACGTATACATGGAGAATGAATGAATAGAAAAGTATGATTGATCTGATTTTAATAGATAGTCGCCTCCGAAATACAATAATGGATACAAGAGCCTACAGAGGGCCCCACTCTTGAAACGGACCACTACCTGGTGATAAGCCGGTTTGTGGGCCTTTTCAAGAAGTGGAGATACTGGCGAGAGCGTACCAATTTCGGGGAGCTTGAAAGAATAAAGTGTGAAAAATTGGAAGTTGTTAGTGTAAGGAGTATGTATGCGCGCCTAGTCGAAGAAAGGCTTGCAAAAGCGGACTTCTCCGACTTAGATGTGAATATTGACTGGGATAGTATGAAAGAAAGTATATTGGAAAGCGCAAAAGAAGCATGTGGATGCGCAAAAAGGCATATAACAACGAAAGGTGACGAATGGTGGGACGCGGATGTTAAATCTAGCGTAGAAAGAAAGAGAAAAGCCTGGCTGGATTATGTTGCATCTTTGCACCAGAGTGACAGTATGAAAGAGAAGAAGAAAGAAATTTATCGCCTCTGCAAGAATGACACCAAAGCTTTAGTGAAAGAGAAGTGTGAAAGAATAAAACTGAAAGAAGAACAGAAGCTGACGAAGAACTTCGAGGCGAATACCAAACTGTTTTAGAGAGAGGTTAAGAAGACTCGGGGTTGTTCGTCAGCTTCCAGAATGGAAAGAATAAAATCTAAAGCAGGGGACATTCTTGCTAACCCACAAGAGGTGTTAGCGCGATGGAGTGAATACTTTGGAGAAATGTATGATAATATCCCGAATGCTGGCACCACGACTGAGTCTGTGACCGACTCCGAGGAGTCGGCATCCGAGATCACTTTGGAAGAGATCGAATGGTCGATAAGAAGTCTGAAAAATGGAAAGGCAGCAGGAATCGATAGTGTGTCTGCTGAGATGATCAAATATGGTGGAACCTGCGTCCGGGACGCTTTCCTGTCCTTATGCAACTTGTGCTGGAGGACGGGAAAGGTTCCCAAGGACTGGAGGCGCGCTGTCATCGTGCCCTTGTATAAAGGCAAGGGGTCACGTATGGAGTGCGCCAGCTACAGGGCCATCAGTTTGATCAGCACAGCATCTAAAGTGTATGCGAAGATTGTTGAAAGGAGAATGAGAGTGGTATCCGATGGATTACTGTGGGATGCACAAGGGGGCTTCAGAAATGGAAGGGGATGTATGGATCAAGTTTTCTCGCTCCGCAATATCGTAGAGAAGCAGCTGGCTTTGAGCCGGAAGGTTTTCTGCGGTTTGGGGATCTAGAGAAAGCATTTGACAGGGTTGTGCGAAAGGACCTCTGGGACATATTGCCCGGATATGGGATTGATGGCCAGTTGTTGCGTGCTGTGCAGTCCACTTACGAGAACTGGATGGCATGCGTGCGGGTGGACGGCAGCCTGTCGCCCTGGTTTGACGTCAATATTGGCGTCCGGCAGGGCTGCGTGCTGTCGGCTTTGCTGTTCATCCTCCATCTGGACAATTGTCTCCAGAGATTAAGATTGACGGATGTTGGGGTGCGGATGGGTGATCTAGTTGTTAGCACTTTGCTTTATGCGGATGATGCCGTGCTTTTAGCCGAATCGCCATCAGAACTGCAAACACTAGTCACAATGGTGAAAGATGACTGTCAGGCGAGAGGCTTACATTTGAATGCGAAGAAAACAAAGGTTATGTTGTTTGAAAGAGAAGAAACCAGAACGAATGCAAGGATAATGGTTGACGATGTTATGCTGGAACAAGTGAATGAGTTTGTATATCTTGAATGTGCTTTTAGTAGGGATGGAAGGTACACCGCTGACATAGAAAGAAGAGTAAATTTGGGGAATAGTGTGAATGGAGCGTTAGGTAAACTTCTAGGCGCTAAGAACCTCAGCCAGAAGGCCCAGCTTGCCATAGACAACGCGGTTCTGGTACCTACGCTCACGTATGGAAGCGAGAGTTGGGTATGGAATAGAGAGCATGAAAGTAGAGTAAACGCGGTCGAGATGCGAGCACTGCGCAAAATCTGCGGAGTGACGCTCGCGGACCGCGTTCGTAATACCGAAGTAAGAAAGAGAGTTGGTCTGAAAGAGAGTGTCGGGGTGAAGGTAAGGAAAGGAATGCTCCGGTGGTTCGGACATGTGGAAAGAATGTATGGTGAAAGAATGACTAAACAGATATACAATGCAAAAGTGGATGGATGCAGAAGTCGCGGAAGGCCACGACACACCTTCCATGATCAAATTGATCATGTATTAGCAGAAGGTGATGTCAGGAGCCTTAAGAACAGACGAGCGTGCATGACAAGAGCTATGAATGTCAAAGAAGCAAGAGAGGTGTGTAAGAATAAGCCTGTATGGCGCTCTGTTGTTCGTGCCTACCCCGCAAGGGACCTGGCGTGAAGTTATAGATAGATAGATAGTGGTCGAAATTCGACCATAATTAATTTAAATTATAAGTTTGAACATTATTAAGGTTCTGTTGTCAAAGATATACTTCACAGATTTCGCCAAGGCTACACTGTTAATTTGACTTTAACAATAAACTAAAAAGTATATAATGCGTGTGTATGTCAAATACTTGGTAGTGTGTGTAATGTTTTTTTTTATTGATTTAATGTATTTTTTATGTATAATTAAAAAAATGCACTCCTCTATATAAACTAACGATTATTGTGTGAAATTTCATACTCTTCTGTCCGCAAAATTTCCGTAAAAAGGGGTATAAAGTTTTGCTTCACGTATTATAATATAGATTATCTATCTAACTATAGTGGGACGGTAGTTATATTATTTTGATACTCTAATGAGATAAATATGTGCAATATGTGTCAGTGACTGGTAATTTACATACCATAAATGTCATATTCCCTCGTATTAGTCAACATTAAGCAAATTCCATGCAAAACAATTATAATAAATTGTAGCGGAAATGCATATGCGAGGCATGGCTTATCTACACCAGCGCCCTCGCAGATGGGATATTTTGAATAAGATAGTAGAGTGGCGGTTTGCACGCCCAAGATAGTGCATACGCCAGGGGTCGCGAAGTGGCGGACCGCGGTGCGCATCCGGACCGCCGACACATTTTGTTCGGACCGCGAGAACACCAACTTGCACTTCAGAGTAGGTAATTCAATGATGAACGAAATTATCAATTTCCAAGAAAACCCATTTTTACAACACAAACATGCGGAAGTTCCTAGTGAAGAGTTCTGGATAAAATTTGTGTGTAGTAATAAATATCCAGAACTACAAAAATTAGCTTTGAAACTTGTTACTTTTTTTCTGGGGTAAATATATATTTGTGAAGCAGCATTTTCGAAGATGAACTTCATTTAGAATAAATTTCAATCTTTACTTACTGATGAATTAAAAAACTCCAGGATTCCATGTCAATAGCTTGCACCAATTTTACTTCAAACTTCAGGCAGAGAGTACGCAACAAAAAATGACTTTTTAACCGACTTTGCAAAAAGGAGGAGGTTCTCAATTCGTCGGGATCTTTTTTTTTTTGTTCCTTTTTTTATGTATGTTCGCCGATAACTCCGTGATTTATGATCCGATTTACGTGATTCTTTTTTGTTCGACGCGGAATAGCTTCCAATTGGTCCCCTAAAAATTTTACATAGTTTGGCCCAGTAGTTTTCATTTTATGAACATTTTTCATGGAAATAATTTTCACTCCGTTCCATATGTTCGCCGATAACTCCGTGATTTATGATCCGATTTACGTGATTCTTTTTTTGTTCGACGCGGAATAGCTGCCATGTGGTCCCCTAAAAATTTGACATAGTTTGGCCCAGTAGTTTTCATTTTACGAACATTTTTTTGTTCCCGGTTCTTGGGACCTATATTTTTTAAGAAGCGCGGCACCATTCGTGGGTCCACCCATACATAGGTAGACACTAAAAAATAACAAATAAAATTTAAAAACTTCGTTTAAAAAACCGACTTAAAAAACTAAAATGTATAAAATAATTTATTTCTTAAGCTATTATTATTAATATATATTATTTAAACATCTTGAAGTCGGTGCAAAGTAAAACATAAAAATTACTATATTTTGAAAATTACTAAGCACCGACTTTAAGATGTTTTAGATAATATATATTAATAATAATAGCTTAAGAAATAAATTATTTTATACATTTTAGTTTTTTAGTTTTTGAAGTCGGTTTTTTTAAACGAAGTTTTTAAAATTTTTTTCTCATTGATATATGTAAATAAAATATCTTTGTTATTTCCGTAATTACATTTGTTTAATAAAATGTTGTGCGGACCGCGATGGTCATTTCAATTGTTAAAACGGACCCCGAGCGAAAGTAATTGGTACCTGGCATACGCCGTGTATAACTATCGCTTGCATTACACACGCACCGTGTGTATCGCCGTTGCTAGTACTAGTTAACATATGTTTTTTTTGTGGCGGAATCTGTTTGAGGACTATCCACCGTGGGGGAAACGCGGTACAAAATGTCACCTTTGTCGTCCGTGACCACGGCCACTGAAAAGCGGCCGAAACGTCGGACATACCAAAAACCAAAACAACTCCATTCGAGCAAGCGCTTCAGTTTCAAGGAACTCCCCTTACCACCTCCAAGAGTATTGGGATCCTTGGTATTGACATCGCGAACGATGTACAGTTCAGGGGCCATCTTGAAGGCAAGGCAAAACTTACCTCTAAGAAGTTGGGAGTGCTAAAACGGTCCAAGCAGTACTTCACACCGCGGCAACGCCTTGTGCTTTATAAAGCCCAGGTGAGGCCGCATATGGAGTACTGCTCACACCTTTGGGCTGGAGCACCTGCCTACCAACTTAATCCCCTGGACAGTATTCAACGTCGAGCCGTTCGCGTTGTTGATGATCCCATACTTACAGACGGTCTAGATACGCTTGGCCTTAGGAGAGACTTTGCTTCTCTCTGCGTATTCTACCGACTGTATAATGGGGAATGTTCCGAAGAACTGTTTAGAATGGTGCCTTCGTCCTCTTTCTACCATCGCACCGCTCGCCATCGGTTGGGTGTTCACCCCCACTTCCTTGAGCCGCTTCGCTCATGTACGCAACGGTTCTGTAGAACGTTTCTCTTGCGTACCGTGGGGATTTGGAATGAGCTCCCAGCCGAGGTTTTCCCACAGCGCTACGATATGGAGTTTTTCAAAAAGATTGTCATAAAATTTCTTCGAGGCCGGCAGCGCGTTGGTGACATCTCTGATGTTGCAAACGTCCATAGGCGACGGTAACCGCTTTCCACCAGGTGGGCCGTCAACCTGTTTGCTGTACTCCAGCTATAAATTAAATAAATAAAAACTAATTAATTACCGCGCTTAAAACCGTTAACACGTAGTTTTATCAAGGAATGTAATGTTTATATTTAGATTCAATAATTTAGTTGTGCTTAGTTTTCCCGTTAGAAGTGTCACAGTATTAGATAGATTGAATAATTAATTTTGGCGTAGTGTTATTTTCTTTTCATGTTTCTGTTCTTTTTCTAGATCATTAAGTAACCATTTTTGGTTTAGATTTATCATCATTATATTAATACGTGAAGCAATAACTTTGTACCCCTTTTTACGAAAATTGCGCGAACCGAGGAGTATCTAATTTCACACACCTATACTTTATATAGAGAAGGAGATCAGAGTACTATTTTTTTTTTTTAAATCATGCATAATAAAATACTAAATCAATGAAAAAAAACATTACACATACTACCATGTATTTGACACACGCATATATATATATATATATATATATATATATATATATATATATATATATATATATATAATCTTTTGTTTGTTGTTGTCAAATTAACAGTGTAGCCTTGGCGGAATCTGTGATTATAGAAGTATAGTCTTTGACAACAGAACCTTAATAATGTTCAAACTTATAGTTTAAATTATGCCCACTGGTTATGTATTCTTAAATTTGGAAATACTGTAAGATACTGTTTAATAAACAAATAAATAAAAATCACCTTTTACTTGAATTTCGTTTATATAAAACTTGTTTATCTGGCCTTTGCTCGCAGCGCATTTTTACGACTAAATTTCAATGATCGATAACGAAATGCATAAGCCGATTACAGAAGTAATTAAGCGATATACAAGACTTTTGTAGTTCGCAGATTGTTTCAAATTGTAATATATTTATTTTATAATTAGCGTCACTGATTAGGCCTTCTTAACCGAAATTTTAACAGCCATCTGTCAACGGTGGTTCAATAGCTGGCTAAGAATCATTACAATACCTATTTGGCTAATTTGTGAATGAGTTGCTAACTGCTGATGGCTAATGGCCGATTCTTACTACTCATTCAGTTGCCTAACTTACTTATTGCCTTATTACTTACTAGCTGATGCCCACAACTCATCCGCGTGGTGCGGTTTTTTAACCATCCCACGGGAACTCTTTAATTTTTCGGGATCAAAAGTATCCTATATGTTGACCAGGGATATAGGCTACCACCATACAAAATTTCATTTAAATCGGTCCAGTCGTGGCGGAGATTAGCCGGTATAAACAGACAGACAAACAGAGAAACAAAAAATTCTAAAAAATCTAAATTAGTTCTATTTCACTTCTTACATCCCCATGACTCGGTTGTTAGCATTTTTTTTCATTGTACAGAAATTCGATCTCTACAAATTTATTATATCTATAGATATGGAGCTTAAGTCTCATTTTAACCAAACCGGACATAAGCCGTAAACATGTCGGTTTTTGGTTGTATGGCCGGTTCCTATGTCTTGCTATACAATTACTTGCCCTACCATAGGTTTAATTTTTACATTACTTGTATGAAGCTTAAGTTTTATTATTAACCGATAGTAAAGCAAATGAACGGTTGGCAAGATATAGGAACCGGCCATTATTCGACAACCATTATGAAATAATTGACAACTTAGCCGTGACTATTTTGTGAACAGCCATTAATAAGCTGGTGTTTACAACAAAATTACTCATCTCTATCACAGATTATTACTCGGGAATGGTCTTATCTACACTAAGAAGCATTATCGAATTAATATTTTTTCATATTTGAATTAATTTTGCACAAGGCAAGTGATTGGGCGGATTGCTGTATTATTATATTAATCGTCGCGTAATCTAAGGATTAATGTGAGATTAAGATAACGGAAACGACCGCTATTGGTAGTGCGGTTATCTTTTAGTCACACGTAATGAGCAGTGGTGATCACGCGCGATGTTCAGGCGCCTGCCCGGTGCCAGTCTGGGGGGACCCTTATTTCAATTTAAGGTACGTTCGCACGCGTATGTGGCTTTTGCCGGATTCGTATATCTTACTGTCCCATGCATTTTATTTCACTATTGTTACCTTTATGTCAAAATACGTATTAACCGAACTATCTAAATTGTGAATCAAATTCATCCCGGGATTCACTTAAACACACACAAAAATAAATTCACCTAAACCCTTGAACCCGATTGCAGCGCCATCTAACTGGTTCAAATTTGAATATAAACTATCCCAAGACCCACTTGAAATCAAAATCAGACAAATGAAAATTATTCTAAATGCAGTCCACCATTGCCGAAATCAGTCGGGAAAAATCATAACAAAAAAATGGCTAGACTGATGTTTTTTTATTGATGACTATGATATTTTAATACTTATTATCCTATTCCGGGCGAGGACAATTCCAAAAACACACAAATCATAAAAATTGGTCCAGCCGTTCTTGAGTTGTAAATGGTGCAACTGACACGACTTTGTTTTACATAGATATACACTGTTACACGCCGACAAAGTAAAAGCACACCTGGTTTATTACCTTTCCCGCATTTGGACTTCTTTTGTTTACTTTGTGTTTAAAATTTGCAATTAGACAATAGCCTATTGTTATTGTAATCGTTTATGGCCGCAGGTGTGCAGATTACGGTTTCTCGGAAACTTCAGTCCGCGCTGTCCTTTGTTGTATTATACAGTTTAGTATAAAACAATACCCGAACGGTGGGGTGAGGCAATTAGCGAGAATCACGATCAAAGCAAGACCTGTACATTAGATGAGCTATATAGTGACGAACTTTGCGCGTGTTATTGAATCGTGTAATTTGTACTGGTTGCGTCCAGTTATATTTGTACCTGTGTTATACGTGTTTGTATAGTTCTAATAAATTCTATAGTAATTCCAACGGCATTTTAATTCGAGTCCCGCACTCGTAACAATATAGATTATAAATATGTTTTTCTAATTACAAAATGTAAAGATATCTCGGACATTAACAAACAATACAAAAAGACAACAAATTGATTTGTTATCACACAAAAGTTACAAATTAATTACTCTTGTACACAAATATGTGATAATATGTTGTTCTATTTAAGTTGTAACAATAACAAATGGTTTGTTTCCTCGTGTTATCCATTCGGTGACACACTTTGACCGCTTGTTGTTGCTGATGCGTACTTTACATCGAGAACCTTTGTTTGCGCACACTCTGTTTTAACAGTTATCCTCATATACATACATAATTATTCTATCCGTGCAGGAACGGAGAAAGAATAGTCCCTGCTTTGGGGCGGTGTCGTAAGAGGCGACAAAACAACTCACAGCCAGGTGGTATTTGCCCGACTGGATGGCTACCAACCCTGGTCTGGGATATGCCGGCGTAACAACCTTAAATTGTGTTTCGGCATTAGTGGCCAGGTTCCAATCTCCCTTTAGAGAGCAACAGCTCATTTGTAGCACCTTTGGTGTTGCAAGTGTCAATAGGCGATGGTAACCCACCAGTGGGCCGTCTGCCTGCCTGCTGAACTCTTGCAATGTAACTATATCTATCTATACTAATATATAAAGCTGGAGAGATTTTTGCTTGAACGCGCTAATCTCAGAAACTACTGGTCGGTTTTGTAAAATTCTTTCAATGTTAGATAGCCCATTTATCGCAGAAGGCTATAGTCTATATACCAATGAAGAATGTTTCAAAATCGGCGGTATTTTTCCTTTTGAGAGCTTCCGCTGCGTGCGCTGCGTAAACGGTTAAAGTTTCGCAAAAATCATGTGTGACAGAGGTTAGCGTTAGCCCAGAATAACTACCTATTCCACGCGAAGTCGCGGGCAGAAGCTAGTAATACTCGTATACATACACATAAGATAGATGTGTACACAGCATTGCACTAAATTATTTTAATCTCATCTCCGGATGTAAAACGCATTGGTCATAGGATGTCGCTGGAATTCCCCAACTTCGGAGTATGATAACATTGAATGCTGTTTCACAACAAGTACGTTGGGATATTGCAAATGGTGGGACAGTGACGCCAAACTTATCGCGTCCACGGAATCCGTGGAATTGGCGTCAGGCGGCCGACTGATATGGCACATTGACCCACAAAAACCGGACCAATCATCTCAAATTTACATATACATATGAATTGATAACTCAAAATAAACTATGAGGATGATAAAGTTACATTTCACTTCTGTTTAACGTTCTTTGTGCATCGTTACTTTTACATACATCCCTATTAATATTATAAATGCGAAAGTAACTCTGTCTGTCTATTACGCTTGACGGAAAAACTCTTGGGCCGATTTGGCCGAGGATGGTGGAGAAAAATCGGATAGTTTCCGGGATAAAAAATACATTTGTCTCTCTGTTTCTTATGCTTTTACGGAAAAACTATTGGACCGATATGGCTGAAATTCGGTATAGTATATGTAATTTTAATACAGAGAGTGGACAAGGGATACTTTTCATCCCGGACAATGGGATAAATTTCGGAATAGAATTATGTAAAGGTAATCTCAGAAATTGAGATAGGTGTTGTTTTTTTGTGATTTTCTATTTTTAACATTTATGTAGTTTACGGATAGATAGGCGGGGTATAGATAAATAAAACTAGAGCGGGTTGAAATAGAGGACGAAAGTTTGTACGTATGGAAGACCAATCATTTCTCAAGTTAATAGATATAAAATTTATCATCTATAAAAAATGCGATAGTAACTCGATCTGTTTGTTAAGCTTTTACGGAAAAACTGCTAGAAGTACTGGATCGGTTTTGCTGAAATGTTGTTTAAATGTAGTTTTAATACCGAAAATGAGCATAGATACTTTTCATATCGGGAGATGGGATAGTTTACGATATAAAACGAAGTGAATCCTCCGGGGTCAAATAGCACTAACATAAAAATTTAATACACTATAACCTGTATTAACGCTTGATCTTTAAATGTGCTGCGCCGTGAGGTAAACTCTAGTAATATAATTGTTGCGGACAGAGAGCACCCCCCTGACCCGCTCCCCGGAGCACACCCCTCCGCGCCTCGCATACCGCCAACGCCCATAGCTTACACAATTAGCAGCTAGGCGTCCGACGGAACGTGGGATATAGAAGCGCACTTGCTCATTCGCTTCACATCG
Organism: Dendrolimus pini; assembly: GCA_949752895.1. NCBI lineage: Eukaryota > Metazoa > Arthropoda > Insecta > Lepidoptera > Lasiocampidae > Dendrolimus > Dendrolimus pini. The sequence continues at coordinate 24,623,407 of OX457129.1, read as the reverse complement.
CTCACATACAATAGCAGCAATACGCACTCTCTGTCTTTATTTCATCTATGTATAGTTTAATTGTAAATACCGCCAATAATGCGAAAGTAACATTGTTTTCGTCTATTACGCCTCAGATAGACAAATATGATGTAAAGAAGTTTTTTGCTAAACATGTTGGCGGACAGCTTGTTGCCGCTTCTTGTTCTTAAACAGTAATAAACGGTGTACATAGAACTTTTGAATTTGAATTAGGACAAGAGAAAGATCAAAGCTGTAGCCATTGCTGCGTTCAGGAAGAGACTAATACAATTTGGAAAATGTAAACACGGAACAATATATCGAACATCAGTCAGCGGATATAATAAACAAGTACCTATGTAATAATAGTCGGTAAGTATGGCGTAGTACTCGATCGGCGTGGACCACGGTCACCGGACGCCGGACCGGATTCCAAGAGCGATCGACGACAACTCGTTTGGGAAACGCGACACGCCGAACGGCTGGGTCTCCACACGACATTCCGTAACATGTCGCGTTGCTAACTCACGGTGAAAATTGTGAGAAGTTTTCTTAGGGCCGATCTTGCAATTACCACATAAGAGTTATTCATAAAGTTTAATTAGGGAAAATTCTAAAATTACAATGCATGAATAAAACAGTTGATGATTGAAAATTTGGCCCTTAGGCGAATACGAAAGTTTCCGCGACTAGTACGCCTAATCAAAAATCATTTATTGAGAAAAAAAACATAATTTACAAATTTCTGAGTCATTGGTCCCCAAACTAACGCCTAATAAAACTACGTTTTAACGATTTTAAGCGCGGTATTCTATTTGATTTCTTTTCCGACGTTTCGGCTAGTTTTCAGTAGCCGTGATCGTGGAAGACAAAGAGTTCAAGTGTCAATACGTAATGTTAAAGTTGTTGTTTAGTTTAGCTTACCCCCAACTTGTTTATATTAATTTTAGTTAGTTTACAATCACGACTACTAAAAAGATACTAAAAATACTGCGCTTAAAACCGTAAAAACGTAGTTTTATTTTATTAATGTTCTTCTACTTGTACTAAATGATGACGTCGTTGTTCTGTGAGATGAAAAGTGTCGCTGTTGATTAGACTGTCCGCTCCCCTATTAGTGGGTTGGCACATTTGTGGGATGTATGTCTTCTGGCACCGTAGAAATTTGAGCTGGCGGCAGTCGTAGGGCCGGTAGTGACCGAAGAACACTTTGTCTGACTGAAGAAATATAACTTTGTAATTTAGTTATCTTAAAAAAAAATAATTAAAATCAGACTTGTGAAAATAATTAAAGTTCATTTATTTTTTGTGGAGCTTTAAAGCGTCTGACAAAAGTTTTGGTCCATGGAAAGTGTCTGACACTCATGATACTATTTTAGAATAATATTGTACAAAACATATACAAAATCGGCCATGTAAATTTAAGTTAAGTAACTCTTATTTATAGTTCCCTTTCTTAGCTGGTACCTGCCCAGGTGTCACAGGGCGAGCTCCACAAGGACGCAGGTATTCAAAGAGCATGACACGCTGCTGAGAACCTAAGGTTTCATCTATGTGAAAATAAGTTATGTCTGAAGGCTCTGGGATTTTAATCTATCATTACTACAATTTTATTTTTGTTTTTTGGATGGGGGGCGCTCTGGTTTTTGCAGCCCGGTGCGTAATATGGTTAAGACGGCCCTGGATTTTCTATGTAACATTAAAATTGAAAAAATGAATAACGAAAAATAAAGACCTTTGCTTGAATTTAAATGAAACTCGACACGTAAGAAACTGTTTCTCAAATAGACGAATGGCGCTAAAAATGGCGCTTCATCTCGTTGTTCTTTATGTCACTTTTGCAATTCAATAACAAACACGTCGTCATGCCAACGCGAACAAGGCTGCTTTACCAGTAATGTAATTGAAATAACCTAATAATTTTAATGATATGCAAAAATACCGGCCTTGAGTTGTTCATGAGCGGCTTTTGACATTTTCAGAGTGCCAATAGCGACGCATCCGTGAACCGGTTTCCGATGTGATCAATATATCAATTGGTTGAATTATTTGACGTAAATAACTATTGACTAGTCATGCATGAGAAGCGCCGGCAGAATATCACGGCACGCGACACTTAATGACATTATCCGTCGGTCTCTTGTCACCGCCGGTGCACCTGCTGTTCTCGAACCGATTGGGCTATGCCGCGACGATGGCAAGAGACCAGATGGGATGTCATTGGTGCCATGGAAGATGGGACGCCCCTTAGTATGGGACGCAACTTGCGTTGATACTTTGGCGGTTTCCCATCTCCCAGTTACAGCCGTGACTGCCGGGGCCGCCGCCGCCAACCAGGAGGCCCTGAAACGCCGCAAGTATGTGTCCATTGGTAATGGGTACATATTTGTGGCTTTCGGGGTTGAAACCCTCGGGCCGTGGGGGCCCGGTGCTCATCACCTCTATCGAGACCTCTCAAAGCGACTAATTGAGGTCTCGCGTGACCAAAAGGCTGGCTTGCACTTAGGGCAACGCATCAGCGTTGCCATCCAACGCGGAAATGCGGGCAGCATTTTGGGCACTCTCCCCGCCGACAGCGACCTGGAGTCTATTTTTTACTTATAGATGGTATTTTTTATTTTATTTATATTTTAGTTAAATTTTAGTTAATATTTCTTTATAATTAGTTTTATTTAAGTTAGTTTATTTGTAATAATTGTAATTCTCCGTCAATTGTGTACTTATATTATAACTCAAAATAGTCTCATATAGATGTAACTATTGACTTAATTGGGTTTGTTTATCTCTAATGTTAGGAAAATTTAGAACTCATCAAAGCGATATCAGTTTGAATAATGTTTCTTATACTCTGTATAACAGTTTGATCAACTTTTGACAGGTCGATCATTGATCAATCAGTGATTGTAATATCTACTAGCTGTGCCCGCGACGACGTCCACGTGGTATTTTTTTCCGCGGAGGCACAAAAAAAAAGTGGCCTAAGTTACTGCTTATAGAATCATCTATCTGCCAGTGAAAGTCCCGCCAAAATTGATCAAGCCGTTTCAGAGATTAGTAACATCCAAACAAGCAGACAAAATTCTATAAATTGTATTTTCGGAATCTCCTGGTCCGAATTATCCCTACCTGATTTTTATCACATTTTTATTTTGACATAACAGACATTTCGATTTTACTTATCTGTATAGATAATATAGATTATGGTTGTCTTTAGTAAAAAATAAAGACAACCATAATTAAAAGGTCAACTAATTTGAATAAGATGGATGAATGCATCTCAATGTTACTCAAAAATTGCCTCTGAAGGTCAACATTTTATATTCAATTTAGCAAATGTTAAGTAAGAATATTAATTTATCGAAGTCATGGCTAGTGGCATATAAACAGTGACATTTGTTTTAGAGGTCTCAACTATTTCTTATGACAATCATAGGTACGTAAGTTTGTAGCTAGAATTCCCTTACAGAAATGTAAGATGACTAAGAACATTTACGTTCTGATATATTCTTAAAATATGAGAGAGAGCGAAACAGAGAGATTACAAAAATAGACCAAATTTAAAATATTTTCTAGGCAATACAATAGACGGCCTTGTCGCTCAAAGCGATCTCTTCCAGGCAACCTAAATCAAAGTAATTTGACTCAGGCGATGTAGATGGTGCAGGAAAAAGGCAATAGATACATAAATACTCAAACTAATTTAAGAAATATTTATTTCTATCTTTTTATATATGACTATGTATGTATTAGTATATTTATACCAATACATACATAGTCATATATATGCACATATACAATAATATATTTCGAAATACATAAATATTATAATGTTACTAGCTACAGGACTCGAATTAAAATGCCGTTGGAATTACTATAGAATTTATTAGAACTACATAAACACGTATATCACAGGAATAAATATAACTGGACACAACCAGTACAAACTGCACGATTCAATAACACGCGCAAAGTCCGTCACTATATCGCTTATCGAATGTACGTCTTCCTCGTATCGTAATACTCGCTTGACTGCCTCCTCCCCCCATTCGGGCATCGTCTTATACTAAACTGCACAATACAACAAAGGACCGCGTTGACTGAGGTTTCCGAGAAACCGTAATCTGCACACCTGCGACGGGTAAACAAGTACAATAAAAATAGGTTATTGTGTAGTTGCAAATTTTAAACGCGAAGTAAAACAAAAGAACTCCAAATGCGGGAAAGGTAATAAACCAGGTTTATGGCAGGCAGGTGCATTCACTTTTTGTCGGCATGTAACAATAATAAATGCATTCGCATGATTATATTGTGTTAATCAGACAACTATTTGTGGACAAATATGAGTATCTAGAATATCTAAAGTCCATGACCCTACCCTACTATACTGTATAGAACCGCTATACTCCACCTGCGGCCCGCCTGCCATACTACCTAGTTGTACAATATAATGGAGTTAATTTAGTCTGCGGTTTAACTCACGTTAACCCTACATTTTTCCGGAATCAAAACTAGCCTATACTATTCCAGACTTTAATCAGTCGTTCTGTTTTGATTTAGCAACAAACATCCATCCAAAGTTTCGCACAGGCTGGTTTAGACCGCACTAACAAGTACGGCACGCAGTATAACTTTGTTTCCCTTGTTTCCAGCCTGGCGAGCCCGGTGTGGTGGTGCTACGGCCGGAGGCGCTGCTCCGGCCCGAGTCGGACTCCGAAGACGAGGCGGACTGCGGCCCCCCGTCGCCGTGCGGAGTGAAGTTCGTCAACGACAACGTGCTCATCAATGGCAAGTCCTCAATGATTGCCAAGCCCAACAGAGATAGAATTGCTAAGGTACGTTTTAATTCAACGCCATCAGCCCCATCATCTCCTTAGTTTTAGCTTCATATCATGAATTTGGAAGGAAAACATCCTGATACAACCTGTATATCGAGATAATCGTTGTGTCAAACCTCCCAAGCCGCCTTGGACAAGCGTGGCGGGTGTACTGTCCGTTCCCCCTATAATGGGAAGCCCGAGCCCAGCAGTGGGACATTTATGGGCTGATATTATATATATGTTATATTATCATGAATTTGCCAGTTATCTAGCTTTTTTGAGGCTGGTTGTCCCAAATTCTTACAAAATCTGTGCCAAATTTCATCCAGATGCGTTTAGCCGTTGTGGGGTGATTGTGTCTGTCAAATACATTTTTTTTTTCAATAAAAATAAAGTTGCAAGATTATACATACAATTACATTGCCAGACTGCAGCGCAGTTTGTCGGCAGCGTTCTCGTGGATCGCATTACATTATAACCTTATAACTATAAATAAAATAAAATAAAATAAACATATTTCGTAAATAGGGGTACAAAGTTTTTGCTTCACGTATTAATATATAAATAATAACTATATTCACCCACGTCGCAGAGCGATGTTAAAACAATTCGTTAAAAACATCAAATTTAAAATTCGATATACAATCTCCGAACCGTGCTGTTCGGCTTTCTCAACGGGTTTAATCGATCAATTGTCGAATGCTATTCTGACATTAGCATAGCGATCTGTGCGACGCTGCTCGTCCGCGTCCAATCGGGGCACAATCGGACACCACTCATTCGGGTCAACGATAACAAATCACTAGTCAAATTATTCACTCGTCCGAGAAAGAGATTTTAATGACCTCGGCGATATTGTTGTGTCCGATACTAAAACGTTAGCCTAATTTAAAACATTGTCAAGATAAATGTATTTATGTGAAGATTTCCTTATCATTATATTAATACGTGAAGCAAAAACTTTTTACTCCTTTTTACGAAAATTGCGCCGACGGAGGAAAATGAAATTTCGCACACCTAGTTTATATAGAGAAGGAGTGCATAATGCTAATAAAAAAGATTTAATTATGCATAAAAAATACATTAAATCAATAAAAAAAACTTTAAACATATTAGCATGTATTTGACACACACACGCATATATACAGTGTGCGAAATCTGTGATTAAAGAAGTATAGTCTTTGACATTAATTATTATGGTCGAATTTCGACCACTGTCAACCACTAGTTATATTTAATTTATGCTTAAGAATCTATGTTGAAATTACTATAAATCCTATATCATTCTCTGAATATACTCCGCCAAATCAGTAAAGAGTAATATTGTCAATGAAACTTCGCTCGCGTTATCCTGACGACGACGTACTTGGCGGCACCAAAATACGCAACTGCAGCGCTACCTTTTTCGCTATATTTGTCTATCCCACAGATTATTTATCGGGATAAAAGTATATTAAGTGTCGGGATAGAGAGAGAGAAAGAAAGAATTATTTTATTTAGGACATTAAACATTTTAACAACACTGAGTAAAATAAAAGATAACTGTATCAATATAAGTCCTAAAATTGGACCTAGAGTCAGCGTAATGCTAGCTGCTAAGGCCAGCGCTGTTCTTCCGTCTGGGACCAGCAGGTGGAGTCACGGAGGAAAATACAACACAAATAATATATCAAACCTGTAAAATTTAATAATTATAAAAATGAAACTAGTTATTAAACATATTTACATCGAAATGATAGTAATACACATAGATATATAAACAGTGAGATACGTGAAGAAAAAATAAGTAAGTATGTAAATAAAATAAACAGATTATTGTTAATGCTATCTATTTTAGGTATTAGTAAAAATGGTCATAAAACATCATCATGTCTTAAGTTGCTTTGTGCGCTTTGGTGTTCACAAAGGAATTTCTTTAGTGTGACCCTAAAGAGTGACACTGATGAGGCGTTTGTTATAGGTGGAGGAATGTTATTCCAGCACTTTGTTGCTGCATAACGGAAACCACCTCTGAATACAGCTGTTCTGTGACGTTCCATTGTAAGCTGTATTGTTACATATATAACTTATGTAGGTCTGTATCGAGTTTCATGTAAATCCATTCATTAGCTTTCGCGTGATACTATAATCGAATATACATCCATATTATCACGCCTGTTTCAAATGTGATTAAGCAGAGACTATAGATCTCCAGTCGCGACGATCCTGACAATCAACCTTCGCTTCTTGTTCTTTTATTAACCTCTCCATACATGCACGTTTATTTGAGGCGCTTTTTACCTGGCCTCTCTTTAACACTTCTGCTATTTGATCATCGTGTGTACATCGCCGTCTGCCGATACCAACTCCATACGCAATGCTATCATACACTTGTTTTGTAATTCTATTTTTATCCATTCCCTCTGCATGCCGAAACCTGTTATAACCTTACTATAATAGACAGACAGAAAAAAATCTAAAAGTTGATTTCACGAAACCTGCTGCTCTGAATTAGCCCCCTTGATTATATATTCTCGTTTTTAAATTAATAGTAAAATCTCGACAGACCCAATTTTTATAGATAGATAGATTGCCCGAAAAAATTGCTTGTTCTAAGCGACAATACCACCAAATTTTTTTTTACCAAGCAAATATTACTAAAAAAAAATTTTACTTTGGTAAGCAATAACTGGTTATCTACCTATTTCATTGACTAGTCCGGGAACTATACAACTCTAAATAACTTGGTGATAATGCGCCGAACAACAACAAAGATGTCAATCGCTAATATTAGTCACAAGTAGGATGTGACACAGTGCAAGAAATTCCATTCTATTGTACTATGACACAGTGAGCACATTACGTGGAAGTGGGCATTGGCCGAGTTGGTGTTGACACAAAGGCCGGTCTCCACGTGTCGCTGGTGACCCGTGACGCGCTGGTTCATCGGCCGGCTGCTCGCATGCGTTGCGCTCACGCGCCCGTGAGAGTGGCCATGCAACGAAGATGTTATTATAGGAGAATAAAATACTTCCTTGACATTAGAGCAGGGTCTTTAGCCGAGGTTGCAAGGGATGCCTACCACCCGGGCGCAAACCGATTGCAGTATTCCTACCTACAACTATGCATAATTGTTGTGTGATTTGTTGTAAATTCTCATAACCTTAAAAATATGTATACCTAATACTAATAAATAATATGAGGATGTTTTCACAATTTCAACACCGGGTATTATAATAGACTGATAGTGCCTGCCATCTTTCAGATCACAAAAAGTAAGTTCTTTCTTGAGGGTTGGTGCTTCTTCAATATAATTCCGAATGAAGTGTTAGATAGCCCTTCATTAAATTTAAAGCTAAATTGAAAAGTACCTTACTTAGAAAGGGATACTACACTATTGAAGAATATTTAAATGACAAAACTGCTTTTCTGTATAACGTTTACATTTTGCATAACATGTAAGGAATCTATTTTGTAACAATATTTTTCGTTTGTTACAAACTCCATTCATTATTTGAAAAGTAATTATAATACAACTTCTATATTTGTTGAAAAAAGAAAGAAAAAAAGAGCCTAAGACAATATATAAATAATTGTAAAAAATAAAATTTTTGCTAGACATGTTGCTGGGGAGTTTCTTGCCGCTTCTTCTCTTTTGAACAGCGATAACACCTTGCGAAGCGGTGTACATAGGAATAGGAAGTAGATATAAATTCGCGGTCATCGGTAGAGAGACGCCGTCGCCTACTAGAGGGCTGGGTGTTGATTGCACCCGGGGGCAACTGTCGCTGTTCATATCATAGCTATTCTTAATCATGCAGTGTTTCACTTGTAATGTTTCCAGTTGAAACTGCAATTCGACGACTCGTTGACGCGGACGTTCGAGTACCCCTCGGAGACGTCGCTGTGCGAGGAGTCGCCGCCCTCCCCCGCCGCCGCGCCCGCGCAGCCCCAGTGCGCCGAGTCGCCCCTCCACGCGACGCTCGCCGCCAACACACACATTAGTACGTATTATACACCACAGGAATGTTATTAACTAGCGGTCTCGGCGGACGCTGTCCTACCCTTAAAAAATACAATTAAAACAAAAAACCTGACGCCTGCTTCCAGTGCCTCCTACCGGGTCTAAATGTGAATCTAAACCACCCCAGGACTCACTCACAAACAAACACACGTGACATGTATTTTTTTTAACTTCAAAAACTAGTTGTTTTTTATGTATGTCCACCGATTGCTCTGAGATTTATGATCCGATTTATGTGATTCTTTTTCAGTTCGATACGGAACAGTTGCCACTTGGTCCCCTGAAAATGTAATATAGTTTGGCCCAGTAGCTTGCATTTTATGAAAATTTTCCGTTCCCGTTTCTTAGGACCTATATTTTGTTTGAAATGACGGGTTACATTATTGAAGTTTTAATAGGGATCCTTAAGTTTAATATAGCCTATATTAGTCAAGGACAATGTAGCATTCGAATGATGAAAGAAGTTTTGATATCGGTCGGTTTAATTTGAATTTAATATGTGTATTAGCTCGTGGTAAAAAACAAGTTAAAAAAAATCGTGGTAGCGTAATGGCCCTGGCCGGAACGCATGCCACCACTTAGTCAGTTTTACGATCTAATGTGCGTATTGTTTCAATTACCACGTGCTTACAACGGTGAAGGAAAACACCGTGATACAATCTGCACATCGAAATAACCGATGTGTCAAACCTGCCAAGCCGCCTTGGACAAGCTTGGTGGGTATACTGTCCGATCCCCTATAATGGGAGGCTCGAACCCAGCAGTGGGACATCTATGGGCTGTTATTATTATTATATGTCTTAAGTCTCGAAATATAAAGCGGATAAGTTATAATTGAACATGCATATTATACTTTCGGGCAACGTTCCCACAGTAAAAGGGATATGAAATTTTCTAAATTGACATTGCGTGTTGTATAACATTGAATAAAGCGATTATAATCGCTACATTAAGCTATAAATTGAATTTTAATACCGTCAATAATCACGTATACGATTATGACGACCGGTTATGTAAGGTGGGCAGGATGAAAAGGCATGTGTATTGTATAAACGACGTCGTCTTCAGAATATTAGTTATTACATGAACAACAAAAGGAAGGCTTGAAAGTCAGCGTTGTGTCGGATATAATTCCGGCACAGCAATATGCCGTATGCCGAATGCAAACCTTGTTTGCTGAAAATGCGGCGTACAAATTCTCAAATTATTCTCTGTGTATAAAGAATGTATTTACGTCGCTATTTCTTCAATTAAAGTTTCTTCATTCTCTCTAACATCTGATCTATAACCCAATTTTACTATTTCAATATTTCTATTATCGTTGCGAAGATATTCAAAGTAGGATTCCATAGGGATAGTGTCCAAAATTCGTGTTCTACAAAATGCACATTATCTCCTCAAGGGCTTGAAATACCGTTAAAAATGCGATATTGTTACTAATGCTAATTTCAGAAAACGGTAAAACAAAATACCGTTTTGTAACGTACTGGTATTTCTAGCCATTTTACCGGTAAAAAATTATAACGTTACTACTATTTTTATCGGTAATTTTAACGTTATTACTACGTTTTATTACCATCGTCGCTCTCTTTCACTCGCAAAGATTGTCAAACAGCACTGTGTTAAGAGCGCGCGTGCTTTTATGATTTTAACGTTATATTATAACGTTAAAATCATGAAAGTTACCAAGTAACGGTAAAAAAATATACCGCTATAGCAGTAGATGGATTTTTCGAAAATACCGGTAATTACCTAAATTTCGTAAGTGTTCGCTTATAAATATTTAGAGAAGCACGACATTGGAATCAACAGAATATCGAAATGAGCCAAACCTACAATCGAGACGATAGTGTCCGGCGATTTTGACGAGATAGTGATAGCAGTCTATCCGTGCAGGAACGGAGAAAGAATACAATGCGACAAAACAACCCTCAGCCAAGTGGTTAAGTTATTAGCCCGCCTGGATGGCTGCCATGACAACCTTGAGCTGTGTTCCGGCATTAGTGACCAGGTTCCAGTCTCCCTTAAGAGAGCAGCAGCGCATTTGTAGCACCTTTGGTGTTACAAATGTTCATAGGTGGCCCGTCTGCTGAGCTCACGCAATAAAAAACAATTGAAGCCCATCTGATGCCTTGCTTGCACACGTTTGCAGCAGTGGTCCAATGTGTTGCTGTCCTCGAAATGGGGTTCCGACTTGGCCACTAATGCAACAATGAACAACTCGAGGTTGTTATGGTGGCATGCTCTAGATAGACCAGGGGTGGCAGCCATCCCAGGCGAGTGAACCTACCACCTGGATGTGGGATGTTTTGTCCCCTCTTATGACAGGCCATCCAGCCGCAAGATTTTATATTCTTTCTCTATTCCTGCACGGATAACTTTTTCTTTGAAATTGTTTAATATATTAATTGACAGCAATATAAAGAGATTTATAAGCTTGTAAGGAATTTTTAAAGTAAATCGCAAGTAAATTATATTGATGTAAAACAGCGAACGGAAAACATATACATCTGACTGGGTAGTAGCTAAGATTTTATTATTTATTGATGTGTATACGCAAAGTAGACGTCTGCCGCGATCATTATACGTTTTTAAGACTGTAATAAACAAAATATATCAATGGCAGATCTGGTCAATTACTTTCAATTTTTTTTAGTATATTCAAAGTTATCTGCCTTAAAGTAAAACCGCGCGATAATGGTCTGCCATTCTTATTTTCCGATAGTAATCTATATATATATAATGAAAATGGTGTTCGTTTGAGGCTCAATCACGCTTAAACCACTGATCGTATCGACATGAAACTACCACCATTCGATGCGAAATTTTTCCTAGATGGTTTATGGCTATTTATCTATATATATCTATTTATTTATTTTATATATATATAATGAAAATGGTGTTCGTTTGAGGCTCAATCACGCTTAAACCACTGATCGTATCGACATGAAACTACCACCATTCGATGCGAAATTTTTCCTAGATGGTTTATGGCTATTTATCTATATATATCTATTTATTTATTTTATATATATATATAATGAAAATGGTGTTCGTTTGAGGCTCAATCACGCTTAAACCACTGATCGTATCGACATGAAACTACCACCATTCGATGCGAAATTTTTCCTAGATGGTTTATGGCTATTTATCTATATATATCTATTTATTTATTTTATATATATATAATGAAAATGGTGTTCGTTTGAGGCTCAATCACGCTTAAACCACTGATCGTATCGACATGAAACTACCACCATTCGATGCGAAATTTTTCCTAGATGGTTTATGGCTATTTATCTATATATATCTATTTATTTATTTTATATATATATAATGAAAATGGTGTTCGTTTGAGGCTCAATCACGCTTAAACCACTGATCGTATCGACATGAAACTACCACCATTCGATGCGAAATTTTTCCTAGATGGTTTATGGCTATTTATCTATATATATCTATTTATTTATTTTATATATATATAATGAAAATGGTGTTCGTTTGAGGCTCAATCACGCTTAAACCACTGATCGTATCGACATGAAACTACCACCATTCGATGCGAAATTTTTCCTAGATGGTTTATGGCTATTTATCTATATATATCTATTTATTTATTTTATATATATATATAATGAAAATGGTGTTCGTTTGAGGCTCAATCACGCTTAAACCACTGATCGTATCGCCATGAAACTACCACCATTCGATGCGAAATTTTTCCTAGATGGTTTATGGCTATTTATCTATATATATCTATATATATATATATATATATATATTGTCCGAGGTAAACTCGAAAACTACTGGACCGATCATCATGAAACCACAACCAGTCGACGCGGAATTAATCGTAGATGGTTATAGGCTATATATTTTTCAAATTCTATGAGCCCTTTCCCATGTTTTCTCAATTTGTTTGTTTATTAATTTATTTGAATAAGGCGGTACGAAGTTCGCCGAGTCAGCTAGTAAGCCTATATTTTCAAATATCAAAACGGCAGCCCTGTTCAAATGGATTTTAAATTCGTCAAAAAACTGTCTTACCTCAGCGCTCGTCGCGTCCACCACTTAGAGCTTAGTGAGTCCCCGTACCATGCATGGTAGGTATAGGTGCTTCAATGTACAAAACCTCAGGTCTGGTCAAATACATACACGTAGCCGATCACTGGCTCCTAAGCTATAACAGCAACAACACGTTGCAAAGCGGTATACATAGACTAGGAAGTAAAATAAATGTTAACCTATATGTTTGACCTTCAAAAAGTGTTCTCCAGTGGAACTTATTTTGAATTTGAATTTATTATAACGGCAGCATATCGGTAACAAATTAGTGTTGCCAACTTTCAGAGATAATGTCAATCACTTTCTATCAACTGTACTGTGACTTTAGTTACAAAGAAATTGATTCACATGTCCATTAGTTAAGTATAATACATAGTTAACTTGCTTAAATCCTTATCATGATTTGGACAGAATTTTTCCAGTTAATTAACGAGTTGTCAATTAAGTAAATCTCTATGTCCAAACGATGATAAGGACTTATTCACGAGTTAACTAATGCATAAATAATGCTTTAGAATGTGGTAGTTTTTCGTCTCAGATTTAACTAAATCGTCATACTCGTAATACCACATCTATATACAAGAATATATACTGTATAATCTCACAGTAATGTCACATAATTTGGCTTTACCTTATAACAGTCAGTAGACCAAAGATATTCGCTTTGGTCTGGGCGTTCCACAAGCGTGATTTAGGCTGGTGTGCACCGAAATTTAACCGACGGTTAACCAAAAATAACCACTGTTTTTCCATACATTTTTGGCGATTATCTTATTTTAACCATTGGTTAAAAGTCGGTGCACACCAGCCTTAGTTGCTGTACATTTGCGTGTCAATCTTAACGTAACGTAACTGTCGTATATATAAATCCTTATAAGCCATGTTTTTATGCAAATCTATACTAATATTATAAAGAGGTAAAGTTTGTGACGTTGTAGGGGGGGGGGGGGGTAATCTCTGGATCTACTAAACCGATTTTGAAAATTCTTACACCACTGGAAAGCTACATTATTCCTGAGTGACATAGGGTATATTTGATTGTGATTAATAATATTTATTATTATTTTTCTGATGCCCAGCAAAGTGGGCACGGGTCAGCTAGTAACCGATAATATTAGACGGTCCATCTAAGTGTGTCAATTTGGAAGAATCGACCAAAGTGATCAAGCTATAAAACTGTGTCTGTAAATGTTTGTAATGTCAAAATAAATCTGCGGGATAATTCGGAACAGGATTCCGAAAATGCAATTTTTAGAATTTTCGTCTATTTGTCTGGGTGTTCCGGCCAATCTCTATAACGGCTATACCGATTTTGACGTGGTAGATCTATAGCTGATGTCATAAGGAGTAACTTTGGCAACTTTTAATTTAATTAGGGTTCCGCGAAAAATAACTACGCGGACGAAGTCGCGGTCATACCTAGTATAAACATAAAGTTGAACATCGTCATGTCCTTTCATTTCGGTGCTTTTATTAAAATGCTAATATTATACCAAATTGACTAAATATTTTAATTGGGTATTTGAAACATATCACAATCATTTCTAAAATAATACTTATATAAAAGAGCAGCCGTCAAAATATCGTGTTATCATCTTACTGTCAATAGTTCATTAAGCAAAAAATAATTATTATAGTTTAAAAATTGATACGTTATTTGACTCATTAAAATTGTGACGTCATAACCCAATATTCCCGTACAAAATCAAGGAAGCTATAACATTTTGTGCGATGATAAAGAGTGCCTCAGTTGATTTGACCGTCAAATACCCAATTTGGTTCATGCGTCTCACTTTAGCACAGCGGCACGTTTGACGTTGAACTTAGAATTGGTATACAAAACGTGCATAACTATTTTGGCACAGTTATTGAGCTGGGGGTGCGCAGGCGCATGGCGGTCCGCTGCGCGCCGCCGCCGCCCGTACTCGTTCCGGACGAAACATTCGTTTGAACACTAGTCGCTAGATGGCAGACGATTGTATAATATTATTGCAAATTAGGATGCTAGGAGTATATTTAAAAATTAATTGTCCTATCCACATTTGTTAAGCTAAAATATTTAATATTTTTGTATAAACACTCTGCATTTTATCTTTATCATTTATTATTTATTACACTCAAGTTTAAAATGTTTTTAATTAAGATTTAAAACATTTTAAGCAAAAATATCCAAAACTACTATATTTGTTTGACGGTAGAGATCTGATCTAAATTATAAGCAGAAAAATTATTCAGTATAAATTCTTAAGACAGACGCACTTACGCACAAATGCGGTTTACAACGGTCTTTACTATATAATAATAGCAAAAGGCTTTCAAAACCAGTGAGTTCAAGACTTGAGTGAGTCTTGTTTGGCGACTTTGCACTGAGTGACTTTTCTGTGAACAACAACAACGTTTTTGTACGTGAAACTCACTCATGTATTACCATGATCGAGTTTTGTTGCTCACTGTGCCCTGAGTGAGTTTTCTGTGAATATGAGAAATGCCAGGGAGTATAAAATGTGAGTGCGCCTCGGTTGTTCACTTTGCACTGAGTGACTTTTCTGTGAACAACAACAACGTTTTTGTACGTGAAACTCACTCATGTATTAACATGATCGAGTTTTGTTGCTCACTGTGCCCTGAGTGAGTTTTCTGTGAATATGAGAAATGCCAGGGAGTATAAAATGTGAGTGCGCCTCGGTTGTTCACTTTGCACTGAGTGAGTTTTCTGTGAACAACAACAACAACAGCGTTTTTGTACGTGAAACTCACTCATGTATTACCATGATCGAGTTTTGTTGCTCACTGTGCCCTGAGTGAGTTTTCTGTGAATATGAGAAATGCCAGGGAGTATAAAATGTGAGTGCGCCTCGGTTGTTCACTTTGCACTGAGTGAGTTTTCTGTGAACAACAACAACAACAGCGTTTTTGTACGTGAAACTCACTCATGTATTAACATGATCGAGTTTTGTTGCTCACTGTGCCCTGAGTGAGTTTTCTGTGAATATGAGAAATGCCAGGGAGTATAAAATGTGAGTGCGCCTCGGTTGTTCACTTTGCACTGAGTGAGTTTTCTGTGAACAACAACAACAACAGCGTTTTTGTACGTGAAACTCACTCATGTATTACCATGATCGAGTTTTGTTGCTCACTGTGCCCTGAGTGAGTTTTCTGTGAATATGAGAAATGCCAGGGAGTATAAAATGTGAGTGCGCCTCGGTTGTTCACTTTGCACTGAGTGAGTTTTCTGTGAACAACAACAACAACAGCGTTTTTGTACGTGAAACTCACTCATGTATTAACATGATCGAGTTTTGTTGCTCACTGTGCCCTGAGTGAGTTTTCTGTGAATATGAGAAATGCCAGGGAGTATAAAATGTGAGTGCGCCTCGGTTGTTCACTTTGCACTGAGTGACTTTTCTGTGAACAACAACAACGTTTTTGTACGTGAAACTCACTCATGTATTAACATGATCGAGTTTTGTTGCTCACTGTGCCCTGAGTGAGTTTTCTGTGAATATGAGAAATGCCAGGGAGTATAAAATGTGAGTGCGCCTCGGTTGTTCACTTTGCACTGAGTGAGTTTTCTATGATTGATTATTGTTGCCAGTACTGAGTAGTATGCTAACAGCTAGTTTCGCACCGTAGCTTCGGCGGCGCTGAGTCGGTACACGCCGAGCAAGACGCTCGCCGCCTCCTTCCAGCTGGGCGTCACCAGGCAGGAGCCTGTTGCGGACGTGGAGAAGCCTACCACTAACGGTAACTTAATTTTTTATAATTTCATTTGTGTAGCATTAATTTTGGGTCACCATAGTAATTTTGGCAAACGCTGAATTCTTAATAAATCCTCATGTCCCTCCGTTCGGCTGTTTTCTATGTCATGGTCATTCTTCTGGGGTTAACTATTGGATCTACATTCGTGCTGTCATTAGTTCGATCTTAAAACAACAATAATATCCAATCGTTTTTGAGACATTCTCGATTAAATGCTTTATTACGATTCAGTAACCAAATATGGCCTTACTTATAATCGTGTGTTAAATTTTAACAAACTGCTCAGCAACTGATTAAAGAAAATCTTACCCATAAACTCCTCTTAAGGATAAGAGGTGGTGGTAAAGTAACTCATATATAACTGTCAAAAATAACCAACATTGAGAGGTAGTTTAAGCGACTGCTAAGAGGCAAGATGGCGAGTTTTATTTGAAACACCCATTGATTAGGCGTTTATAGAGTCTCTTATTTAAGAGATGGCTAATCCTTTCTTAACGAGATTATTATAAGTAAGGCCCATAATGAGAACAGGGGAAGTTTGTCTTGTTCATGAAACTCTTCGTTGTTGCGTGCGAACTCCCAAGCGCTTATCCAGGATTTGCATTCAACTTCTTTTGTCTACCATCATATGGTGTATGAGTGTTTAGTCATGTTAAATTGCTTTGGCAACGAGTGAGTTTTTTTTATATCAGCACTCGACCCCTTTCATATGTTAAGAAAGGGAATATTAATAATCTAGATAACTACTAACTTCTTTTATAACAAGATACTACTATATATATAGTTACAAATCTATTTCAATAGATATTATATATTATTATACTTTCCCATTTTATTAAATTTCTAAATTTTTTAACTCTTTAAATTTTCTTTTTCTTTTTATGGGAAGTAAATAAATAAATTAAAAATATTCTGATTTTATAGATAGACATCGAGTTCATGTTTATTGTACATTTTTGGCTAATTTCCACAAGGATAGTGTACAGTTTGTGTTATGTGTACTATGATTGTCGATTGGCGAGTGAGTCGCGAGTGAGTTGCGCGTGAGTTGCGAGTGAGCGGTGGCGGTGTGCGCAGGGGCCGAGGAGGAGGCGTGCGGCGGCGACGCGCGGCCGTGCGGCGCGGACGCCGCGCGCTCCTGGAGCGAGGCGCGCACCAACAACACCGACCTGCTCTTCTAGTCGCCGCACACCGGCCGCCGGTGAGCGTCCCTTCATTCATTCATTCACTCATTCATTCATTCACTCATTCATTCATTCACTCATTCATTCATTCACTCATTCATTCACTCATTCATTCATTCATGAGGCGCATGCTTTGTCACTTCCAACTTTAATTTCGACATATACTGTATTGTACATGCGACTCATGGCTAACGTGACCATACGTCCCGATTTGGGCGGGACAGTCCCGCTTTCAGGCAGTCTGTCCCGCTGTCCCCAGCGAGGCCGCCATAGTCTCGGTTTTGCAAACAGACCAAATGATAAATTTATTTCAAATTCCACTTATTTTTAGCTGATTAACAAACTTGAAACAATAGTTTTCAAAACGAGCATAATAACTGTTTCTACTCTGGGTGAGGCGTTTCAAGTTTAGTAAAGAGCATAATAAAAATTGGTGAAATTTAAGCCTGCATTTTTCTCCGTGTACTATTTTGTGTTTAGTGCGTTGATTATTTTGTGTTATTCTATCTTATATAATAAAATACTTATAAGACACTAAAAACTTTTTTTTTATTATATAATGCCGCAGATGTCCCGCTTTGACAAAAATTATAAATGGTCACGTTACTCATGGCCCAACTTTTTTTACAGCCATTGTTGAATTGCGTCATAAATTGTGATATAATTTATAATTGTAAAAATATCAACAACTTTCTAACATCATTTTATATATACTTATAAATTACTTTTCGCTAAATTATTAATTAGTTTACGTTTTGAGCTAATTATTTATTGTCATTGGTTTTTGGAGGGAGCTGAAAGAAGATGTTGTGCTGTGCAGTTTTATTTTCCAAAGATGTATAAAATTACTCTAAAATGAACAATAGTTGCAGGATATTGATAGTTTTTGAGTAATTATTATGTTTTTTTGTGAGAAATGTGAACTGTATAGTCAAATGTGGCCTTTTGGGTTGTCACAAGAACTCCGTTGAATGGCACTAGCTGATTACCTACAGTTCAGCTGTGCTACACATAGGCTTAAGAATATGAAGAAAGTATATTGTAAGCTAAGATCTGGCTTAAAGGCCTAGCTGCCAAGCCATAAACCTAAATACACTGGCTGATAGAATGCCACAGGAAAAGAAATTTCCTTCACGTATAAAATGAGTTCATTAAAATTAGATTCGTACTTAACGCCTGTTTTAATTAGAGTAGTAGTTGTTTGTTCAACTAATCAGTTTTTATTTACTTTCCTCGTATTCGAAATGAAAAGCAGAGCGTTAACCACGGATGAGTGGCCTATTTAGGCACTCGAACAACTCGCGCCCTCGCTACGTCATCTCGTACCTAAATTGGTCACTTCCACTCTTGTAACAATCTATTATTGTTATAATTTAACAAAAAACAAGCAAAAAAGTTTACATTCAAATTCTTACATTCTCTTACGTACTCTCAAACAGAAGACCTACTGCGTATTGTGTCTTAAATCACACACACACTCACACGCACGCACACACACACTCATAATCACGCACGCACGCACACACACACACACACACAGACGCGACATACTCAAACGCTCACACTTCCACACTATATACCTATATGTATTTCATAACGTTTCATTTTATGTTTATATAAGATAATATGACCCCTGCGATACAGGCTTTGCCTAGTGCAGGGTTCTTTAGGAGCCATATTTCGCTCAGAATGTGACAACCAGGATAACGTACCTTAGCACAATCTTTTGTTAAACCATTGTCATGTAATGAGAAATTTGGTTAAATAAATTTGAATTTGAACTTCGTTTTCCCTTTACAGATTGGACCAAGCGCCATAATTGGACGTTATCATACTAACGAAACTACAAAACAAGAATAGTCAGTCTTCCGAGGGACGACAAATGCAACTCGGAATGGAAACGCACCAAACTACGACAAAAGTGGACGAAGGATACGTCAATATTTTTATATCACTTTATTGAAATCGAGATGAACTTGTATTGTCAATTATATTGATAACGTATAACTGCCATCGAACGACGAATGTACCCTAATTTATTATAGCAGTAGCCTTGAAGCCTTGTGAAACAGACTGCATCAACGGACATTTCATATTAGATGCTTTTCTGTCATTTGAACACGTTTGTTAAATACAGTGTAAACTCTATATAACGACACTCGAGGGACTGTGTATGTTATGACGTTATAGAGATTTGTCGTTAACTGGAGAGAATACTGTTATTTTTGTCTGACGTCTTTTGCTGCAGTAGTAGGCTTGTTGTATTTTTTTACTTATTTTATTCATATCTTGCGATATTGAGGCATCTTGGTGAAAAAGGAAGTATTTAGAAATTTCGGTTTCGGCGTGATGCCGACAGCTGCGCATTTTTTACTAATTTCGACGACTTAAAACTTTTTATTACTTAATTTCTGTTGTTATTGAGAGTGTACCATTGTATGAAAGACAAGCTAAACCAACCAAAGCCAAATGATTTGGACGCTTAAGGGAGTTTGTCGTTAAATCGAGTGACTTTATATGGAGTTTACACTGTAATATGTAGTTAATGGCAAATCAATTGAGACACTTTTTATCGCTTTTCAAAACGCTGAAGCCCCTCAGATTTTGTATGAGCAAGTTATGACGTCATTACTTAAAGGAGTCAAATTGTGCAATGATCATTGTTTAAAGAACAATAAAAAATTTAAATCAATTATGCTACGATGGCGGAACAAAAAAAATTTCTCACAATGACTGATATGACGACTGCTTACTCTTTCTCACCCGCCGCATACGAGCGTGGCTATCTCGCTTACTCGTTGCATTGTGCGAGGGAGATAGCAATAATATTTTATACGCGTAAGAAGGAGATAGCGAAATTCTATCTGTACCGCGAGTTTGTTTCACAAGTACTTCGGGTGAATGTATTTTTGCTCAAGTAATAAAAAGTCATATCCTAATAGACATTTAACGAGCTGAAAGCCGACTGATTAGAGAGTATTCAACAATTTTGGAAACATTTTTGATGTATTTTATTAAGAAATTGGAAGTATTTTAAAACTTATTTTTATATTTCATTATTTTATTTTAAAGATGATTTGATGAATACCATTTGATTTATTTGAATTATTCTAAAAGCAACAAAGCAGTGAGATTTTTTTGTTAATTATATTGACATGATTTTATTTAACTGGTATCTTATGATAAGACTTAATGCTCATTCCATTCCAAACTGAACTGTGTAAACATAAAATTGATTCATTCAATTTCGTTGAACGGTGTAATATGTCATAGATTTAATACATTACACAGGTCAACATTATTTTTTAATTATTTTGTTGCCCTAGATATCTCTATTGAGAATATATTCGTGAGTACTGAATTGGGTCTGGTTTTTAATATTTTTGAAATATGATAATCTTAGAAATTTTAGTGTGGAACGAGCAGGTGTTTTCATCGGGAACTAAAATGCTGGTGAATAGGGTAGGGTTTGTTATATGATGGTAGCCTACTTACTGCTCTTCACAAGGATTTTTTTTCTCAAAGACATTAAAAAATAATTGACAGCAGGTGCCTCTGAAAGTTTTTCCCTATTTTACGTATATATACATTAATTAATCACTAAAATAAAACAATTGGATATTGAGGTATGTAATTATCAATGGCTTTTTAGTGTTCATAGTTACTGTTTTTTAGTGTAATATGAAAATGATGATTTAAAAAGAATAATAGCTAATATGTTTTATTGTGGGCATGAAATTAATCGAAACTATTCTAATATCGAGGGCAACAAAACCAATGTTGATTTGTGGTTTAATATGAATTGAATTTTAATTTCAGTACAAATAATAATATAATACCTTCTTCAATATTCATAAACAATCTATGACGTCACGTGTTACTATTCGTTCGTTTACCTTACTATCAATAATTTGATATAAACAAGACAATAATATTAATTGCCTGGATTAGATCTCCATGAGCGGTAAGGCCGCTTATTGTTCAGTACTATTTATTTATTATCAAATTTTAAGTTTACGATAAACGATAAAGATTTTTCATTCATTCATTCGTTCATTCGTTCGTTCATTCAATGACAATTTTCTATCAACAGTAAGGCAAAAGAATGGATAGTAGACTCCGTCTCTCGAAATAAGTCCCGCAATAAAACATTAGGAAGACGAAATAATCTTAGAATATTTTAGTAAATAGAATAATAATATAACGTAACATTTACATTGCAACAACTCAAACAACGTGGCTTTTTTCCTGAGACGCACTCAAATTAATTAAGTCAAATTATTGAGTAAAATCCGTTTTAACATAAACAAAGTGCAATGTATCCATGTAAATTAATAATGAGTAAGGATTCGTAAAGAGGACTAAACTAACTGAGGAACGATAGTCGCCTAGTAAAAAGTAATTCATAACATACTCTGAGAGATAGATGGCGTCACCAGTCCGTCGTAGTTTCTATGGAAAATGTCAAACGTATGTTGTTCAAAACGTATTTTTTTAAAACATGAATCAATTATACATTAATTTTTGATAAGTTTGGTTGAGATTTCCTTCAAAAACAATAACAGACTTGTGGCGCCATCTGTTGCGCAGGAGTGTCATGTTTGCATTATGTAGGTACTACCTACATATTGATTTTATAAGGGAGCCGTACATGTGTGAGTCCGACTCGCACACGGCCACTTGTTTATTAAACGCGGGGTCCAAAATGAGCATTTTGCGGCCTAACATTAACTTGCGAAGCTCGAGCATTTATTATCCTCTAGCTTAAAGTAAGCTCTTAGAATCTGACTGCGGTGCAGCTGTATTTTGAATATATTCAAGAGAGGTTCATATTCATTCAAAACGTACGTTTTAACTGTTTTAAGTGTTGTTGCTTTTTACAAACTCGTAACTATGGTAAACGCTCGACTCTACTCGTTTGTAAAAACCAACTACTGCACTGGTGTCATAAATAAGTACTATTTAGAGACACTTTAGTGATAACTATAACGTAATCATTTTTAACATTACTCTTTGACACTTGACTTTTTTGTTCTAAGAAATTGTGAAAACCGTTAAAAAGTAGTTGTAATTATGTGTACTAGTCGCAAAGACTTAAGAAAAAAGTTCCTGTGATGCACTTCCTCCCATCTTCCTTATCTCATTCTCCTATCTCATCCTCTCTATCCCATCCTAAATGCGTTGTCTTGCGACTTCGTTCCAAAGGGCTCACTCTCAAACGTCTTTCGTGGTTCGTTTTCCTTTTAGAACATTTTTAGCTTTTTTTAATTATTTATATTTATTTTTGGGTTATGTAGACTATATTATTGAAGTTTCAAAGAAATCCTTATTTTTTTCATCCTTCTATCTGTAGGATCCTTGATAGGAACTGCAAAGTTTTTATACTAGATTAATCTCATCCCTTGATGTTCACGCGCGTGCGCTAACTTGATAAGCGATGTTCGGTGCATATCAGGGGATAATATGTATAGAGTGTACAAAACGTGTCGTTTCAATCGAGGATCCTACACATTTTTATGGTCCTTCGAGCGGGATAAAATCTTTCCACAAAATCGCGCGTGCTCACCTAAAATGCCACGTCGGGAAAATGTACGTCCTTGCTACGTACGCTGTCTAAAATTTCATTTCACTGGCGAGTTGATCGGCCGAAAACGAATAACGAAATAAAAAAAATAAGTGGCAAAACGAATCGCAAAAAAATTTAAGTAGACGTTTTACGGTCACATAGTTAATGTACTTGTCCAATTTGAAAACCTGCCTGTAATACTTCAAGTTAATATTTTGTTGCAATTCGTTTTGCCACTTGTCCGTTGAAGTTGTACTTCTACTATGTGTCCGGGCACAAATTTCGAGTTTTCGCAGGTTTACTGAAAATTATGGTTTTGTTAGGTTACATTTTAATGAATGCATTTTTATATTTAAACACATTTTATTTTATCAAACATTAAGACTGAATTCGAATTGGTTCCGGAGAACCAATAAACATCCACTCGAACATTATGCCGCCTCTCATCGCGCGATATACCTTCTAACCACTCCACGCAGCCGTAACGCTTTTCGTGACAGATTTTTTAACATAATTTTCAATTAATACAATTTAGTGACACTAGATATAAAATTTACGACTACTTAATTACTAGAGGAGTATGTATTTATTCGCACAGCTGCGCCTCGGTCATATGTCGGTTTCCTATACTCACTCACTGGTCCTACCATAGCTTGAATTTTAATATTACTTGTATGGAGGTTATATCTTTAAGGCAAATGAACGACCAATAAGATGTAGGAAGCGGCCGTCATTCGACTTACTACTCTGGTTAAAATGTGACTTGAACCCTATACAGGCAATGTCAATTTTGTACCAATGGTAAGGTAGTACTATGAGTAGAAAGATATAGAAAACTAGCATCAGTTGAGTAGTTTGTTAATTTGCGATTAAGTTTGGACTGGCATCTACTTGATCGACAACTTAACTATAAAATGTCTGTCCAAACGATGATAAGAACTTAACTCGCCAGTTAACTACTAACTTAACTGACGCAAATGTAAATCAGGCTTTATAGCTAACATTCGGGACACAATGTAATAAGTGTCATATAATTGTTTTTTTTTTTTTTTTTTTAAACGCTCCTCCCATGTATGTACATAAGAAACGTTTATCGTCTCATACAACAAGTATAATGATAAATGAATAATTTCTTAAAATTGAATCTTTCACTGTCATGTCAATTTGATTGAACCGTGTAATCCAGTTATAACCCAAACGCCGCTCGCTGTTAAATTAACAATGTACTGCCGTGATATTAGTGTTGTATATTAAAGCTACATTCCTATACCTTACACTTCATTTGAAATTTTAACTAGTAGGGATCCAACCCATCTCGATGGAATAGACTTGGGTACAAAGCTTCCACGATGTGGGGTCAGTTCGTAACAGTCACCCGACAAGCATCGTCGTCCCCGGGTGGACACCGTGTTGTCAACCAGTGTACCTCGCGCGATATACGCGAGTCAGTCCGAGTTATTTTTCAAGTGGGTCTTCAGGGCCAAATTGTAAACTTTACACGAAGTGAAGAAAAAAGTAGTTTCGAGGCCCATTTTGATGAAAAATAAGTACTAACTTTATTATTACACCAGTAGATATACATACATAATTATCACACCTGTTTCCCTTTGGGGTAGGTAGAGACTATGGATCTCCACTTGCGACGATCCTGACAAACAATTTTCCCTTCATCTAATTTCATTAACAGATCTCTCGCTAACACTTCTAATATTTGATCATGATGTGTTCTTCTCGGTCTACCGGCAGCAACTCTACTATTCACAATACTGCCATGCACCTGTTTTGTGAGTCTACTCTTTACAATTCTCTCTACATGTCCAAACCACCTTAACATTCCCTTTTCAACTCTTGTTTGAATCCACAACGTTCCCTTATCACATTCAAGCTAACCACCAGAAGCAAAGCTAGCATTCCCACTGCGTTTATCCTACTTTGCTGCTTCTTCTGCCATACATCAGTGTTGGCACCAACACTCCTTTTGGACAACTAAGTCTGCCCTACTTAATTGCACTGGCAGTAATCGACATTATTGGCTTTATCACTTCTGCAGAAGTTATAGACCAAAGAGCTAATCTATACATATAATAAGACTAGCTGACCCGGCGAACTTTGTACCGCCTTATTCAAATAAATTAATAAACAAACAAATTGAGAAAACATGGGAAAGGGCTCATAGAATTTGAAAAATATATAGCCTATAACCATCTACGATTAATTCCGCGTCGACTGGTTGTGGTTTCATGATGATCGGTCCAGTAGTTTTCGAGTATAGATAAATAGCCATAAACCATCTAGGAAAAATTTCGCATCGAATGGTGGTAGTTTCATGTCGATACGATCAGTGGTTTAAGCGTGATTGAGCCTCAAACGAACACCATTTTCATTATATATATATATATAGAAGATTGTAGAAGTCAAATTTCTGTACAATTAAAAAAAATGCTAAAATCCGAGTCAGGGGGGTGTAAGAAGTGAAATAGAACTAATTTAGTTTTTTTTCGAATTTTTTGTTTCTCTGTTTGTCTGTCTGTTTGTACCGGCTAATCTCCGAAACTACTGGACCGATTTAAATGAAATTTTGTATGGTGGTAGCTTATATCCTAGGTCAACATATAGGATATTTTTCGGGATCAAAAGGATCCCGAAAAATTAAAGAGTTCCCGTGGGATAGTTAAAAACCTTTAATTACTTAAACAGCTTATAACAGACTGAATGTAATTTCTCTGCAACGTAACGTCGAAGCGGAGATTTTGACAGGGTGTGGTGTCGTTAAGAGAATTTTATTTTATATATATATAATATATAAAGCTGATAAGTTTGTTTCTTTGTTTGTTTGCTTGAACGCGCTAATCTCAGGAACTACTGGTCTGATTTGATTTTTTTTTCAGTATTAGATAGCCCATTTATCGAGGAAGGTTTTAGGTTATAAACCATCACGCTAAGAGCAATAGGAGCGGAAACTATTCCACGCGAACGAAGTCGCGGGCAGAAGCTAGTCTATACATAAAGATTGATTATTGTCATTTAGATACAGTAAAATGTTGTGTAACAAGAACATGTTGTTTTGCAAATTTAATTGTATTGAGTATTCGCCCGTCTGAATGGCTTCCACCCCTGGTCTATGGTAAGCCGCCGTAACAATTTTAAGTTGTGTTCCGGCATTAGTGGCTAGATTCCAGTCTCCCTTAAGAGAGCAGCGGCGCATTTGTGGTACCTTTGGTGTTGCATCTGTCCATAGGCGATGGTAGCCGCTTTCCATCAGGCGTACCGTCTGTCTGCTGACATGATGCAATAAAAAAAATGTTTACCGCGTTTTTTTCGAAACCGCCATTTTGCAGTAATGCGATTGCTATAAGCAGGGCAGTTCGTTTATAAAAGAAGTAGATATATGCTTCGTTCTACAAGAGACTCACAACGACCACGTTCACGACCGCGATTTTTCCCGTTCCACTTGCTTGCGGGCTTCACAATCGTAAACTCTAGTGGAACGGATTATGGAGCATTGATGTGATAAACGACAAAATACTCAAATGTCATTGTCAATCGAATTAATGCTCTGTAATCAACGCCCACTTCGACCCACCTCTTGACATAGGTCGCTGTGATCGGAAATGACGACGTCATTAGTGACATAATAAAACTACGTTTTAACGGTTTTAAGCGCGGTAATTTATTTGATTTAGGTTTATCCGACGTTTCGGCCGCTTTTCAGTGGCCGTGGTCACGGAAGACAAAGATGACATTTGTCAAACGTGTATTGTCAAAGTTTTTATTCAGCCTACCGCCAACTTGTTCATTTTAATTATTTAGTTTCAAATTTTGTTTATGGATATTATTTACTCTATGGGAGCCTAATCTAATTTACCACCGCTTCACAACATGTTGTGGCTTGAAGAGAAGAAGCGGCGCAAGAAACTCTTCAGCAAACATGCCTAGTTCAAATTTTTTTTTTATATAATATTAAAATGAGTGGAAGAAAAAAATAAAAGAAATTATCAGTCAAGTTGGTTTGTTTCGTTGCACGCAGAAAGAGCTCACAGTGTCTTGAGGTCTGGCAGTTGGTTTTTGCTGGGTTTGGGTCTTAATAGTTTTGATGATTGGATCCCAAACAAACGGATAAACCTAAATCAAATAAATTACCGCGCTTAAAACCGTTAAAACGTAGTTTTATTATGTGTACAAGTCGCGAAAACTTAAGAAAATATTATGTCATTAGTGACGTTTTCGCCACGGCCATAACGACCGTATTTGTGAGATACTAAAGGAACGCGCCCATAGAAGTAGATATGCCTCGATTCTTCTGAAAAAAGCTAAAATAAGCAAATTTCGTATAGTTTAAGATTTGACCTGAAGGCCCACTTGAAAAATGCATTCTATGATTTTATTCCAAAATAACGCATCAGATATAATTGAGTATAACTTAAATTTTGAGCGGTGTTTGAGGATACAGTCGTTAGTTGTATGCGGGGAGGGGCGTGGCCCCAGAGGCCGCCACTTGCCAATGCCTAGTTGATAATTATCATATTCGACATTATTATACACGTCAAATAGTGTTTTCATTATCTGTAATTATAATGTAAACTTAGTATATGGTTTATTTGATAATGCAATTAAGTTTTTTTTTTTAAATTCTTATGTATCGTATAAGTAAACTGATGTGCGAGAGAGGGATTTCTCGTTGACTTTACAACATTCCAAGGTTAGGTTCCATTAGAGACTCACAACCCGTTCCACTTTCTTGCCGGCGTTACAATCGTAAACCCAAGTGGAACGGTTATTCGACCCACCTCTTGACATTGACGTGGGTCGTTGTGAGCGTTGTGTGATCGAAAATGATGACGTCATTAGTGACGTTTTCGCCACGAACGTGGAACGGCTAATGGAGCATTTTGGGCGTCGTGAGCTACTAATGGAACACGCTGCAAATGATACGCAAATGTCAAAATGTGATTATGGGCATGGTTATTTCAAAACCTAGCAAATGCCATTGCTGTTTTTTATACATGTTTTGATAGACTTTTATTGGTGTACTGTCCTTGCCCAAACTTGTAGACTTTCGCTTTTATTCAAATAGAATTACGAGTAAGTTCGAAGCCTTTTTTAAGAATCTTAAAGAAACCCACAGACTTACTCCAGCTCAATATGAATTAGACCGTTTAAGAATAAGGTATCGCTCCATACATAGTATTGAAATGGCATATCATTGCAGTGCAGGTTTTTTTATGCCGTGGTATAAAATTTCTTAGAATCCATTTGCTAGGTTTTGAAATTATTGAGCTGATGCGCCCTTATTGAAAACATTGTATACATTTAACAGAACAATGGTATAAATAAATCAAATTAAAATTCACCAGAATGGTTTGTTGTAATGAAATCAAAGACGTAGTTGAAAATCCATTTTATTTTTCAATTTCGCAATAGGGTAAACTATACAATTGTTGGCACCTCACTGTAATTGGCACCCTATTTATTCAAAACATTAATACATGTTAGTATTGTATTATGTTGTAACCAAACAATGCTAATAACAAAATATTAAAATTTCTTTATATCCAATGAGCCAGTCATTGGGTGGGTGCCAACAACTGCAAATTAGGTGCGACCGCGCCGCCGACGCGCTTTCGCTGTCGTGTGGGATCAGATACATGGAATAGCAGCGCGGCGGCGGCGCCGTCTGCACAGGCGCTAACAAATAGATTTATAACAAACGTCATCCGAATCTACTTGAAACGTTACGCCGTTGTACAAAAGACACCTCTACTCGCTCTCAGTGGAAATTCAAATGACATTATTAAATTTTGTATTTAGCCAAGTGTTTATATATAGTTTAACATTGTGATGTCCGCGTGTTGTTTCGGTACAAAATGGTAAGCAGGCTGTTGTTGTATCGTCGTTGACATGCGCGCCGCCGTCGAGTAGCCGAATGCGGGTAGTTGATAACATTTGTTATTTTTTATCAAATATAGTTTGAGAAGATTTGTTGATTTACAACAGTATTGTACACCTTCCTATCCGTTGGACTGACTACTGACAAGTATTCTGTGAATTTTCTACTAGGAAGAAGTAATAGAAATTATATTATAATTAAGTTTTCTTCCTGGAGAAGTTATTACTTATGACCCGAAAAATTAGGCTAAGAAGAAATTAAGCCGTTGAGAACATATAGGCCCCACTAGTACCTACCCACCTTAAGGTTGCTAGTTAACTTACAGAGGCACTAGTAATAATATGTTTCGACCGTTCGGTTGCTAGTTTCTTAAAGTTAAGCTATGGGGAATTGAATTGTATGTAGTCCACGCCACTGCATTCTACCAACTGAGGTTGAAAATCATACAAATGTACTGTGTAGCCCAATTTATAAACTTGCGAAGCAGAAACTGTAGGGAATATGTGCAAATATATGTTTTTTTGTTAAAAGATAGACTGGTGTTTCAATAATAATAAGAAAAACATGATTTTAGGAAATTTTTGTGGGAAGTTAAAGTTTATGTTGTGTACACAGAAAAGATGTTGAGTAGCATGTAAGAAGCTTTTGGTTATTTGATGGCGGTGCGCGACAGGTGTCGCGACGGGGCTTAGTCATTGCGCTGCGTGCTACTTATTGTAATATCCACATTAGATTTAATGATGGTGGAATGGCAAATCAATATAAGTATGCCTCCCAAGATAGATGGTGTTTTTTTTTATTTTACCCCAATAACTTTTACCATAATAATATAAGCGTTTATGTAGGATTGGGTGGATCGGTGCTGACGAGGAGTTTTCATGAAGATTTGCTTGGCACATCGCTATAAGGCAGTTGAATTATAATTTAAAAACAATCTTGTACTCGTTTCCAGGCTACATCCGTTTTAAGTACTCCATTTTGCAAAATAAACACTATACGACGATCAATCAACTGTTATTACATACGAAATATAAATAGGGTAAGCACATTTTTGGCACCACATCCACTGAGTGGCGCTCTGTCAATTTATTCAAGATATTAAAGTTATGTAGGTATTCTTTATTTTCCACCCATATAATAACTAATATTATAAGAATACAAAAAAAATTGAATGTACTTAGTATAATAAGCTCAGTTGGGTAGCCAGAGGAGGGGTAGTCAAAGGTAGACAATGCTCCCGTCAACTAGCGTTCCAATTACATAAATTGACATGCTTTAGAGGTAGCTTCCGTTATGCTGCATCTAAGATATGGAACAATATACCACCACCATTAAGGCAATTAAATCACTCGACTTTTACTTTTCGCAAGAACTTGAAGAATTACCTCTTAGATGAGCAACGGAAGCTAGAAAATGTCAATATAAATCTTTCTTATATAAAATTAATATTTTCTTCTGCCTCTAACAATACTATTTCTGTTTATAAATATTTAATATATATCATGTGTATCATATATAATGAATATTTATTTTATCGGTATCCCCCAAATTTTTGTTTGAATTCTATGAGTTTATATTTATTTATTATTATTCACACTATATGTATATATATATATATACATATAAATAACAGTGCAACATCTGTTCGTCCCAGGGTGCAGTTGAAAACCAGCGTCAGGCATCCGCGGTTGCCTGGCACATGCTGAACTGCACCTATTTGGTACCATCGCGAGACTTTCTAATTCTTATTACCGTACCGTGTAATTCATTCCATGTCTGTCTCGTTGTGTGTTTACCAAATAAACGTCTTTTCTTTCTTTCTTTCTAGATATTTTTGTTTTACTAGTGAAAAAACAATTGAAAATATTACTTGTTTATTATGCACGGCTAAAACTTTAAACATCACAGACACAGTGCTTTGTATTATTTATCTTTGGTTATTTGAAGACATAGCAAGGGCATTGGTCCATGTACGCGTAGGTGACGTCCGAACACGTCTGCAATGTCTCCTTCAAAGACCGCTCGGTTAAGAACTGCAGGAGATATGATATTGAGCCAGCCTGCAATTGATCACAGATATAATAAGTATAGCCGTACAGCTCATGGTGTACTGGTTCCTTCCTGGGTTACGTCAACTGCGTCACTATTTAAAGACTTAATAACGGAGTCCTTTTTAAAAAAAATTACCATGCCGGGACTCGTACCTGGGACCTCTGCGTTCCAATGCGCTAGACAAACATAGACCCTAGAGGCCAACAAATAAATAGTCGCTTTAGATCGCCGTCTCTGCGAATTGGATTTATATTCAATTATAATTTACTTTCGGTGTAATTGGGTTCCTAACAATCAGTTTTGTTTGTTACGACCCCATAATTACTATTATGCTTTTTATTACTTAATCTATATATATATAATGAAAATGGTGTTCGTTTGAGGCTCAATCACGCTTAAACCACTGATCGTATCGACATGAAACTACCACCATTCGATGCGAAATTTTTCCTAGATGGTTTATGGCTATTTATCTATATATATCTATATATACTCGAAAACTACTGGACCGATCATCATGAAACCACAACCAGTCGACGCGGAATTAATCGTAGATGGTTATAGGCTATATATTTTTCAAATTCTATGAGCCCTTTCCCATGTTTTCTCAATTTGTTTGTTTATTAATTTATTTGAATAAGGCGGTACGAAGTTCGCCGAGTCAGCTAGTATTTTATATACACATTTTAAAGAGCATCTGTTTCATGATTGAATACGATAGATAAAATCTGGTCTGGATATTATAAGTTAATAAATATCACTTTGAAAGATCAAGGTGATATTTATTATGACAAATCCGACAATAATCGAAGGTAAAGACCCACTGACCACCGTTTTCATTAAATAATGCCGCGTGCGCAAGGGCCACCAAACGCCATCACGAACGAACGAGTTCGCAAATCTCTTTTCTGACACACATTCCTTTGATGTTAACACACTTCCGGTGAATATGCATTGACCCAAGGTGTACGTGGTATAAAAAGAACAACCTTTGAGCCCAGTCCAGATTTCCGGCCACCCCCCACCGACTGCTGGCCTGGCTGCTCCTCTGAACACCGGTCATTAAGGTACAGCGTAGTTGAAAAATCCCGCGTTGCACCAATTGCCCATTTCGTCCACTCCACATCCTAGAAGCAAAACGCCTTAACTATCTATTTTAAGCAAATACATTTAGTCGTATATATTATATATGTATATCTTTACGGAAGCAAGTAGAAATAATAAATTATTTTCCAGCAACGAGAACACAAACTTAAAACTAGGCAACAGAAATTACTAAGCGTCGATCAATGCCATGAGAAAATATGACGCATGTCAGTTTGCATTCTAGCGTATCCCATTTTAAGCAAACATAATATCTGAATCGCAATGGAAGCTTATTATTTAAAATTTACACGTGCCTGAGCAAATATGGAGCCAGTAATAGAATAGGGAGCTCGGGACATCGATGTGATGAGCCCATTAAGATCGCAATCTGGAAACCCATGTATGGCCAGGATAGGGGCTCTTATTTCATCTATTAACAATTCGTGACAACTATCGGGGACGTAAAACATAGTGGGTTCCACGTAGTATCCTACTTCGCAGTCCGAGCGGCCGCCGCATAATAACTGAACTTTCTCGTCACAAAGCGCCCGCTGCAAATACGTAGATGCCTGAAAATAACAAAAATGAATCAACTGAAAATTGCCCTAATATAATAGTTTAGTTAGACAATTGTAATTTTTTTATATAAACCTTGAAATAGGCATCCTGGGAGGCAAGCGCAGACATAAAGCACCGATAATCAAGTGGATGACATACGACTAATGATTGAGCAACGCAAGTCAACATGTCTGTAAAGCGTTCCATAATTGAGTCAGCTACAAATACCCGAGAACATGACGAAGACTTTTGTACTGCCATTTCGAAAGCAGCTCGGGCAGTACAAGCTACCGCTGTAGCAATATTAGCAGAAGAATGAATTAAGTGAAAGTTTTTGCCACTACCTGTACCAACAATTCGGGGAAACCTTGCGAATTTCTTTACGTTTTCTCCCACACGACTATGAATACATTCAAGGGTTCGTGTGGTGCCCCCAAAAGATATACCAGCTAAATGTTTATTGCTACAAACTGAATCTAAAAACATATTTTCTTCTGCTGGTACAAGGTTTATAACTCCTGAAGGTAATCCCGCGCACAACAGCACTTCAAGTATCCGATGTGCTACTAGCATGGCATAATCACTTGGCTTCCAAAGCACACAGTTGCCCGTAATAGCCGGCGTTGTCACAAGTTGTCCAGCGAGTGCAAAAGAATTGTAAGGAGTAATAGCCGCCCAAAAACCTTCTAATCCGTGGTATTGATTTTGGTTTACCGCACGTTTACCACCGCTAACAACGCAACGACTCTTGGTTAAGTCTCTCATAAAGGCGCAGCCGAAGCGGATGTAATCGATCAGCTGGCACATATTATATTCCGCTTGGATAGCGGTCATGCCTTGACCGAGAATCGCAGCGGCGATGACTCGCTGCCTGTACTCGCCGGCTAGTAAATCTGCAGCACGTTCAAATATACAACAGCGCTGATCTACTGGGGTACGCTCCCAACCACGTTGGCGGAATATGGATGTCTCCATGGCGCGATCTACTATGTCTAGGTGAGCGTGATAAAAATAAGCAGCCACTCTTCGATGATCAAATGGCATCGCCTGAGTACGACAATCACCGCAATTTGAGTGTTCGGCTCCAACGATTATAGGCAGTGTGTCAGGACATCGACATAATACTGTAAGCTCATGACTAAGACAGTTTCGAGCGGCTGTACCGGCACGGTGTTCTTGAATCGGTTCATTGCTCGGTTGTGGTGGGAAATTATTACATTGAGGCTCTAACGCGGAAGGACACGAGCAGCTACTGAACGGACATCTAGATTTATTAATGAACCATTGTAGACTTCGAGCTGGTACAAATTTTAATGCACGTGCCATATCAATACAGCAGGACAGCAAACTAACAATTTAGAGTATAATATCATTCCTGACTTATACTAATGTACTCTGTGTTCTTAACAGACTTCAGACATGCTTCTATAATATATAAATGTACTCTGTGCTATAAAGACAAAATGACGAAGTGCTGACTGCCCTTCAGTGACAGCATTTTCCTCGCAATGCGACAAAAGAGTTCTTAGCTTTAAACTTATAACGCAGTGATTAACTGCTCTGTGGTTACACTAACTGAGGAAGTGATCAAATAAACTGAATACTTTATATTCTACAACTATTGTTCATTTTAGAACAATGACACATTTTTAGAAAATTCGCCACAAAAGCATGCATAGGAATTTTTAGTCCATACAGTCAATTCTGATGCATCTTCGTATTATAGTAGTGCACATGTTTTATGGGCTACAACCAACGCCATTCCGTTAAACGGAGTTCTTGTGATTTTGTTTAGGTTTATGGCTTGGCAGCTAGGCCTTTAAGCCAGGAGTTCTTGTGAAAACTCGAAAGGTCAGTCACATTTGAATAACAGATCACATTTCACACAAAACACAATTATTACTCAAAAACTATCAATATCCTACAACTATTGTTCATTTTAGATTAATTTTACACATTTTTAGAAAATAAAACTGCACAGCACGACAGCCTCTTTCAGTTCCCGCCAAAATCTTGTTGCCAAAGACATCTCCCATCTATATCTTTTTTTTTAATAATAATATTTAAAGCTATATACTTCAATGCCATTAGCATTGATTTTGTCTATTATTATATGGAAACTGACATTGAAATCCAAGAAGCTTTTGTTGAAACCTCTAAATGTTTATAATGTTTATTCTATTCTTGTGGTTTATATTGTCATGATATGTCATTCCATTTGTCAGTTTTGACATACTACAGTCGCGCATGCACCAAACGAGTTAGGAATATCTAATAATGGCCACTGCGGAAAATGCATTGCGCAAGTCAGGTATTTCTATCTTACTCACACTTGACCTCGACTGCGCAATAAGTATAAGGTGTGAAAGAGACTATTCTCGGCCCGATTGTTTTTATTTTATTTCTCTCTCACTCTTACATCTAAAGAATTGTCAGCTGAGCTGAGCTGGTCGATTTTATATATGAAAATTATGAAAAATATACGAAGCTATAGGTACTAGAGAAGAAAATGTTATTATAGTTACATTACTTGTATATTCCTCAAAACTGAAAGGAACTCGGATTAATATTTTTGAATAAGCTTTCAGTGCTATTTCGTTTCGATAAAAATGTGAACTAGTGAAGGCCGTCTTTATTGCAAGGATTATCATTATAGTGTCCGTTCAAGGCTCAGTTGGAGTGCATTTTCCGTATTAGTGACCACAAACCACGTTTACGTAACATCCGTCCCAAGAACTCGTAACTGCGGAGTTTACGGTGTTCGTATTTTTGGAAACTGCACTGCAATTTAAGATGTTGACCGTCTGGACGAGGACCCTCCGCGCGCGCTCTTTGGAGCGTTCGCTAAGTAGCGTTGTCGAACTCCCCAATTTCAAGGATTTCTATGTACAAAATGAACCGGTGTTGGGGTATCGCGCGGGTAGCCAGGAGCGAACCGAACTTGTTGAAGAGTTAAAGCGTACCTCTTCCGTAACCGAAGAAATTCCCATAGTAATTGGCGGCAAGATGATCAAGGACGGAGAACCCCGCTACCAGCCCATGCCCCACAATCACTCCTGTAAAATTGCTAAATTCTATTATGCAAGTGAAAAAACCATCCAGAAAGCCATTGAAGTATCCAAGGAAGCTCAAATAAAATGGGATCGTACACCTCTTAATGAACGCATACAGATCTGGCAAACTGCAGCTGACTTGATGGCAGGTTCTCATCGCCAGCGCCTGAATGCTGCAACTATGCTGGGACAATCTAAAACGGCCATCCAGGCTGAGATTGATGCTGCTTGCGAACTTATTGATTTCTTCAAATTCAATGTGTTCTTCTTGAAGGAAAATGCTAAATATCAACCAATTTCTGAAAATCCTTCAGTAACAAGGAACTCACTGAGGTTCAGAGGTATTGATGGTTTTATCGCTGCCATCAGTCCATTTAATTTCACTGCCATCGGTGGCAACCTTGCTTATACTCCTGCTCTGATGGGTAATGGCGTTGTCTGGAAACCTTCAGACACAGCAGTACTCTCCAACTGGAGAATCTTCAATATAATGCGTGAAGCAGGCCTACCTGACGGTGTGGTCAATTTTGTTCCTGCCGATGGACCAACATTTGGCCGTGCTATCACATCATCCCCTTACTTGAGTGGAATCAACTTCACAGGTTCTGTGCCAACATTCAACTGGCTATGGAATGAGGTTGGCAAGAACTTGGGCCATTACAGAAATTACCCTCGACTTATCGGTGAATGTGGTGGGAAGAACTATCATTTTGTCCATCCTTCAGCTGATGTTGAGTCTGTTATAACCGGAACCATCAGATCAGCATTCGAATATTGTGGGCAAAAATGCTCAGCATGTTCAAGAATGTATATACCCAGGTCATTGTACGTACCAATCATAACAGGTCTGCTTGATGAACGGTCCCGACTCAAAGTTGGTGATCCTACAGATTTCAGTGTCTTTACCTCAGCTGTTATTGACGATAAGGCTTTTGCAAGGATTAAGGGATACATTGTTGATGCAAAAAAGAATTCTAAGAACAAGATCTTAGGAGGTGGTCAGTTTAATGACACAGTGGGTTACTTTGTTGAGCCAACAATTATTGAAACGAGTGATCCCTTGGACAGGCTCATGACGGAGGAAATATTTGGCCCAGTCCTAACCATTTATGTTTATGAGGACAAAGATGTTGCAAAAACAGTCAAACTGGTTGAAAGCTCAACAAAGTTTGCTTTGACTGGTGCTGTTTTTGCCACAGATACAGAATTCTTGCAAACAGCTCTGGAGGAGCTCAAAGCAACTGCTGGTAACTTTTACATCAATGACAAGAGCACAGGCTCAGTTGTAGGGCAACAGCCATTCGGAGGTGGACGAATGTCGGGCACTAATGACAAGGCAGGTGGTCCTAACTATGTGATGCGCTGGACCACCCCCCAGTCTATAAAGGAGACATTTGTACCATTGAGGGACATTGCCTACCCATATATGCTAGATTAAATTACTGTAAACTCAGTGTTTTTCAAATTGGTACAAATTCTCTTCTATTTTTCATTATGAGTTGTATGAGGTTGCTAAATGAGTTACCTAAAATATTTGATTAAGTATTTCACAGAAATATTTAATACACAGGCAAAAAAATATAAGAGATTTTAATATAACAAGCAGCTTACATACTAAACCCTCTCCTATTGCAGTTTGCTAGTAATGTAATGGCTATAAAAGGTGTATTAACATATCATTAAAGAAGTTTTGTTATGGGTTCTACTTGGATTTTAATTAAATTTAATGTAAAAATATTCACTGTTGCAACACAAATTACAATTTTAATCATGCTGATGATGTTGATAGCAAATATAAAAAATTATACACTATTCCAAGTAGTCTCCAAAAGTTTGAAAGACACTGTTAATTAAAATAATTAAATTCAAGATGTCAATAATTATCCATTTAATTATATCAGTACAATAAAATCGTATTTTAGTATAGTTGGATAGTTAAATGTTGTTTCATCAAAATAAATCATTATTAATATTACATATTGTGATCAGAGTTTGAATCTCAATGACAAAGGTTTTACCTGCTTAGGCGTGTCGACACGGCGATGTTACACTTTCGTAGTTTAGCAATTGTTGTGTAAATTAGAGTACCATAGTCATAATGTACTTTAAACAGACTAACGTATTTAATTCCTCTATCATTATTTATTTGCGTCTCTTATCGCAGCTTCTTATCTGTCCGCGTCCATTCTGACTTGACTTCGTTGCATTTAAGCGTTTCTTCTTATCTTTATTAACAACTAGGTATTTAATACTCGCTTTATATTTGTTATATGTTTTGTTGTTAAATGTGTCTCAGGTGCTAGTTCCTGCTGGATTTTTGTATGATTGAGTTTATAATATTGTATTCGAAGAATATAAATTAATAGGAATCAAAACATTTTGTTTTTCATTACCTTATTTTTAAGTGCTAACTTCTCTCTATTGATCTTTTTCCAAGCCGTAATTATGACTCGTAAACAATATGGTGCCAAACTTAGTGAAGCCTATGTCCAGCAGTGGACTACTAATCTATACTAGTATTATAAAGAGGAAAGATTTGATTGTTTGTTTGCAATGAATAGGCTCCGAAACTACTGAACCGATTTGAATTTTTTTTTCACTGTTGGCAAGCTACACCATCTTAATCATTAGATAACCGACCGTACGAAGCTGGGGCGGGCAGCTAATGTCTAAATAAAAAAAATCATTACCGATTTTTTTTTAAACCGAAGTAAATATTTAATGTAGAATGCCACTATTAAAAAGCAGGTGAAGATTATTTACTTTTCAAAAATATTCCATTAAAATACGAATACAAGCTAACATAACAACAAATATAATTCCGGCCTTTGTAGCTGAGTAGTGTAAGTCTGCCGATCTAGCTCGTTGGGACACAGAGACTCCGGGTTCGATTACTAAGCATCGCCTCGTAAATCTCATAAAAATAACTTTCCGTTATTTACTATGGTATATGTGCCTGAGATCGTCCGTAGACTTATGCGTTGTACTACGTTGTTACTCGAAACATAATAGTCTAGTCGTAACACAAGCGTAACTATCTGTGATAGGTAACTATTTAGCTTTTAGATAAAACAATATGTGTTTATCTGACGATTATTGTTATATAATGAGCGTATGACTGCGTATGTTTATTGTCTCGTCAAGATATTGAATGGGAACCAGTGTGCATAAAAAATAAGGTTCTAATAGAATAAAGATCTGAAAGTTCCGTGTTCGATTCTCGGTCAAATATAACTCGAAAATAATCTTTCCAATGTTTGATCTGTACGAGTATGTTACTGAACTACCTTTTAAGAGCTGTCCGTTTTACATTGTGCCCATAAGTTGTTTAACTAAAGTATGCGCTTGTTTACTACCGAATATATATATTTTTTATTATGGCTTAAGTAACCCTAATAGGGTTCAAAGCGGGATGGCGTAACCGTCTGCCAGCACTACGAAGACCAATAGTAACCTGGATGTATATTTAAAAAATTACATATAAGGGCCACACGATTTGTCCATTATTTTTTGAGAAAAATAAGTGTTTAATACATAGACAGACTGGATGGAAATTACGATTGCATAAGGATTATGGCACCCTAAAAAGGTTTTTAAAAGTAAATCTCGATCGTCCAAGGTAAAGGCCGGCGTCACT
The DNA here is from genome assembly GCA_949752895.1 of Dendrolimus pini. NCBI lineage: Eukaryota > Metazoa > Arthropoda > Insecta > Lepidoptera > Lasiocampidae > Dendrolimus > Dendrolimus pini. The sequence goes on along the minus strand of OX457129.1, from coordinate 24,583,740 downwards.
AAGAAAAAAGTTTATTTGCACTTTGAGGAAGGTCAGCGTTGTCCATTATTGTATTGAGACAAGTACCTATATACAGGGTGGCGCAATAGAACGTGCATATTGCATCATCTTTTTTCGCGGGGTAGAAAGTGCGCGGGCGGGGGGAGCCTGCATCGTTGGGTAGGCGGGCTCATGGAGTTTTAGTCACTATGAGTCACTTCGAAGGGAAGCGTCGCGCATTTTGCGTGCGCGCATTTTACGAGAACTCTCGTTCATACATCGTTACTAGGCGTTTATATTGTTCTGAATATGGACTACGGCAAATTAGTGAAGCTCCGAGTGCTAATTTAATTAAAATATGGGTACAGCGTTTTGAAGAGACTGGTTCAACGTTTAAACCACAAGCAAAAGGTCGTCCAAGTAGCGACAATATTGAGAGAGTTATGCAGTCTGTACGAGGAGATCCACAAATGTCTACTCGCAAGAGATCGTCTGTCTTACACTTATCGCGACGAAGTTTGCAACGAATTTTAAACTTGGATCTTAAACTGCATCCTTACAAGCTGCATTTAACACAAGAATTGAAAGAGTCTGACTTCGGAGCAAGGCTCGCATTTGCTAATGAAATGCTTAATCGATTTTCCAATTTTGACAATATCCTTTTCTCAGATGAGGCCCACTTCCATATCAATGGGTTCGTAAACCGTCAAAATTGTCGTTACTGGAACAGTGAGAATCCCAAACTCAAGCACCAGAAACCACTGCATAGTCCTAAAGTGACAGTATGGGCAGCAATCTCTGGTAGAGGAATAATTGGACCGTTTTTCATTGAAAATGCGCGGGGGCAAAACGTCACTGTTAATACCGAACGCTATGTTGCGATGTTGGAAGGTTTTTTGGCTCCAGAGCTTGAAAATTCAAGAATAGTGAATTCTAGGGCTTGGTTTCAACAAGACGGAGCTACCTGTCACACATCAAATGACTCCATGGCGGTTGTGAAACAGATGTTCCCTGGCAGACTGATTTCGAAAAGAGGTGATATCCCATGGCCCCCACGTAGTCCAGACGTGACGCCTCCTGACTTTTTTTTGTGGGGATACCTCAAGAACAAAGTCTACAGCAATAATCCGAAAAACATCGATCAGCTCAAGGAGAATATCCGTGGTGAAATGGCAGCAATTACACCAGCATTACTGAAGAAAGTTTTCAATAACTTCCGTTTGCGATTAGAGGAGTGTCGTCGTAGAGAGGGTCATCATTTAGACGATGTTATTTTAAAAAAATAAACTTCAGTTATTTCTTAATAATACCTCAGTTTTATTTTAACTATACCTTTTGTATTTATTTTTTAATCAATATTTTAAATATGCACGTTCTATTGCGCCATCCTGTATTATACATATAATACCTATAAAATTCTTTTAAGAAACAAGGCCAACTAATACGTTAGAAAATGTATTAAATTAAAGAATTATTGTATTTAATATTTTTCCTATATGACTAAGTAGTATGTATGTAAGCATATTTTGTGTTTGTCATTAAAAGGGGTCAGCATGCGGTCATTAAGTATTTGCAGACATAGCATAAATTTGAAAATGTACGCAAAATAAAGATATCACATTGGGCCAATGTACTTTTAATACCTTTTTTATAGCCAGGGGATATCCGATGGAGGACCATAGGCCGGCACACTTGGGGGGGATAGTTCGTGACCCGTGTGTGGGATTCGCCAGGTCGGGGGTGGCACTAACATGCCTAGTCAGAAATGGTGCCATGCTATTGCCACGCTCCAGTTAGGGATACACACTAAAACCCCTGGGTGGTCCGTCCTGCGCCTTATGCCAGACCTACAGGTATATGACCTAGCCTTTCCGCTAGCGCTGCCAGGCGTGGGCCTCGCAAGGCCACTTCCACTACCGGGGGACTACTTTAGTCCCCGGGATTTTCTACATCTACTACGGCGTGGGGCGGTTTGTACCCCCCGACGGGAAGAGACCTGGGCGCGCGCGGAATTTGCCGCGTCCCCATCTCGACGATATATGCAGGTGAGTGAGAACCCATCGTACCGTAGTTTCAATACCTACAACAACCAACCCATACAGCGCCCGCATACGACATGGCGAGAGTGACTTTTATTATCTATGAAGGCGACCCTACCAGGATTACTTGCCACTGGATACTCAATGTGGTAGTCAGGTAGTTTGCGAGTGCCTAAATGAGACGTTAAATAAATGAATTTATTATAAAATTTATTTATAAATGTTAGTAGTAGTACAAATGAACACCGCTAATAGCCTTAGGAAAGTCAAGAGGAAAATTGGAAGGAAATATCTAGGTAGGTCGGTTCTTGTACCTAGAGACTGGGTCAACAAGCCTACAAGTTACTGTTATGGGAATACGATTATCACAATTCTTTATAAATAAAATGTCTACTCTGTGATACAGAGATAGGCAAGTGGAATTGGGAACTCTCGTGACGCTGGTATATAACCTTAGAATATTATACCTCAATGTATTTAACCAGTATAGTAATACGAATTATTTTAAAATTAGAACTACGTAATAATGGCCAAACAGTACATTGTATAATAATATATAAAGAATAATGGCTACGTGCCCTTGCCACGCTCCCACTATCATCGTAATTATTTTATTCAATGGAAAAGATTTTATTTTCATATTTTAAGTAGTTTCACAGAAATATGGAACGTTTACTTAATATAATACTAAAATGATTATAATATAAGTCATTCTTAATATGATACGTAGTATCTATATTAGTTTGTGTTAATATGTTCTCGACCAATTTGATCAATATTATCGTATATTATCTTCTTCTTCTTCTTTGTTCAATAATGGCTTGGCACGGTTTGTGCATTCAGCCAGAGTCATGTGTAAATGGCTTTGCAATTTAGTTTTATAAAACGAGGGAAACATAACGCGAGAAAATAGAAAATTTTATCGAAAATGTAGAAAAAAAGTGTCAAAATAATTACTAAATATGTACAAACTAATAAAATTAAAGTTTAATTTGATTATTTACAATAAATGAATTTAATACACTATATACATCAAATTTACAATCCTTAAGTAATAAAGACATAGAAGTAGGAAGAGGAACGGAAAGAGAAATTAAAGAGTCGTAAAGAGAAGTGTGATCATAGATAGGACAGGACAAAAAAACATGGTTCAGGTCACAATAATCTTCACCGCATTCGCAAGCTGGACTGGAGACAATTCCAAGCCTATGTAAATGCACCGGAATACAGAGATGTCCAAGGCGCATGCGAATCAAAATGGAAGTAGCAGTTTTACCAAACGAGAGTTTAGCGAACCAGGGCTTCTTGGGAACCACCGACTGCAAACCGTACAGGAAACGACCCTTGATCCGACCACTCTCGCTCCAGCACATGTTCCATGAATCATGGAGGTATGTGCTAGGCAAAGAAGCAAGATCATGGCCAAAATTCCTGTACGGATAAATATCTCCATCCATAGTAGCATCGTTCGCCAAACTATCAGCTCTGACATTTCCACTTATACCGCAGTGACTAGGTATCCAGCAAAAGGTTACTAAATAATTATTAATTTGGCAATGTAACAGCTTTCTCTTACATTCAAATATGACATCGTATATTATAGTAGTAGAATTCGCCGCAAAGGCAGGCAAAGGAATCTTTAGTTCATACAGCCAATGCTGATGTATAATTAGTCTTCGTATAGTATATATTATATTATGAGCTACAACCACCGCCATTGCGTTGAACGGAGTTCTCGTGAAAACTCGAAAGGCCACATCTGACTATACAGTTCACACATCTCACAAAAACACATCATTACTACTCCAAAGCTATCAATACCCTACAACTATTGTTCATTATAGAGTAATTTTACACATTTTTATAAAATAAAACTGCACAGCACAACGTGCCCTTTCAGTTCCCGCCAAAAAATCTCGTCAATATTCTTGATCATGGCTTATGGACATGAAAGCACTTCTTCGTTCTTTTATTTTCTTATCGTGATTGACTCAACTCGTATAAACTTGCAATATTGAGTATAAGTAGTATAGATCATTTTTGCACAGTAATGGCTCCGAACTCCGAAATTCCACATACAACATTGATTTTACAAATAAATTGTTCTTCCTTGGCTTGGCTTTCAAAGACCAAAAATTGACTTTTCGTGATCATTACTCGTACATAGCAAACAAAGGCCTTCAATTGCTTGGGTTTATAACTAGGTGTACAAAAGAATTTAAGAAACCTCAGAGCTATCTAACACTTTACTATAGTTTGGTTCGAAGCATTATGGAGTATGCTTGTGTTATCTGGTCACCCTGTTATTCAGTACACTCTAAAACTCTCGAAAACCTTCAAAGAAAATGTCTTAGGATTTTAAGTTATAAAAGTGGTCTTGGACGCAGTCTAACAAGCTACTCTGAACGACTCGTAAAATTTAAAGTTACTCCTTTACACGTTCGTCGCACACAACATGACCTAGTCTATTTGCATAAATTACTGCATGGTAAATTGGATTCGTCTTATTTATTAAATATCTTGTCCCTTAACACGAAATGTAATAAACGTGTACATAACAAAACATTTATCTTGGAAGTTTGTAAAAACAACACATCATACTACAATCCGTTGACAAGAATGTGTCGTGTCTACAACGAACTCTCTTTAAAAAACAAAAATTTAGATATATTTAACGCAAAACCTTTAGCTTTTAAAAAAAATATAATTTCTACGCTGAAAGATCACACCTCTTCACTTGTTTGGTAATTTGTTTAATGCTTTCTTTTTCTTAATATTACCTTATAATGTATGACTAAAAATAATGTCCTAGCTTTAATTATTTATTAAATCACTATTACTGACATTATTCACATAATTTTGTTTGCGAAAATATAATTTTAACATGTATGTGTCAGCACGCTTGGATCTCAATCTAGATGTAATAATTTACAAACTATATTATATAAATGAATTACTGATTGTTATCTGTTGTGTTGTCCAAATAAATAAATAAATAAATAAAAACTAGAACGCACTGATTACTTTTTGACAGCTGGCTGACGGAAGTGACAGCTATTGCTGTCATAACAAAACGCAGTACCTAGTATGAGATTCTAGAAAGAACCAAAGCAAAGCTTTGTAATAAATAGGTACTAATCATTAGGTTGTGGTTTATCATACACTCAATTATTTTAATAATGTCTAATGTATTTGGTTTAATTGTGTCTGGCCGGCTGGTGAGTAACTATTTTTAAGCACAGTTTATGTTATAATCAGAATATATTACATTGGTTAGTGTGGCAGAATAATTAGATTTTCAGACGATATTTTAACGATGTTAAAGATTTAATAAATTTTAATTACAAAAACGCTTCGTCTCTTTAATGTTTTGTAAACAAGTCTTACGTTGATATATATGTGGACATAATATATTTTATAAGTTGATAGAGATAATTTTTTACTTTATATACGTAACCAGAACGAATGCAAGGATAATGGTCGATGATGTTATGCTGGAACAAGTGAATGAGTTTGTATATCTTGGATGTGCTTTTAGCAGGGATGGAAGGTACACCGCTGACATAGAAAGAAGAGTAAATTTGGGGAATAGTGTGAATGGAGCGTTAGGTAAACTTCTAGGCGCTAAGAACCTCAGCCAGAAAGCCCAGCTTGCCATACACAACGCGGTGCTGGTACCTACGCTCACGTATGGAAGCGAGAGTTGGGTATGGAACAGAGAGCATGAAAGTAGAGTAAACGCGGTCGAGATGCGAGCACTGCGCAAAATCTGCGGTGTGACGCTCGTGGACCGCGTTCGTAATACCGAAGTAAGAAAGAGAGTTGGTCTGAAAGAGAGTGTCGGGGTGAAGGTAAGGAAAGGAATGCTCCGGTGGTTCGGGCATGTGGAAAGAATGTATGATGAAAGAATGACTAAACAGATATACAATGCAAAAGTGGATGGATGCAGAAGTCGCGGAAGGCCACGACACACCTTCCATGATCAAATTGATCGTGTATTAGCAGAAGGTGATGTCAGGAGCCTTAAGAACAGACGAGCGTGCATGACAAGAGCTATGAATGTCAAAGAAGCAAGTGAGGTGTGTAAGAATAAGCCTGTATGGCGCTCTGTTGTTCGTGCCTACCCCGCAAGGGACCTGGCATGAAGTTATGTATGTATGTATGTATGTCTTTTATTTATACGATTTCAAGCCTGTTTATAAAAAATTGAGTGTGCTATGTATATTAATCTGTTTACAGGTTCAAACAGACTTCGCACCTATAGCTGAGGACAGATTTTTAATAACAATAACAGAGGCTGATAGCATCAACCATGCAGTGGTGTTCCTCACAGGGGTGTCTCCTTTGCCAGTGGGCACAGTGGGGATGGTGTACTGGAGCTGGCCAGACCCCGCCGCCCCTCCTAACTGGCAACTGCTGGGCCACATCTCCAATTCTAAGCCATCAGCTATATTTAAAATATCCAATTTGAAGAAATTACATGAGTTAACTAGTAAGTTGTGTTCTGTTAACTACAAATGCATTTATTCTCATCAAATAACAACAAAAGGCAAAATGAGCATATTAAACTCTAGCTAAGTGTATTATTGTGCAGTCCTTTGCTTTTGACCCATTTCCCCTTAATAGTAACTTTCTATATTGACAAGTGGTCTTTAATACTGTTGTAGGTGAAAATAAGTTCATGAGTGCATTCGGGCAACAGCAGATATGCCACAATGCGCAGATTGGTATCTCAATTGAACCAGAGAGTAATGTGCAATTACTTGCTTCATCTGTTGTAAGTAAAGTTATTTTTATAAATGCATGTATTTATGGTAAAGAGTTCCATTTTAATTTTATAAATATTACTAGCGGCCCCGGCAGATGTTGTCCTGCTCTGAAAAAATAAAAATCCTGGACGCGTGCCCTGTGCCACCTACCGGTTCTAATTGCGAATCTAAACCATCCGAGAACCCACTCAAACATACAAAAACAAAATCGGTGCAGGAGATTAGGAGAATTCTAGAACCCAATCTCAGCGCCACCTACTGGTTACAACGGGATAAAAAGTATCCTATGTCTGTCTCCTGGTTCTAAGCTACCTCCCCACCAATTTTCAGCCAAATTGGTACAGCCATTCTTGAGTTATAAATAGTGTAACTAACACGACTATCTCTTATATATATAATTTACAACAAAATATTAAAATATAGTCATTGTTTTAAACAGATGGATAATGAGAACGTAATATCATATAAATTGACCAAATCACATATACACTGTAAACTTTATATAATGATACTGAAGGGAGTATATAACATTTGCAAAAATGTCCATGTTTCAAACAAATAAATTACTTTGACTTAAAACAACAAACACAAATATTTTTTTAAATGTAAAAATCTGATCTCTGCTTGCTATTGGGCCTAGAGTAATCAAGGCTCCAGAGATACATATGATAACAATATTAATATTCCTGATCAGCTGGGTAGTTTATTATAAGATTAAAGGCCTTTACAGTGACCTCTTAGCACAGTTTTTAGTTTTGTATGTTACAACTTCTATATGTGTTTAAAAAATAGCTTGAGGTATGTAAATAATTATGATGAAAAAAATTTTTTGCTAGACATATTGCTGGGGAGTTTCCTGTCGCTTCTCTTCCTTTAAACAGTGATTGTGTGTGTTTCAAAGCGGTGTACATAGAATAGGAAGTATATTTAAATTTTGACTTATATGTATGACATTCAAAAAGTGTTCAACATCTGTGAATAAAAACTAGAATTTGAATTTAAATAAGGTCTTATGGTGGTTATTAAAATAATAGCAAACATACACATTGTATACCAGTTATCATTGTGTTATAGACAATATACAACAGACAAGTCTAAGAGCAATCCTAAACCGATAGTACATAATTAAAAGTTCATATATGTAAACTACCGTCCTAGGAATTGAACTTGGGATATCTGTATTTCAGTGAGCTTTGTACATCAAAGCTTAGACTAGGCATTAAGTGGTTAAAACAATAATGTTTGTTCCCTCAGGCCAACCAACAGAATTCATATGTGACATTTGCTCAGAAGATGCTGGAAAATCTAGTAAATTTTGTGGCATCATTCTCAGTGACACAGGATCAAATGACACCAACTCCGGGGGTGTCTTACATACCTCTAAACACACTTCACACTTGGTACCAGAACTTTGAAAGGCGACTGCAGCAGAATCCAAATTTCTGGAAAAACTAGTCTAATTTTATTTATAAAGTTGTTTTAAGGATGATTTTTACAATTGAAGACATGAGTGGATGAAGGTGATAAGTCACATAATGCCAATTCTGAGTAAATCGAGATAAAAGTTTCACTTTTATTTTGAACTGAACTGAACTTAACACCTTTAGCAACTTTTTATTTTTTAAATATGCCTTATATCTATGGTCTGTAGTCATTTGGTATCTTACTTATAACATTCATCTACGCAAAAAAAAAACAAAAAACCGAATATGCCACCCTTCATCCACTCACGTCTTCAATTATCAGACAGTTATTGAAATGTTAAAATACAACATATACCAAGTTAAAAATGACAGCTGTATCAATAATATTGGTGCAATAATTTCACTTTTTTATTCGGGCAAATTACACTTGGTTATAGACAATTGGACCTACTTATGCAAAATGCAACCACACACTGACAGTTTTGAGAAAAAGCCGTTTTTATAAAAATTTTGCAAATAAAAATATTTGAACATTGTATATTCTAATGTACAATATTCTAAATAATTTTTTCCAAAATATAGACACACTTTTTTGTTTGCAAAATTTTAATAAATACTGTTTTTTCTCAAAACTGTCAGTAAGTGGTTCCATTTTGCATAAGTAAGTCCAATTTTTATCTGAGGGATACAACCTAAGTTAACTTGTGAATAAGTCCTTATCACTATTTGGACACACATTTATTTATTGGCCAGTTGCTATATCTTACTATCCATTTGCTTGTCTTACCATTGGTTGAATTGTGAAATTATTCGTATGGAACTTTTGTCAAATATCCAATAAAGAATACAATTTCTTGCGTTGGGGCCGCCTGTCTTAAGAGGTGACAAAGTGTAGCAATTCGGGATCGGCAGTGGTCGAATGTGTGAATTGTAAATAATGAGCACTATGAAATATATTGTTACGTGCGAGCGGGGTTACGCACTTATGGATTGGAAGAAAACACCAGTTTTTAATTTAAAAGCTTTTATTGACTTACACAGCCGCACGTAGTACCTCTCTGTAGGGTTGCCCCTATACGCACGACCAACGATGCACAGTCCCGACGATAAGTTGTCACACCCTCAATACCGTCGCCGATATTGCGCGGACCACCTCCAATATTATCGCGGGTAACTCGCTTCTGGTTCCTTCTTCGAACTACGCTAAACACATCCTTCGCGTATCTGTCCACCAAAATTGTCACTAAATTCACCACTTAATCCGTCTCTGTACTCTATTAACCTTCTCTGATAACCCTTTAGTATCGCACTTGTCGTTTCACCGTCTTGAACTGAACTCAACTTTAAACTGCAACTTTCAACTCTGAAACTGCCCGGTAGGCGCGCCTTACGCTGTTTATATACCCGGAAGAATTTTCTAGAACCCCTCTATCTATCTCTGTCTCTTCCTTCCCGAACCTTCTGTTCGGGAACTTTCGTTTATACATCTATCCCTTTCTAACATCTATCTATCTCTTTCTTTCGTTTATAGTCTATCTCTTTCTAACATCTATCCGTCCTTGTCTTTTCTTTCCAGAAATGTCTAGTATTTTCTAAAAGTTCTAGAAATGATTTACGCTGTTGGGCAGTTCTACCCTTGGTCGCCACAATATAAAGCCATTTAATAAGTTAAATGGTACACGATGGACGACAGACATAACAGGACAAAAGAATACATGAAAAAATGTGGTGTCAGAAATATTGAAATATAACTTGACATCTGAGGTGCCAGTGCCATGTCACAGACCTCGTTTTAACACAAAGCAACTCACAGTCAGATGGTAGGGTATTTGTCCGTCTGGATGGCTACCACCCCTGGTCTACAGCATGCCGTCATAACCTTGATTTGTGTTCTGGCATTAGTGCCCAGGTTCCAGTCTCACCTTTAGAAAGCGGCAGCGCATTTGTAGCACCTTTGGTGTTGCAAATGTCCATAGGCGATGGTAACCGCTTTCCATCAAGTGGGCCGTCAGCCTGTCTGCTGTACTCCAGCAATAAAAAAATATATTTTATCCGATAGTAAAGCAAAGGAACAGTGGGTAGGATATAGAAACTGGCTATTAAAACTTGAGATGTCTGCGACACACCCATCCGTTTGGAGAATTTCTAATGTACCCTCATTTTGAGTGCCCACTATTGGGCAATAGTAAAATCTCGAATTTTTGCCACTGGTTATCACATTTTTTGTGAAATATAACGTGAAATTCAACTGAAAGTTTTTAAAATTTATTTTTTTACTAAAAAAAGTCCGAAATTCCAGGGTTTATTTGAGCACTTGTTACTTAACTGGGATATTAATACACAATGGTTTTTCTAGAAGGTTTATTCTGTGTACAACAATGATCTGGAGCTTCTGGAACTTCCAGCTGTGTTTTCCTCTCTTTGCCCTATGATATGGAGTCCTTGTAAGGGTGTAATAACATTTATTAGAGTTTGGCAACAATTTTTTTTAATTGTATGAGTTCAGCAGACAGGCAGACGGCCCACTTGATGGAAAACGGTTGCAACACCAAAGGTGCTACAAATGCGCTGCTGCTCTCATAAGGGAGACTGGAACCTGGTCACTAATGCCGGAACACAACTCAAGGTTGTTATGGCGACATACTTTAGACCGGGGGTGGTAGCCATCCAGTCGGGCAAATACCCTACCACCTGGCTGTGGGTTGTTTTGTCGCCTCTTACGACAGGACGCCCGGCCGCAGGAAATTGTATTATTTCTTCGTTGCTGCACGGATAACACGGTTGCTCCCTGGTGTTGCAACTATCCATAGGCGATGGTATCCACTTTCCATCAGCTTTAGGCAATAAAAAAATGGACTTAATTTGCCAGTTCCATAAGTTAATTCAACTGATGCAAATCAGGTTTTAGATTGATAAAATGTAATTAAAATCTATATAGCTCAAAAAAAAAACGAAGTGTATTTGCTCATAAAAAATAGGAGACAATCTGTAGGGTAACAATTTTTTACTTATTTATAAATGTAATGTTACGGTTTTACCCGACTTGTGAATAATCTATATTGAACTTTATTCGCAAGCGGAACTGGCAGTGTTGCTTGCTATGTATTCTCAGCTCTGTTCCGCTTACACGAACGTCGTTAGTACACTGTTGCGCTGCGCGCTATTAAATTTTTTCTCTTTAACTGGGAGAAATTTTGAAGTAAAACTTCTTTAGGCGCGACTAGGAGGTAACTGGACAACAAAGCAACGGAAGTCCGTTACGGCAATATGGCGTACCATCCGGTTTTCAAATATTTTTTTGTCAATAGATAGTTTCAACAAATCAATCAAAAAATTTAAAAAAAATAGTAAAAAGTTTTACTTCAATCGCGTGTGAACGTTACACGCACTCTTTTTTGTAGTCATGGAAAACTGTATGTTTGTTTCATCTTTACGGCCTCAGTATATATATAGATAGATACAATAGAGATTTATTAGAAGACTGGTAAATGCCTTTCAATATCTTAGTTTTTAGTACAATGCTGAACCCTTGTTATATTAGCGACATAATGTGTTTTCTTTCTAATGCATTGTATGGCTTGACTTGGCAATTGAGTGTGATAATTATATTGAAAATTAGGTATTATAAAAATAAAAACTTCGTTTAAAAAAACCGACTTCAAAAACTCAAATGTATAAAATAACTTATTTCTAAAGCTATTAAATATTAATATATATTATCTAAAACATCTTAAAGTCGGTGCTTAGTAATTTTCAAAATATAGTAATTTTTATGTTTTGCTTTGCACCGACTTCAAGATGTTTTAGATAATATATATTAATATTTAATAGCTTTAGAAATAAGTTATTTTATGTATTTTAGTTTTTGAAGTCGGTTTTTTTAAACGAAGTTTTTATTTTTTATTTGTTACTTTTTAGTGTCTAGCTATGTATGGGTGGACATACGAATGGTGCCGCGCTTCTTAAAAAATATAGGTCCCAAGAACCGGGAACAAAAAAATGTTCGTAAAATGAAAACTACTGGGCCAAACTATGTCAAATTTTTAGGGGACCACATGGCAGCTATTCCACGTCGAACAAAAAAAGAATCACGTAAATCGAATCATAAATCTCAGAGTAATCGGTGTACATATGGAACGGAGTGAAAATTATTTCCATGAAAAATGTTCATAAAATGAAAACTACTGGGCCAAACTATGTCAAATTTTTAGGGGACCAATTGGAAGCTATTCCGCGTCGAACAAAAAAAGAATCACGTAAATCGGATCATAAATCACGGAGTAATCGGCGAACATACATAAAAAAGCAACAAAAAAAAGATCCCGACGAATTGAGAACCTCCTCCTTTTTTCGAAGTCGGTTAAAAATAAGAAAAAATATTGTTTATAATTTTTGTAATTCGTATATTAATTTTATATTATTATAAACTGGGTATTTACGCGGTATATGGTATACTAGCCGCGCCCCGCGGTCTCACTCGCGTGATGATCAAGAGTCGTTATATTTGGGTTAATTCACACTATATCTTTATAAATTATAGCCTATATGTTATTCTGATGTGTAAGCTATATTATTGTAGTTTCATCAAAATCCATTCGGTAGTTTTTGCGTGAAAGAGTAACAAACATACATACATACATTCTTACAAACTTTCGCGTTAATAATATTAATAAGATATGTATGGTAAACCCTAAATACACATACCAAATTAAATTCGATTGATTCAACTTCTCTCGTGTCTTACTTAAATATGTTAAAGATCTTATTTCCTGCGTACATTCCCTTTTTAACCGACTTCGAAAAAAGGAGGAGGTTCTCAATTCGTCGGGATCTTTTTTTTTTGTTGCTTTTTTTATGTATGTTCGCCGATTACTCCGTCATTTTTTGTTCGACGCGGAATAGCTTCCAATTGGTCCCCTAAAAATTTGACATAGTTTGGCCCAGTAGTTTTCATTTTACGAACATTTTTTGTTCCCGTTTCTTGGGACCTATATTTTTTAAGAAGCGCGGCACCATTCGTATGTCCACCCATACATAGCTAGACACTAAAAAGTAACAAATAAAAAATAAAAACTTCGTTTAAAAAAACCGACTTCAAAAACTAAAAAACTAAAATGTATAAAATAACTTACTTCTAAAGCTATTAAATATTAATATATATTATCTAAAACATCTTGAAGTCGGTGCAAAGCAAAACATAAAAATTACTATATTTTGAAAATTACTAAGCACCGACTTTAAGATGTTTTAGATAATATATATTAATATTTAATAGCTTTAGAAATAAGTTATTTTATACATTTGAGTTTTTGAAGTCGGTTTTTTTAAACGAAGTTTTTATTTTTTCCTATATAAAAAGTGAATTTATTATGTTCAAATTTTACGATAAACTTTTGAATGCAGTTTTTATTTAAATGATATAGTGAAATAAAAACATTTTCTACTTTAAGTAATGTGTAACTTTAGATGTTAAGTTGACTGAACATTTGATTAAAATTAAATTGTGTAATTCATGGTGTGGTATGTACCAAAATTATCTTCTAGGGAAAAACAAGGTATATGTATGTAATTTGTGTTATTAAAATTATATAGTATAAAAGGCCGTGAGGAAGCAACAAACATTACTTTCACGATTGTATATACGATTATAGTAACCCATGGCTCAAATTGTTTATTACAATTACAATAAATCTTTAATTTTTATTAAATATTTATTCAAATGTCAAATGTTCAAACACATTTGCTCAAAATGAATTTACGAAGCCTGTGTACATTGTCCGAAAACTTAGAAATTACGCACTACACAATGGAACGTGCGTTCAAATAGGTACTCTCATATAAGTAAGTACCTATTTTACCGCACGCCGTGACTTAAAATTCTTACTTAGATGAAAAAAAATTGAATTCCACTAGAGTTTCACACTGCGAAAATGAATAAGCTGAGTAATCGAACCTCTTTGGAAGGGCTTTTGATCAATACATTTGTCTCACTTTAGTACTAAAGAGAAAATGAGATGTAGTTCTAATTCCATGTTAGAAACGTCAAACATTGTGGTGACTTTCCCACTGATATTTATGTTGTTTCGTTACGTATTATACGGTTTTCTCGCAAATGTGTTGAAAACCGTTGTATGACACACGTGCAGTTGTTGATTTTTACAAATGCGTGACTATGGAATGCTCGCGACGAGTTTACTCGTTTATGAAAACCAGCTTACCGCACTAGTATCATAAATAACTATTTTCGTCAAAATTGTTTTATTAGTTAATAATTTGATGATAAATTAACATTACAAAAATTTAGCAGCAATGCCATGCACAGATGTCGACGATAATTATGTCATAGAGCATCATGTTAAAGTTATTTTAGTTATCGCAATAGAAGCGCCTAGAAGACCCACTGTTGGGCAATTTCAGCTACAACTTTCAACCGCTACCCTTGTTCGAAATCAAAAGCCTTGATAACTACAACTTATTACTTCATATGAAACCAATGTACACAATGTGTATGTATTGGACGTGACAATTCTGTATAAAAATATTTTTAAAAATTGCCGCTCCTCCTTAACAGCAATAACACGTTGCGAAGCGGTGTACATACAATAGGAAGTAAAATTAAATTTTAACTTCACCTTGAAAAGTATTCTCCAGTGAAACTTATTCGGTGCACCATATTGTGTATTTTGTGAAATACTGTATTGTATTAAAATTGAAAAAGAAAAAGCGACATCTACATCAGTTTGTTTAAAAAATTCATAACGGATATGCGAGGTTTATAGGATAATTAAAACAATATGGTTTGTAATCGCATTCGGAACGATTATATATTTTTAAGTTTTTTTTAACGAGCCTATAAATCTCGTATAACTTGATTATGAAACTAATTTAAAATCGTTAAGATTATCAACAACAAAAAATATATAAAACCATTCAAAATAATATGATACCATGATAAATACATAATTATGTATCCTTAAGTTTTCGTTTCTTTAAAAGCTCACGAATAAAATGGGTGAAATTTACACCGTAATACCATGTGACGGTGTTAGACGAGAACAAATAGTTGTTACAATTGTACATAAGACTGCTTTGTAAAGTAAATAAATAACTTTTTATAAAATTGTTTTTTTTTACAACGATCATCTATCACATAATTATTACGAGAGCTAGGCATTGCAGCTTTCCTCAATGCTTGAAGAAAGTCTCCGAGCAGTGCGTCCTACCTATCATGACATACGGTGCCGAGACATGGACACTGACAGCGGGACTGGTCCACAAATTCAAAGTCGCTCAACGGGCTATAGAGCGAGCTATGTTAGGTGTTTCTCTTACGGATAAAATCAGAAATGACATCCGTAAGAGAACGAAGGTAACCGACATAGCTCGCAAAATTAGCAAGTTAAATGGCAGTGGGCCGGTCACGTCTGTCGCAGGACCGACGGCCGATGGAGCAAACGAGTCCTGGAGTGGAGACCACGTCTCGGCAAACGTAGAGTAGGACGCCCGCCAGCTCGCTGGACTGACGACCTGCGCAAGATCGCCGGCAGGGGCTGGATGAGGAAGACGGGAGGAGGCCTTCGTCCAGCAGTGGACTGAAATTGGCTGAAGAAGAAGATTGGAGCTTTCCAATCTTATCCCGCTGTCTCCCTTCCATCATCGGACAACCAGGCACTGACATCCGGCATCGCTACATGGTAGAAATACCACCTACACGAACAAAGCGCTTTGCGCCCACCTGCATTATGCGCACTATAAAGGAGTGGAACTCGCTGCCGGAGTCTGTTTTTCCCAAACCTACAACCTTCTCTTCAAGTCCCGTGTGAAGGTACCTTCTGGTAAGCGTGCTCGATATTAGACCATATCTCCGCTCAAAATCGAGCGAGAGAATGGTCGGTAAAAATAAACAATCAATTGTTGATAAACCTGATAGTACGATTCATTTCGATCTTTTTTATTTCGAATTTGTTTATTTACTGTGCATGCTTACCTGGGACGGAAAGCATGATGCAGGTAACGATGCGAATGGAAAGCCAAAAAGTGTATGTAAAGGCACGCTTGGCTGTCCATAAAGGGGTGGTGGTGCCAGCACTGATGTATGGCAGTGAAAGTTGGGTATGGCAGGAAAAAGCGTGAAATTAGAGTACACGCAATTGAAATAAGAGCTTTAAGTAGTATATGTGACGCTGTAAGGTAAGCATGAATGATATGATGCGGATTGCAAGAAGATGTAATAAGAGTTGAAAAAGGAATGTTATGGTGGTTTGGGCATGCAGAGAGGATGGATGAAAATAGAATCACAAAACAAGCGTATGAGAGTATTGTGAATGGTAGAGTTGGTATTGGAAGAACACGACGTACACACCATGGTCAGATAAAGAGCATCTCAAATAAACGTGCACGTATGAAGAGGATAATGAAAGTAGATGAAGCGAATCTTGTTTGTCGGGATCGTCGCAAGTGGAGATCCATAGTCTCTGCCTACTCCCATGGGAAACGGCGTGATAGTATGTATGTATATGTACGTATTTCGATATTTCAACTTAAATGAAGCAACTGAAGTGATTCATGTAAATAGTGTTCTCCTTCCATGATATTTTTTTTGCCGCTTTTGATAAGAATATAATCAATAACACTTTGTATACTAACTACTAATTAATGTGTTATCTATGGCTTTTCACAAAATATTCTTCATTAGGACATGCTGCCACGCTTGTCCAAGGTGGATTTGACACATCCGTTATCTCGATGTGCAGGTTTGATCACAATACCTTCCTTTACCGTTAGCACGTGGCAATTATAACAATATGCACATCAGTCTATTTCAAATAGGACGGTAACATTCTTGTAACACCAGCTTGTGGTGTTACAAGAATGGATAAGGTGAGAAATTAGTACATAAGGGATCTTTGAAAGTTCGCACCCGTGACTGAAACATTGAGAGGAAGAAGATTAAGTTGGTATGGGCATATAATGAGGAGGGATGAAACTCACGTGACAAAAAGAATGTTAAACCACAAGATGGATGGATACAAATGTAGAGGTAGGCCAAAAAAAGATGGGTGGATTGTGTGAAGGATGATATCATGATTTGTGGCGTGACAGAAGATGTACGCCAGAGTAGAGGAGTGTGGAAGGAAATTACATTGTGTCGACTCCAAGTAATTGGGATATGGTGAAAGAAAAGAGAGTTATGGGAGAAATTACCTGAATAGATGTCGCTATTCTAAGGACAAAATTACACTGGTCCACAAAAAAATTTGCTTGTACATTTGATCAAGCCCATCCACTCATATATTTCGATGCGATCAGTTTGGTCCATACTCCCTCAAAATTTTTAGGCTTTGAAGGTGTACGGACCAAACTGAACCCAGATACCATTTTCTGTGGGCCGGTATTATTATTAAATAGTAAAACGATTAAATATATTTTTATACAATTAAAAGCAAATGTTTATTTCGTAGGAAGTTTTATACAACGCTACAAATTAGTTCATATGGATATGTCAGCCACACCATTTTATTTGAAATAGACTTAAGACCAAAAAACTGCTTAAGTGGCGCATCCTTTTTACGGCAGAATTCGACCCTTCGCCCCTTTGAGTTACGAGACACGTGGGCCTAACCACTCAGCCAGTTATTTTTGATGGGATACGGTTATGGGTAAATTAATGAAGCAGAGGTATAAACCAAGGGGAAATAAAACCATTTGTAATCAAAAATGAACCTTTATTAGAGGCCCTCAACAAGGTAACATAAACAATATTCTTCTGAACACAACTATGAAGGCACTTTATCCTTTTACACTAAGTTGCGCATCGCAACGTACACTACTATGACTCATTTTAATATAATAATCACGTAAACCTGTACTGACATAATACAACTGAGATCTCTTACAACACTTCAAACATCACTTGAAAAAACAAAAATAAAGCGACGTCGTTAAGCCAAAATTATTATACGACTCAAAATAACTAACAGGGCTTCTTTGTGGGGGCACGCGGTGCCCTTAAAGGAAATTTTGAAAATATCGAAAAATTGCTATAAAAACTGAAAAATGAAAGAATTCGAATAAAAATGACAAGGTAACCTTTAAAAAAGTTTTTTAATAGGTTTTTTGGAGTGGAGCTACAAACATAAAATTATAGACTTACAACTTTCGAGAATTAGCGTGCCCCCAAAAAAGGCCTGGATTTACTTATACATCTCTAGAGAGATATATGCTTTTTAACGTACATATATAAGTATTCACCATACCAGGAATCGAACTTCTGCTTCCCAATACGCTAGGCGAGCAAAGAACGCTTAATCTCAAAGGCTGTTATAGTAGGTATATTACGCCAACTTGCACGGCAGCAAGCAGGAAAGTGGGCAGCGCGAATATCAAATATTCAATCGTCTACATACCTGTTTAATATCCTGGGGCCTAATTCTACTATTTCAACATCTTGGCTTTGCTAAAATATTGTGGCGAACGATGGTGGAACCGTCTAGTTAGTTTTAGAACTTTTGGAAAAACCTAGAAAAATCTAGAACGAAAAGACAAGGACGCATATATTTAGAAAAAGATGGACGATAAACGAAAGAAAGAGATAGATAGATGTTAGAAAGGGATAGATGTATAAACGAAAGTTCCCGAACAGAAGGTTCGGGAAAGAAAAGACAGAGATAGATGGACGGGTTCTAGAAAATTCTTCCAGGTATATAAACAGCGTAAGGCGCGCCTACCGGGCAGTTTAAAGTTGAGTTCAGTACAAGACGGTGAAACGACAAGTGCGATACTAAAGGGTTATCGGAGGAGGTTAATAGAGTACAGAGACGGATTAAGTGGTGAATTTAGTGACAAGTTTGGTGGACAGATACGTGAAGGAGGTGTTTAGCGTAGTTCGAAGGAGGAACCAGAAGCGAGCTACCCGCGATAATATTGGAGGTGGTCCGCGCAATATCGGCGACGGTATTGAGGGTATACAACTTATCGTCGGGACTGTGCACCGTTGGTCGTGCGTATAGGGGCAACCCTGCAGAGAGGTACTACGTGCGGCTGTGTAAGTCAATAAAAGCTTTTAAATTAAAAACTGGTGTTTTCTTCCAATCCATAAGTGCGTACCCCCGCTCGCACGTAACAATATTCAACGTGCAATTCCATTGCGATAGTGACAAAAAATCGTATTCTCTAAATCCACAGTTTCTTCGAGATACCGCCGCGGCAGGATAATAGTAGAAAAAATTGCTATTACCGCTAGCAGAAATGGCGTCAGCCGAAATAAATATTTTATAGCTATTATTGTATAGCAGACATTAATTCCTAAGTTTTCGCTTATAGTGACGTCCAACGAGCACTCCGTTGGAAATAACAGAATACCGAAATCGGGCAATTGAGACGATAGTATCCCGCGATTTTGGCGAGATAGTAATAACAGAATGAGGCCCTTGGAAGCTGCCAGACATAGAACTCCCCAACTTCGCATCCCATATCCATATACATATGTTTCATCGGTCCTGCTTCCAAGACATGTGACTAACCTATTATTAATTCAGTTAACTTTGCCAGTTATATCAGTTACCTTAGTTCTCTAATAGATTCTAGAGACGAGGTCCTTTACTCGCCCAAATTGAGGGTTTAGAACTAATTACTTTTGGCCTAACGGCATCCCCGGGTAACTTAATTAGATAACAATTCCGAAAGTTTTCCAAAATCAATACACCTCCAATAAACCGTTAGAATTGACAGTCGGTCATGGTTGAGACTTCATTGGAGGTACTTAAAGAACCCCAGAAACATAAAAAACATATCTGACATACACACATTTACAATTCTGCCGTTCATATAGCAAACGCAGTACCTGCAAAATGGCGGTTTCGAAAAAAACGCGGTAAACATATGTTTAAATATCTACACATGTTAGTGTTGTATAACTTTTTAGTGTATCTAGAAAATCAAGAAAAAAAATCAAGCTTCAAGTAATTATTTAAGTGATAAATTCTAATGATTATTAATTTATTCTTATTTAATTAATGCTTTGCTTGACGTATAATTTGTTCGATTATTATTGTAAATTAGTTTCAATTTAGTTATAAGATTTGAAAATTGCACGCCTAATAAGGCAAAATGTATCGAGGCAATTAAAAAAAAACCTATATATACATACATTTCCAGCAATAAATTATTATTCTATTAAAAACTTTATGTATCGATTAGCGCTGTGGGATAACATTACCACAAAAAAGTTAAAAACTCAAAAAATTTGATTACTGCAAGTGTAATTAGTAGGGCAGAATTGATACATCATTTTTTTTACAGACCGTAATTTAAATAAATAAATTAAGAATCTGTTCGCATCTTGCTTGCTCATTATCACATATTATAAATATACATTGCCTGAATGTAATTACCATGAATATACACATGGTCTGGACTGAGCTAAGTCTCAACACAAGACCGAGTGTCGTTTCCAACTAACCTAAAGCAGCGAGACGACATACTCACCTGTGTAAAAAACAATTAAAAAAACTTAACTCTCTTAGTAAAACAGTTTTTCCGTAACTTGATACTCTTTCATATAAACTAGATCGATTTCTCGATACACAAATTCTAAATCTACTTAAACCAAAAAAAAACCTAAAAAATTATAACGGTTTTTTTACTTCTCTTTTAAAAATAAACAGCAAATATCCACATTGTACATCCGCAAGTTACACTTATAAGTAACATACAACGGACCCGTTCGGGCCCAAACCTAGAAACCCAGACCGTAGTAAATACAGGTCATAAATGCCAAACATGTAGGCAATATAATTTCGTATATGAGCATCGAAAAATCTTATAATTATTTCTGACAATATAACGCTAGAATCACATTAGGCCGGCGCACACTTCTTATGCGTAGAAAATTGGTGTGCGCACCAACTTTATCTTACAGAGCGTGTGTCGAGCCTTCGGTTACAGCAAATTCTTCTCGCTGTCAACTGTCAACGCGTCCGACGTCGACTTTGAGCGCGTTCCACTAAGCACTCAGAACCACGCTCGCGCTCTCAATCTTACCCGTTCCACGCGCTTGCGAGCGTTACACAATCATAAACTCAAGTGGAATGACATTTGTGTATGCCATTAATGAAATACACAAATGTCATTGATTGACGTATGGATGACTTGAAACTCGTCCATTTGTCAACATCCCGATAGAGGATATTAATATTCTATGGTCAACGTCCATTTCAACCTACCTCTTCAGAGGGGTGTTGTGAGCAAAAATTATGACGTCATTGGTAGTACTTGTTGTGTATGTATGAGCCAGTACATTTGTCGCATACAAAACACATTTGTACTCATGTGTATGGCTCAAAATTTTAAAACTAAGATTTCAACATTTTTGACGCGTTACTACATACTTCTGAATCGTAAGACGAAGTACGGAATGAAGTATATTTTACAACAGTACAATAACGCCTCTACGGATACTCACATGAGAGAGAGGGACAACAAGACTGTCATAAGTACGACTGCTAGTAAAATGAGGTGACCGAAGCCGATCACATCCGATTCTTAACGAACATTTCCGAACTAGAAGTTTTGACATATGAGGGAATGACGCTCGCAGCCTCACCGGCCTCATCGCTTCAAACCGTACAAATCTCCTCGCCTCATTTGAAATGGTATATTGCACTGGTTCAGTACAAAATGTCACGTTACTCTTACAAACTCATTTAAAAAAATGTCCTACCCGCCACTAATTGCGAGCGTGTAGTGGAACGTGCCTTATTTATACGCCATCATACGCATCCACCATCACATCGCATGGCATGGATATAATGTTGCTCTAAATAACAAGTCTCTATATAAAACGTATGGGCTCCGACGTACCCAGACCGGCGCACGTGGCCGACATGTGCCTAATATAGTTTTAGGTAACAAACATACACATATGCGTACAACATCCAAAAACAATGTATAAAAGTTCACAGCCGCATTTTGGCTTTGACATAATACAAAAAACATATAATCAATTTTAACATTGTGGTGACCATTGAAAAAATTAACTTTAATATAGTCTGAAAATTAAAAAATATCAGCGACAGCAACTCCAAATTAACCATGGAGTGTTTAAACAATACATAAACAATCTTTTTTTTTTTTAATTCAGCCTCTGTCTTCTTTTACCTTTCCTTTAATTTAGAAGTTATGCAAAACAATAACTTCAGCACTTCACTTATAATTTTTTTTTAAATCACCAAAACAACGACAATGACAATAATAACGATAACATTTTGACAAAATAGCATCACCATTATCATTGCTACAACGCGCAAAACTTAAATACGCTTCGTGTAAAGTAGTGTCGTGACATTGTGCTGGTCCAGTCTATTACACCATACGATGTGTAGTGCGAAAGAGAAAGAATGAGAGTCCGAATATTGGCCGAGCGACAGTGCGACACTCTTTCTCTCAGCTCTCGTCTGTGAACTATAACTATGTTCAGCGCAGTGGAGTGTACGAACTTCAAGGACGCATTTAAGTTTTGCGCGCAATATACATTTTGCTGCGTAATTCCGTTATTAGCACGTCACTAATACAACTTAGATGAAATGGACTTCACGAAATGACACAATAACACCACCTGCTGGTTTTTTTTTTACATTTAATATTAATTTTAAGGTCACTTGACGCTTGAATGTGAATTTTTCATACATCCTTACAGTTTTACACAATTAATAATACCTCCCAATGTACCTGCGCAGTAGACCAAGTTTAGTTTACAGTGTACGAATCATGTAAGTATAAGTTACAATGCCATTTCTGTTTGCGAACTTACTTTACTGTGTTTGTGTGTGTTTTGTGTTTGTTTTAAATGTTCAATGGTCACCACAACTTGGAACCCCCGAGTGGGAGGTCAGTCGTCCTCCTCCAAGAAGGGGTGTAGCAGGGCCTCGTCGGCCGATATCCTGGTGTGAGGGTTGGGGTCCAGGAGACGCATCGCCAAACTGAAAGCGCTGTCCGGGAATCCAGCTATTGTCAGTGTACTGTCGAAGTCTTCCGGCTGAAAAAATAAAACCAATATTTCAACTGCCATCTAAGTTTAACTATGTCGCTCGTTTATTACCATATTTCTGAACTTTTTTTTAAATTTTAAATATTACTATCGCAATTAGTTTGACATTGAATGAAAACTATTGTTCACTATAAACTTAAACCTTGACTAATCGCTTAAAGCGATCTCTTCCAGGCAATCCGGTGTCTCGAAAGATTTTCAAGAAGAATTATACGATTATTGGTGGTGTAGGTACTAAACTAATAATAAAACTAATATAATCATCAACTACTATTAAAAATAAAATATAAATAACCTACTATATACATATATTCAGTGTAAACTCCATGTAACGTCACTCGATTTAACGACAATGCATACCGGAATTACTAAGAAATACTGAAATTTATAAGTACTTCCTTTATCACCAAGATGTCTCAATATCACAATACAACAAAATTACCGGTGCAGCCAAAGACGTCAGACGAAAATAACAGACTTCTCTCCACTTAAAGACAACTCTCTATGACCCCTAGTTCCTTTTGTGGCGTTATATGGAGTTTACACTGTATATAATTAGATGTATGATGACACTATAAAGCAAATATATATGAAAAATAAACATATATATACATTGATATTATCACACAATATTATTTATTTATTTTATACTATGATTTATTTTCATCATATGAGTTAATATTCTTATGTATTGCTACTTTTGTTTGGCTTTATATTTAATTTGACATATAAAATGGATTACATTTTCCTACTACTAGAATTAAATATATATTGCAACCGGCAAAATATAGATGTATTTAACCACTTAAATAATCGGCTGACAATAACACTTATTGTATACGACAGACTACGGACGGATGATCCGAGACACTCAGACCATAGTATATAACGTAGATTTTTTTTCCCGAAAAGTTCCATGCCAGGTATCGAACCCGAAACCTCTGTGTTGCAATGAGGTAGGCTGGCAAAGGCTTAGCCCGCTCAACCACAGCGGCCGTCAAATTGTAATACCCCAAACAACTTACCTACCTTCACAATAAATTATTTGATTTGAATACGACACAATTTATTTACGACAGAATCTGTATACCACAACAATGAAGTTACGAATGTTTTTGTCTTTTTATTTAATTAAAAAACTTGAGAGGTGTCAAGGGACACCCGGATGGAACGAAGTTCTTACAATAGCTTACTATAGCAAAAAGTGTCGTGACAACTTTTCGTAAGAATTTTTTCCGTCTAGCCCCCTTTCACAACGCGCGAAACGTATTAGCAAGTTTATATTTAATACATATATCATCATGAGGTTTTCTTTGAAGTTTAACATGCAGTTTGGCATGCTATAGTAATCCATTATCTTGCCAAATTCTAAACACACTTATAAACAATACATTCAACCTTAACACATGGTTCTTAAGATCTAACACAATAGCAAAACTAATTTGCAATCTGCAAGTTTAAGTGTAATAGTAAATGAGTAAGTTTGAATCCTATTTACTTCAATATAAGAAACAATTTAAAAATCGAATCATTCGACTCTTGAAACAAATTTAACTTTAAACCAGATTCGCGATATTGCTCCTTATTTTAATGACATTAAGACTCTATATGTCCGCAAATGCTATCTGTACGTCAGCAACCCATGACATTTAAATAATGTACTCCAAATTAAACTCTAACTGCGTGGGCATAAAGGGTTATGCAACTGCATTTTATCTTGGCAAGTTCAAAAAGTGTCGTTGACAACTTTTTCGTAAGAATTTTTTCCGTCTAGCCCCCTTTCACAACGCGCGATAAGGAACTTCGTTCCAAAACTTATTGAAGTGGACAGCGACCTTCTTGGTGTCGTCGCGGCACAGGCACTGCGCGGGCGGCAGCTGGCAGTGCGCGCACGCGGCGTGCGCGTGCGCGGGCGCCGGGAGGGGGAGGGGGAGGGGGGCGCGCGCGTGGACACGCCGCAGCCGCGCGCACAGCCGCCGCAGGCACACGCCGCGCCGCTGCGACGACGTCACCACGCGCCGACCTGGCACAAGCGGTACAATTGTAATAAATTACATGAAAATTATAATAAAGTAGTAGCATTAGTCCCCTCGTCAGGAATCTAATCGGCTGATTTTGAAACAATCATAATGTAGATTCTAAGGATCCTTTTATCAAAACAACAACAAAATGTTATATTTTCCACACATGAATCAAACATAAAATTGCGCCGGTCATTTGACACTGTATTTCTACAAACTATGAATGAATGAAAACATTTCATTGTTCACCAAAGATTAAAATTACGTTTTTAAAAACTAGATACAATAAATGTAGAACAAAGGGCGTCCTTATCGTTCAAAACGAACTCTTCCAGATCTATATTATGGACACCAAAAGAAGAAATCAATCAAGTTGGGGATATTTGGAAATATTATATGATTTACAATTACATTGCGAAGATGGTTAACAGTGTTCCTGTTAGCCATTTTCTTTGGTTACCACTAACCATAGACCAAACGCCTTTATTTCACGAAGTTCAATTGTTTTAACTTAATAAATAAAAAATAAAAGGTCTGCTTAAGTGTATACAGTGTAGCCTCTGTATAACGACACTGGCGATACTGTGCATTTTATGGCGTTATAGAGAGTTGCCGTTAAATGGAGAGAAGTCCGTCAGTTTTGTCTGACGTCTTTGCTGCACTAGTAATTTTGTTGTATTTTTAACTTATTTTATTCATATCTTGTTATATTGAGGGATCTTGATGATAAGGGAAGTATTTAGAAATTTCAGTATTTCGGAATTTCCTAGAAATTTTGGTATCCATGATGCCGAGTTTATTACGGTCTAGTATAATAAAGTGATAAAAGAACGTACGCAGATGCGCAGATTTTACTAATTTTAGCAACAACTTAAAAGGTACATTTTATTATTTAACTGTTATCGTTATTTAGAGAGTGTGTAACGTTATATAGAATGTCGTTACATAGAGTGTCGTTATACAGGGTGTCGTTTTCTGTATTCGTTATATGGAGATTCGTTATATGGAATGTCGTTATATGTAATGTCGTTATATGGAGTGTACCGAGGGCGTCGGCGGCGGCGCGCAGGCGCGTGGTGCCGAGCAGGTCGGCCAGCTCGGCGAGCGCGGCGAGGTCGTCGGCCGCGCGGAAGAAGGGGTACCGCGCGGAGAGCGCGCTCGCCAGCACCACGCCGCACGCCCACATGTCCACCGCCGTCGTCTGCGCCGCCACCTTCAGCAGCACCTGCACCGTCGGCTTGTACGCAACTCGAGTCGACGAGCGCACTCGGTCGCCCGTCACGAAACGATACCATTTCACAAGCACACGTCAATCATTTGAGCCGTCATCACCACTACCGAATTATTTTTATTTTATTATATTTATGGCTTGGCAACTAGGCCTTTAAGCCAGATCTTAGTTTATAATATACATTTAGTTTCTTCATTTTCTTAAGCCTATGTGTAGCACAGCTGAACTGTAGGTAATCAGCTAGTGCCATTCAACGGAGTTCTTGTGACAACTCAAAAGGCCACATTTGACTATACAGTTCACATTTCTCACAGAACACATAATCACTACTCAAAAACTATCAATATCCTACAACTATTGTTCATTTTAGAGTAATTTTACACATTTTTAGAAAATAAAACTGCACAGCACAACATCACCTTTCAGTTCCCGCCAAAAACTCTGACACCACTACCGAAAAGTGGTCGAAACGTCAGATTAAATAAATTACCGCGTTTAATATGTATACTAGCTGCGAAAACTTAAGAAAATATTATTTCTAATTATAATTAATTTTTCATAAGTTTACCATTAGCATTTTAAACATTCGCATAACTATCATTTATAATCAATTCTCTCTCATCATTATCATCGCTATTGGCTCTTGGCAAAAACTCAAAACTCAAACAGTGTCGAGGCCGATAAACTAAAGTAGAATCATTAGAATTTTGAAAACTCAATTACCTTTGGTAGGAGACGAATCGGCTGATTTTGAAAAAAAAACATTCCGTATTATACTACCAAATCATAGTGTAGCTTTTAAGGATCAGTTTCTGTGAAGCAATATCAAACGGCAAACCAAAGGAAAGGGTTGCTGTTAGAACAAAATGTTTTTCCCCCATACATTAATTAAACATCAAATAGAACCAGCCATTTGAACGCACAATATATAATAATATACTTTATATACTACACAAAAATAGGATATATCATACTATGTACAGAATCAGCAGTATGTTTTAGGCTTACGAGGACCAAAGATATTTAGTACCCATGGATTTGTCTGAGTTCCGCGAAACAATATTCCACACACAGCTAGAGTCAAAAATAGCTAGCTCCTACCCGCGGCATCAACCGCCTGGAATAGTTAAAAGAAGACTCCCAATTTTGAAATATTTTTTCATTGGTTCTCCGCTCCTATTGGTCTTAGCGTGATGATATAGCCTATAGCCTTTCTCGAAAAATTGGCTATCTAACAGTGAAAGAATTTTTCGAATCAGACCAGTAGTTCCTGAGATTAGCGCGTTAAAGCATACAAACTCTTCAGCTTTATATATTAGTATAGGATTAACATTCGATTCGATTAATTGATTTTATTGAAATGAGTCCATCGGCACCAGGCGCACTCACCTCCGGCGGCCTGAAGCCCTGCGTGCCGGCCCTGGGGGCGCGCGCGGCGCCCCTGCCCGCGCACCAGCCGCACACGGCGCCCGCGCCGGCGCACGCGCAGCGGCAGCGCGCGCAGCCCCCGCCCCCGCACGCGCACCTGCCCGCGGCGCCCTCCTCCTGGACCACAATCAATTCTAATATCCAAAACATTATAAAATTCTAAAAATGCCGGGCATTATGGAGGTTAGAGATAAGGAGAATCATCTCTGTATATGAAGAAATATCCATCAAAATGAATTTTAAAGAAAGCGCCAAAAGTTATTGGAGTAGTATTATAGAGCAGGGGTTCCCAAACTGTGCGCCGCGGCGCCCTGGTGCGCAGCAGAGAGCAAAGAGGGGCACTCCTGTTTACCATTCTCCGGAAACTAAACTTACAAACTTACAAAATGTGTGGAGATCACCAAGCTCACACGTCACATTTTAGTCAAAGCACGTGTGTGTAATGTGACATTATTAAAAAATGTAAAATTATCTCCAGAAGGTTGTCTGGAAGAAATCGCTGTTAGCGATAAGACCGCCGATTGTACTAGTTATAACATTCTTAATTCATGTGCATTATTTTATTTTCTTGTGTGCAATAAACAATATTCTATTCTATTCTATTGACTAAGTTATTTTGTATATAAATATAAAAAACTCAACTTCATAATGTGGATGTTTCAATATTTGTGCCTATCTACTTTGTATCATTGAACCCTATTTCAACTAGTTAGTGCGCCGAGACAAAGTACTGAACCTGTAAGTGCGTCGCGAACTGAAAAAGTTTGGGAACGCCTGTTATAGAGCATTATAAAATACTTTAGTCTTATAAATTTAATTATTAAAAAAACACTAACTATTCTATAACTTATTCAAAGTTCACAAAATTAAATCACTGTACACGTTTTCACATAACAATAATTCTTTGAGGTTATTTAATATTTATTTTTTTAAAAATTCGCTGTAGCGTATAATGGCTAGCGAACGAGTCCCATACTCAAAGGGCGCGGGTTCGATCCTGGCCGGAACGCATGCACCAATTAGTTAGTTTTCTGATCTAATGTGCATATTGTTTCAATTACCACGTGCTAACAACAGTGAAGGAAAACATCGTGATGCAACCTGCACATTGAGATAACCGATCTGTCAAACCTGCCAAGCCGCCTGGGACAAGCGTGGGACATTTATGGGCTAATATTATAAATAATTTTTTTATTGATGTATCATAAAGTGTTATCTGCCTATCTTAAATTCTAAACATATCTTTACCATACCTTGGACATGTTGATCCTGGGTGCGGGTACCTTCGGCGACTGCGGCGTTAACTTCACACTTTCCCCTGCGTTGCCGTTCTTCTTCGTACCGAGGCTTAAGTCAAGCGCCATCCTCTTTGCACTGGGCATACAGTCCTCCTGCTATTTCAAATTCAGTGTAAACTCCATGTAACGTCACTCGATTTAACGACAAACTCGTTTGAGCGTCGAAATCACTCGGCTTTGGTTAGTTTAGCTTGTCTTCCATAGAATGATACACGCTATATAACATTACATCCACTCTCAATAACGACAACAATAATAAGTACTTTTTAAGTTGCCAAAATTAGTAAAAGGTGCGCAGCTGTGTACGTTATTTTATCGCTTTATTATTCTAGCCCGTAATAAACTCGACTGTTGGCATCATGCACGCCGACATTTCTAAGTACTTACTTTATTATCACAAATATCATCAAAATAAGTAAAAAATACAACAAAATTACTGGTGCAGCAAAATAACAAAAATAACAGACTTCTCCCCATTTAACGACCACTCTCTATAACGCCATAAAATGCACAGTCCCTTCAGTGTCGTTATATAGAGTTTACACTGTATGCAGATTTTTTTATTCACTAGTCGGTTTAAAAAGTGGCCAATTGAGCACCCCTTAAAGGCATTCACGGAATATAATGATTCATGACAAACATACATGGTAGAGCGCCCTTAGGGCCGGCCTTATACAATATCTATGAGTGCCTACAAACAATATAAGAGTTCACAATTTCAACACCAGGAATAATAATAGACTGA
The DNA here is from genome assembly GCA_949752895.1 of Dendrolimus pini. Lineage (NCBI taxonomy): Eukaryota > Metazoa > Arthropoda > Insecta > Lepidoptera > Lasiocampidae > Dendrolimus > Dendrolimus pini. Next base: position 24,553,760 of record OX457129.1, on the reverse strand, counting down.
CACTGCCATCTTCCAGATTACAAAAAGTATTCGCCTCTTTCTTGGGGGCTGGTATACCCTTCTTCAATAAAATTCCGAATGATGCAGATCTAACACTTAAAATACGACATGAACAAATTAAATATTACACTTGCGTGCGTAAAACAGTTGAATTGTTTAACTTTTAAATTCAGTCGTGCTATAATATTTGACGGATAATTTTTATCTGATGATTGAAAGATTGACTATTAGGAGTATAAGAAAGGGTCATGGGGGTACTTACTTCGTCCCTCGGCCGTTTAGGGTTGTTGCAGTGGGCGGGTGGCGGGGGGAGGCTGCTCTCCTCCGGGGGGCAGATGCGCTGCGCCAGACCAAAGTCCACCAACAAGTATCTATAGCAAGAAATATTATTTTTTTAATTATATTCCATTCCGCGATCAGTGGCAACACTACCTATGCAGGAACAGAGAAAGAATACAATTTTCTTCGTTGAAGCGGCCGGTGATAAGAGGGGACAAAATAACCCATAGACATGTGGTAGGATATTCGCCTGTCTTAATAGCTACCACTCCTGGTCTAGGGTATGCCGCCTTAATAAACTTTAGCTGTGCTCCGGTATTAGTGGCCAGTTTCCAGACTCTCTTGAGAGAGTGGCAGCACCTTTGGTAACGGTTAAAAAATATACCGGTATGGTAGTATCTTTTTCGTAAATACCAGTAATTACTTATATTTTTAAAGGTAATCGATAACGTTTTCAAGCCCTGGTTCAAACCTACTGTAACTCTGAACGAATGGGACCGTAACACATTATCCACATCACTATTATCTTGCTTTTCAATAAAACTTCTCCATCTCTAGACACATAGGTTTTTTTATTTTTTATTGCAGGAGTTCAGCAGACAGGCTGGTTGCGCCGAGGAACACCTCCTTGTAAATTCTTCCTCCCCACCCTCGCCATCAAGAAAAGAATAATACTTTAAATGAAGAATGCGCATAACAAGACACAAAAGGCAGAACTGTCACTGCTGTCACCGCTATAAAATTATGTTGATATATAATTTGTTGGACACGAAATAGAGGAAATAAACCAAGATTACTACATTTAACGAATCAAAGCCATATCCTAGTGAGAGTGTGAACCCCCCGGGGGACGAGTGCAGTGTGGCGGCGGACTGGTGGCGAGGTGAGTATTCCTTCCTTGCTTCTTCTTCCCGTCCCTTTGCCTTCTCCCGGCCATCGCACCGCGCCCGCACAGGCAGACGGCCTCACATTTGTATATCATCACTATTTCATAATTATGCATGTAACTTTTTGTTTAGAATAACGAAATAGCACTTAGAAGCACCTTCCGTTCTCCCTGTCGTACAGGAAGTTGCTGGGCTTGACGTCCCGATGGATGACCCCGAAGGAGTGCACGTGGCGCAGCGCCAGCAGCAGCGCGCGCATGTACCGGCGCAGCTCCGCCGCGTCCATCTCGCCCACGTACTCCTGCAACACCACCAACAATATTTTCTTAAGTTTTCGCAAACAGTATACATAATAAAACTACCTTTTAACGGTTTTCAGCACAGTAACTTTGAGATTTTGATTTCACTTTTTAGTTTTAAGTTTAATTAAATATTATTAAAATTATTACATCCTAGACATGTTTGCTGAAGAGTTTCTTGCACTGCTACTTCTCTTCAAGCCACAACATGCTGCGAAGCGGTGGGAAATTAGATTAGGCTCCCACAGAGTAAATAATTAAAATGAACAAGTTGGCGTTGAGCTAAATAAAACTTTAACAATACTCATTGACACTTGACATCTGTGTCTTCCGTGATCACGGCTACTGAAAAGTGGCCGAAACGTCAGAATAATAAAAATCAAATAAATTAACATCTTAAAACTGTTCACATCTCATTTTTAAACAGTCACTGTTGCCTCTGGACATTTGCAATACGAGAGGTGCCAGCGAGCTGCTGGCCGCAATGGGGAACAGAAAGCTGCCCAATAATGCAGAAACCAATGGAAGCGTGTTATGGCATGCTCTAGACTAGGGGTGGTGGCCATCCACATGGGCAAATACCCTACCTCCTGACTGTGGGTTTCTTGTCATCTGTTAAGAAAGAGAGAATACAAATTCCTGTGACTACAGGTATTAATTAGTATTCTATTTCTAATACTGCACATATATTTTATTTGATACTTTCAGCATTTTCTCAGTGTTTATTATAGACACTGTAAAATCTTACTGGCACTAGTAATTCAAAACAAATGCTCATATGTAACAAAATGTAAAAGGTTATTCTGTATATACTTACTGAAAATTTCTTATGCGGTATATAAGGCATTATAAAAACTATTGTGTCCATATGTCTCAGGCACAGATCTACACCAATCACATTGTTTTTCCCTCTGAAACAGACACAATTCACATATACTGCAACAGAAATTTTCAAGTGGCCCTTCAGGACCACACCCTAAACTATAGGAAAAAGCGCAAGACACTCAGAGGAGTCTGAAGTCGATTTTAACACTATCAGTGGTGTTATTCGTTTTTTGAAAAATCAATTAAATTTGTCAGGAATGACATTTTTGACCAAATCATAGTGTAACATGTCAGGTTCAATTTATGTGAAAGAGTGACAAACAGCAAATCAAGGGAAAGGGGTGCTCTTGAACAAAATTTGCACTCACTTACAAGCACAAACTCACACACACACACACACACACTCTCTCTCTAAAACACACACACGCACTCACTCCTTAAACATAGCTCTTTACATAAACTCAATATGTATTTTATGAAATAAAAATTACTCCAAATTTTAAAAGTTACAAAACAATTTCTTGTTGTAACCTCAGCATTCAATTACTAACACAGACCAGGATTTATGTAATACTTATTTTAAATAACATTTTATTTTACGCACATGTAAAACTGTATGATCTTTGTTGACACTGCCTAGTACTGGGAGTCTTTAGATATTCAGAAGTTTATTTAAATAAATAAATAAATTGTAAAGGGATCAAATATATTTATTCTTTCAAAATATCATAAAAATTCTCTTACCCAATATCCTGCAAACAGCGCAACTCATGCTCTATCCTAGCAGGGTGGGCAGTAGGAACTAAATGTTTTATAGCAAACCATCTCTTTTCACTAGCCGGCAGGGCTGTGTGCTGCCGTAACGATCCCAGATATACAGAGCTGAATGTGCCCTCTCCAATCTTACGGTGAACTTCAAAGATCTTATCCAACTTGGGTAGCTTGTGGAGTAGCTCACTAATTTGTTGTTCTGGAAATAATTATTTTTACTACAGAGAATGTATAAATATTACAGGTATACAAGACCATAACAGAATAATAATTATTATTTTATTAGATCTTTCTCACAAGGTTACTGCCTTGTGGTACTTGCACTCTACAATCATAGTACCGATAGTGGTGTCAGTGAATGGACTGATAGTGAAGAACCTTGACCGCTAGCTTGAAAGACAGTATCTGGGTGAAGGGTTGTATGCAGAAGGCAGCCCTGGTAGACACAGCCCGTATTGTGAGGAGATTCATATGTACAGAGCCTTAACAACCGGTAGCTTGGACCCTATACCCTGTTGCAGGTGGACTTCAGTTTTATCCATTTTTTATTTGTATATAGAATGTATTTAAAAAAATGTAAATTGAATGTAGCCTGTGATATTGAGTTCTTTTTCATCTAACATTTTTTTTAACGTTTTTAAGCATAATTATAACTAATAATTGTAAAATTACATGACACAGTAGAATGAATTAAGGTTCTGTCTTTGTTATTGTTACTTGCAATAGGAAAGGTACTATGAGTTAAGTGTGCAGACATATAAGATGACAATTTCATACTATAAACCACATTTGCTTTGAACATAAAAATCTAAGGAAGAACTTATTTCTGTATTAAATCATTATGACCTAGTAGGACTACAGGAGTATACCCCGCCCATCATTTAAACAGGTATAAGCAATAAAATATTTACCATAATGTAACTGATCAATTATTACGTTTTTACATAAATCTAAGACAATTATAACGTTGAGTTCGATATTTTAAGATACTATACTGATAAATAGCTAAACACAGAGAAAATAAAGTAAACCTACTTTCCACATCTTCTTTGGTATCCGCATGTTCTTCAGTTTTGCTTTTGAGTATTTCATTAAGTCCATATTTCCGCGTCTGTAACACCTCTTTCTGAAGTCTAACTTCAATTCCCCTAATTCTAGACATACTTTATTTCGAAAATTTTCATATTATTACAAAAATCACATGCTTTCATTCTTCTTCGTAAGTAAGAAAAAACAACTTTATCATAAACTAATATCTTTATTATGAGATGAATTTGAGTTTGAGATGGATATTTGAAGGTACTTTTTTTATATTTTTATTTATTTATTCATGACCATAGAATCAAAGTCTTTCCGTCGGAAACATGTTCTTCGTATAGTAGCGCAGTTGTATTGCAGGCTACAACCGACGCCATTCAATGGAGTTCTTGTGAAAACTCGAAAGATCACATCTGACTATACAGTTCACATTTCTCACAAAAACACATAATTTCTATTCAAAAACTATCAATATCCTGCAACTATTGTTCATTTTAGAGTAATTTACACATTTTTAGAAAATAAAACTGCACAGCACAACGTCTCGTTTCAGTTCCCGCCAAAAACTCCTTTGAAGGTACGCCCACCCAGCGTTGCCAGATGACCATGACAAATAACCCCCAATTTTTTTCAAAAATTCCCAAAAAGAAGCTTTTTGAGAAAAAAAATCCCAAAATAGTTTTTACTTATTTTAAATGAGAAAGAAAAAAGCAAAACCACTGTCGTAGCGAAAACGTCACTAATGACGTCATCATTTTCTCACGGGGCGCTCACAACGACCCGTGTCAATAGGTGCGTTAAATAACCATTCCACTTGAGTTTACGATTGTGACGCCAGCAAATAAGTGAAACGGGAAAAACCGCAGTTGTGAACGTGATCATTATCAGTCTCTTACGGAAAGTAGCCTATGGGATACGACGCATACGAGTAGAGACGGCATAATAAATAAATAACTTAAATGAACGAACGAATGAATTGCATTATTAAAATGAACTATTGAAATATGGTACGATTCACTAGTAGAGTATAATTCTAAGATAAAGTAATAATACCGTATTGTGACTTAGATATAATAATTGTAGTGATGAGAATTGTGTTTGTAGATGAATTATTGATACTTAAAATATCTCTCCAAAATTAACAAAATATTTCCCCCGAAAGTCCCTCCCAAAGAATCTTTACCCCCGAATCTCCCCCCAGACGTGAAAAATCCCCGAATTTTCAGGGTCTCCCCCCCATCTGGCAACACTGCGCCCACCGCACCTTTGAAATCATTCGTTTATGAAGATATCTCGAGATATCTCGATTATGACAGATTAGTAGTTACTAATTTAGTTGCGAGTATTTGTGGGTTAACAACGCTATACGAGTGAGCGAGATGCGTTGGTCGGATCGGACGATCTCACGATTGTCATTCATCGGCGGGCGGGTGAGGTTTGCCCCGTGCACGTTGGCTGCGTCCTAGCTGTTAATATGAAATTACAAACAGAATACTTTAATTTTATTTAGTTGTATAGATATAGCAAGCGTACTTAAACATAAATAAATAAAGCTACTTTTTATGGCGTATATGTATTAGATTTTTCCGAAATCCGATTAAAGTAGTTTTACTTTTATTTTGTAAATAGGTAAGTATTCGAGAACATTACATACACATACATGTAAACTTACCGTTATAAAACTCCACCAAAAACAAATACGCTAGCCACTCGCACCACAGAAAACAAGACGTCGCAAAGAACGACTCACTGTAGTTGGAATGTTACCAATAGTATTGAATGATATTACAACTAATATTAGTACTACTAATCAAATCGTTGAAAAAAGTTGAAACATTGAAATGATGGTATTGGATGTTACTAATACCAACATTACAATGTCTCGCCCGACTTTCGACTTTTTTCAACGATTTCATTAGTAGTACTAATATTAGTAACATCGTTCGATTATGAAAACATATTAGTATCTAATTTCATAATCGATTATCAAGATTAGTACATCAAAATAATTCGATTATATAAATAAGTATAATCGCCCACCTCTACTTGATTTAACAACAAACTGTCAAGTGTCAATGTCATCAATGTTTCTTGACATCTTTTTGTACTCCTGGTAGCCAGATGTAGATAAATTCTACGGTTTTAGCAGAATTTAATTTTCTTTTTGGGATTTATTAGCACATGTTCCTAAAAAATATAAAGTTAATAGATTTTAATAGAATGTTAGAAAACCTCAACAGAAAATCAATAGATTTTAACTTTTATAAGTTATCTTACATTGTTTCTTAAAACACGTTTATCTTTTTAATCCTACTTTGTATTGAACATAATTGCATTTACCTATTAATAATTTATTAGACGTGCTGAGCAACTTCCATGGTTGAACAAGAATTCTGACTTTGTCACCTGGTCCGAGGCGTGTGTGCGAGGAAGGGTGACCTGAAACTAAATTTGCTGAAGACGAAGTACATGGTTTGAGCCACTAAAGATCGGAACGGAAACGGTCGAGTACATGGACCAGTCTAAACACTTGGGACTGTTCTTAGCACATTCGGGAACATTGACCATGACGTCAAGGCCCGTACCTAAACATCTTGGGCTAAGTAGCATGAAGTGACAGGTGGTTTTTTTGACCCATATCACCTCAACCCAGTAATTCTATTATTAGAACTGTCATTTTGTATGTACAGTGAACGATCAGATGATGATGATGATTTATTAAACAAATGCAGTTAGTAGACAGAATACATTAATTAATATAATATGAGAGTTAGTACAATTTTCTAATTTTACCTGGTCAGACTTGAACAAAGAGTACATTGAATTGAATTGGACTTATTAATTTTTAAATATTTTTATTATCGCTGATTTCTTTTGGATTTCAGAATTAAATGATCTAATAAAGACAAGACAGACGTATTATAATAGCACTCTCATGATGTTAGCAAGAAGACTTAATTTAAAAATTACTAAAAACTATTTGAAAGTGGTAAGTTACATTGATCGTACATTGTGATGAGAGGTTAACCCTTTCTCTGCTAAGATAGTAACGGTCTTATTCATTTTGATTTAGAGTAAGTTTTTAGGCTTCTTTAAAGAAGAACTCAATATGAACAAGACAGTCAAAGTTATAAGGCAAAATCGGCTGCGGCTTAGTAGTCTCTTGCGTATTCTGTTAACGAGCGAGTGAGCGCTTTTTTTCTAGTACGTTTCAATTACTGAACTAATTCGTGTAATAGTACTATTATACTATTCAGTCATTGGGCTCACTTGATATTCTGGTGGTGAGACATTCTAATAACCAACAGATATATGTATAACTCACTTCAAACCGCCAAGCACTGACCCAAATTATTACTATTTTCTAACACCCAAACATCTCTTTGTTTAGGTTTTCTTTGTTCAATGCAAAGCCAAGAATCACTGAAATAAATACCATGAAATGATTTTCTATCAATAAATTAATAATTTAGTTTTGAATATTGCATTTACAAACACATATTATAACGCTAGCAAAGTCTATTATTATACCTCAACTCAACTGCTCACAAATGAAGACTCTCAAACGTGCATAACAAAATCAATGTTTGAAGCAATTTCCGAAACCCAAAAAAAGGCATGTAACAAATTGAAATGAATAAATTCTATTGTATTAGTATTTCGAACTCCACTGCCCATTTCAAATATTATATATAACCATGACTTAGGTGGTACTTTTAGAACTTGCCAACAATTTCTACAGAACTGGTTAGAATAAATATTGAATTTTCATTTTAGGTAAATTATGTAACAAAACCACCAAAACCAGAGATTCCTAAAAATCCTCTTGCAGATGTTTACTCTGCCTCAAATCAGCAGACTAATGGTATAATATATGATAAGAAGCCCTTTAAAATAACGCTTGTAGCTGGTAAAACATACAGTTGGTGTTTGTGTGGCCGCTCGAAAAGTCAACCATTGTGTGATGGAACACATAAAGATATCTTTCTTAAAGTAACACAAAGGTATATTATTATTATAACTATACTTATATATGATTCTAAGTTAGTATAGAAATTTGTTATCTATGTTTATGTTTCAACTGGTGTTCTGCATCTAATGTATTAAGGGGCTGCCTCATGGAGTTTGCTATCTCCTTTGTGTCTTTTTTGAAGATACAAATTAGCAGAATTTACTTATTATTAATCTGAGTGCTTAGTGCCAGTTTGTTTTACTACTCCGTCATGTTCAAGTTAATGCAGTTTTGTATAGCACGATTATGCCCTCCATGATGTTACTCCAGCGATATCTGGAGTGGCCAATTGGATGCCATCCTGTGAGTCTGCCTAGATAATCTCTTCACAGATGGAGGAGAGTGATTGTCCCTCTATATATGTAGGTGACAGCGCAAGCAATGTCTCTTGCTCTCGCCTATGATATGGATATAACATCAGCTGCGAGTTCTTCGATTATAGCACCGGCTAGACTAATTCTAAGATGATGAAATTTTCTTAATTGTACTAGCCAAATTTTGTTTCTAATATAATCTAAAATGTCAATTTATTACGAAGTTTAGTTATTTAATGTTGTGTGACAATGTCCTTTCAGACCAATAAGATTTCAAGTGGAGAAAACAAAGGAATATTGGTTGTGCAACTGTAAACAAACTAAGAACCGTCCATTCTGTGATGGAGCCCACAAACAAAAAGAAATTCAAGAGGCTTCTGTTAAGGTTTAGCAATAGATTGTACTGTCTAATGGAAGTTGAGGTATAATTACAAGAAAACACATTTAAATATTTCTAAAGACCTAGCAATGTTTCCATATTTTTTTGTTACACACATTTAACATTCTTTAAAGTTTTGTTTTTATAATTCAAACTAATAAGTTGATAAACTGCAAGATAAACATTGCTTGAATTTCAGCATGCAGACATTTTTGATTACTAATTGATGGTAATGTATTTGCAAAAGTGAACTTTAAAAAACTTTAATGATATTCAGTAATTAATACCTTAGTTGTGTAGTATTGTATGGTTGTAAGGTATGTAGACTTACAAACTTGAAATGTAAAGGTGCTTGAATTTATATAGGAAGTATTAAATTAGATTCACTTTAAAGCATTCACAAAATTTTTGACATTGTACTAATTTAACTTATTGGATTCAGCACTTAAGCCCAGTTTTGTAGATATGTTTGTTACTTAGAATTATCCCTAGAAAGTAAGTTTGAGAAAATAAATTGTTGATGTTATTGTTTCTTTGTTTTCAATATCTGTATGTTATTAAGATGTAATGATGTTATTTTTTATTTCTGCTCTAAAGATAATTATGTGAAATACAGTTGAAGAATATTTTACTGTATTTATTTTTACTGGCTAAATGACAAACCTTTATAAGTATGTTCTATTTAAGTTTTTGGAGGGAACTGAAAGGAGATGTTGTTCTGTTCAGTTTTATTTTCTAAAAATGAGTAAAATTACTGTAAAATGAATGGTAGTTGTAGGATATTGCTAGTTTTTGAGTAGTAATTATATGTTTTTGTGAGAAATGTGAACTGTATAGTTAAATGTAGCCTTTCGAGTTGTCACAAGAACTCTGTTAAATAGTGTCAGTTGATAACCTACAGTTCAGCTGAACTATATATAAGCTTAAGAAAATGAAGATTGCAATCTGAGATTTGGCTTAAAAGCCTAGCTGCCAAGCCTAAATAAATAATAATAAGTATGTTCCACGAATGATGATCTGATAGACACTGATGTTCAAGATGTTAGGAACCTTTAGTGTAGTTCTAGCGTCATGTGACGTAAAGAGTGACTGAATAGCGGTCTGAAACTAAAAGTTAAGAAGATCAGCAGCTCGTAGCAGCCTTCATATTTCGTGAGAAATCAGACAAACTACGAGTCTCCTATGCTAGTATGGCCACATTTTATAGAGACTGGCTATAGGCTTATTGTTTTCAAGAAAATGTGTCTAGCAGTTGTCTGTTTTTTTTAATGATATTTGCATATTCTTAAGACGACGGATATTTTCATATAATTAATTTGATCTTACTGGAAAGTGAAATTCGATCTACACAGTAAATCTCATGTTACACGTTTTTAAGGCAAGGTAGAAACAAATTTTATTACCTATGCTTATATTATTTATAAAAACTAACTGCTGTCAGCTGTCAATGTCAAATTTGGCCGTCAACGACTTTCAATTACGTCGGTCATAGTCATCGTAAGCAGAGATTCATAAGTTTTTGCTATTGTCGGCACAGGTTGTGGTCAAAGATCACGACAGTTGCGGTGTATCTAGAATTATAGATTCGGAAGCATTTTAATAATTAATTTGAGAAATCAGATCAAAGCCAGTGATATACAAGACTGTCAACCAATGAGCGGCTAGTTTTTTACACTTCAGTGTTATAGTGTTACTACTGGGTTATAACCCTTCTTTGTTTCCTTAGTGTTCTTGTTTAGTCTTATTCGTAAGCGGTATGGAAGACCAACCAAAGCTTTTTACACGCGAAGAGCTGAAATCCAGATGCGCGCGGAATGACTGCGTACTGATTATTCACAACGGGGTTTACGATGTTACCAAGTTCCTAATTGAGGTGAGAGCTATAACCGGCGTTTATATAATGCTGAATAATAAATTGAAATTTTGCCACACGCTTAGAGACAGTACTTATACCACAAAACTCATTCAAAAAGTTTCATTCAAAACCTTTATGTTTCGTATGCAACACTTTCATGCTATAAAAATGTAGGTATGCATTCGATATTCTTTTCCATTTATTAATTTACAATGTCTGCGTGAACTTAATCTCTCGTTATACATCAGAATTGTGTGTAATAATAATTTACATGGCTTATAGTCTTCTTATATCTTAATGAACATTCATTTGTCTTATAATAATAATATTAACAGACAGATATATAGCCTATAGCATTCCTAGATAAATGGGCTATCTATCACTGAAAGAATTTTTCAAATTAGACCAGTAGTACCCGATATTAGTGTGTTCAAGCAAGCAAACAAACAAACTCTTCAGCTTTATTAGTATAAGATTTAATATATTAGGTTTTTATTCATAACATATTGTCAAAAATCTTCAGTATATATTTTATGTAAACAATACAAGTAATATAATTGTATGGTGCTATAATAAGGGATATTAGTTTATTAAAAACTCAAGTAACTCCAAAAGGAAGCAAAAGTAACTGAAGAATAAGAAATAATTATTTTCTGTAATAAAAAGTGAATTTTAATTGCAACTTTGGTCTATAATTCTATATATTAATAAATGAAGTAAAAACTTATATCCCTTTTTATAAGTTTTGCATGAATGGAGGAGTGGGAATTTCACACACTTATAGTTTATATAGAGAAGGAGTGTAGAATGCTATTATTTTTCTTAAATTATGCATAAAAAATACATTAAATCAATAAAAGAAACATTACACACACTACTATGTATTTGACACACACATGCATATATACTCTTTTGTGTATTGTTCAAGTCAAATAAACAGTGTAGCCTTGGCGAAATCTGTGGTTAAAGAAGTATAATCTTTGACATTAATAATAATAATTATATTATGGTCGAATTTCGAGTAATAGCGACCACTAGTTAATATAAATGCAAAAAAGAACATTCAGTCACACTGTTTATTTAGTTTATATTATTATATTCAAGTTTGTACACACTTTTAGATGACTATTCTCATAAATACAATTTTAAAAACATACAAAATAGAGTTTGGGGTTAGGTTTTTTGAATGCAATGATAGTGGCTTGTGAGTGTCAGAGCCTAGGTGGTTGATGGATATACTGTAATGAGTCACCTTAAGCTAATTATACAGCACTTGGATTATTGTGTTCAATGGCTTCACTTAATTACTAGGCACCCACTGACACAGTAACATAATTAGAGTGTAAACTCTATATAACGACACTGAGGGGACTGTGCATTTTATGGCATTATAGAGAGTGGTCGTTAAATGGGGAGAAGTCTGTTATTTTTGTCTGACGTCTTTGCTGCAGCAGTAATTTTGTTGTGTTTTTTACTTGTTCTATTCATAACTTGCGATATTGATGCGTCTTGGTGATAAAGGAACTATTTAGAAATCACAATATTTCAGATATTTTTTTTAGAAATTTCATTAAGCATGATGCTGACAGTTGATTTTATTACCGGCTAGGAAAATAAAGGAATAAAATAACTTGCACATCTGCGCAGTTTTTACTAATTTCGGTAACTTAAAAGGTGGGTGTAATGCTATATAGAGTGTATCATTGTATGAAAGACAAGCTAATCCAACCAAATCCATGTGATTTTGAAGCTTAAGGGAGTTTGCCGTTAAATTGAGTGACGTTACATGGAGTTCACACTATATTATGTGTAACCCAATTATATTAGTTCATACGTTATATTGTGTGGGGCTGATCAGAAGGTTGCATGTTCAAATCACGTCATGGTCACCAGTGTGGGGCAGTGATATGTGCCGCTAATGTGGGTTCTCTATTGTGGTGGAGATAAGGAAAAAAGGTGTACTCTCGTAATATTTTAATCTTTAAATCGGTACACCAATGGCCACTACGGTGTGCTGGTGCGGACTGACTCAACTCGCAACACACCACTCGATACAGTTAGTAAGTGTTGCACTTACATATGTAACTATATGGGTATGTGTTTCCCTAGAATTGTATTTTATTCAATTGATAGTGAAAATAAAATTTAAGAATATATATATTCTGTGCTTGGTTGAATAAGTTAACAAATTAACACCTCTGGCTATGTTCCATTGGGGACTCACAAGGACCACATTCACGACCGCAATTTTTCCCGTTCCACTTGCTTGCCGGCGTCACAACCGTAAACCAAGTGGAACGGCTATTCGACTCACCTCTTGACACGGTTCGTTGTGAGAGTTGTGTGATCGAAAATGATGACGTCATTGGTGACATTTTCGCCACGACCGAGGTCGCCTAGTGGAACGGCTAACGGAGCATTTTGGGCGTTGTGAGCTAGTAGTGGAACGCGCTGTTTATGTATCATCATAATCATCTGAGCGTTAAATCCTAATTGTGCGCAGATCATTCGCACATTCCTACTTTCTCCACTCCATTTCACACAATTTTCGACATCACCAGTTTTGAGACCAAAGGTCAAAAGACACATCATCCTGCACAAGTTTTGCTTCAACACTACACCTATTCTAGTATATTCAAGAACTTATCCATCAGAATACAAGATTTAAACCGTATTGTTTTAAATTTACCTCCTTGAAATTAAATAGGTTTCATTAAAAAATAACGTAAACATAATAAAGGTTTCCTTTAAGTATGTTTCCAGTTGAAATTGTCTAAATAGTATTTATTTAGGTTTTAATATTGACGCAATGTCCTTAAAGGTACAGTAGAAGCGCAGTTAAAGAGACTGAGTCAGTAATAAATATATAAATATAATAAACAAATAAACTTCCTATAAATAAATAAGGCGTCTGGATAATTGAATATGTTTTTACGAGTTAGCGGGAGCCGAATTAAAATGCCGTTAGAATTATTATAGAGTTTATTAGAACTGTACAAACACATAACACAGGTACAAATATAATCGAACACAACAAATCCAGACGTAATGCAGAAGGTCGTAATTCAATAAAAAGCGCATAGTCCGTCACTATTAGATTCCCGAATGTACACATGCCACGCCTGGATCGTAGTTGTAACGTAACTCAACTGCCACTGCTCTCCATCAGGCTGTCGTTTTATACTTCACAAATACAAATGTGCTCGCCCGGCAACTTCGACACAATCAGCTTGTAATCGTAACACCTGGCTAATGATACAGCCGCGAGCGGCCGTAAACGAGAACAATAGGACAATAGGTTGTTCTCCACAATGACTAGAAACGTATGCCAATAAATAAGTGAAGAAAGGAAGACGATCATAAAAGGATTGCAATTAGTTCAAATGCCGGCAGGTAATATAATGTGCTTTTACAGAGTTTACGTGGAATTTGTCTATGTCGGGGCCTAGGTTGTAACAATATGTTACGCGATGTCCATCACGGCAGTTATGAGAACCATAGATTATATTAATATCACATAGATAATCTTCATAGATAATAATATTATTATTTGTAGGGTAGTTTTCGTAGTATTTTCGTATAAAAGGCGGTGTGGCGTGTAGACAGGGTTCATTGCTTACTGAGTGGTAAAGGGGAATCTCTGCCCAAATAGTTAATATTAGGTATATTTGGTACTTTCTTGCCCAAATCTCTGCAAGGCTTTTTACATTCAGAAGTGGGATTACCCAAGAATGGCAGGCCGTTATGCTGCTGGGTTGGGTATAAGTTGACCTAAACTCTGCCTGACCTAAACTCTGCGTGACCGAAAATCTACGTGACCGAAAGTCTGGTAAATCTGTGAATTCTTCCCTATTCTAAGTCTGTGTGACCAAGTCTGTGTGACCAAGTCTGTGTGACCAAGTCTGTGTGACCGAGTCTGTGTGACCGAGTCTGTGTGACCACGTCTGCGACCGAGTCTGTGTGACCACGTCTGCGACCGAGTCTGCGTGACCGAGTCTGCGTGACCGAGTCTGCGTGACCGAGTCTGCGTGACCGAGTCTGCGTGACCGAGTCTGCGTGACCGAGTCTGCGTGACCGAGTCTGCGTGACCGAGTCTGCGTGACCGAGTCTGCGTGACCGAGTCTGCGTGACCGAGTCTGCGTGACCGAGTCTGCGTGACCGAGTCTGCGTGACCACGTATGTGTCACCACGCATGTGTGACCACGTATGTGACCACGTATGTGTGACCACGCTCTAGGATCGACATATCGGGGCCGTCAACGGGACGCGGCCATCGGCGGAACTAGAGGCAGCATTGTGGTGGTGCCGGCGTGTCGGCCTATGCGTGGACGGGACACTGTTGGGAACTTCGGCCACTGTATCTACTTTACCTGGCACAGAAGACTGGCGAAGAGAACTAATTCTCTGGTGACAGAAGGCAAACTCACTCAATAGTAGGCACGCCGCGGGGGACCACGGCTGCGGTAGGATGGCCGAATGTTACGCGATGTCCATCACGGCAGTTATGAGAACCATAGATTATATTAATATCACATAGATAATCTTCATAGATAATAATATTATTATTTGTAGGGTAGTTTTCGTAGTATTTTCGTATAAAAGGCGGTGTGGCGTGTAGACAGGGTTCATTGCTTACTGAGTGGTAAAGGGGAATCTCTGCCCAAATAGTTAATATTAGGTATATTTGGTACTTTCTTGCCCAAATCTCTGCAAGGCTTTTTACAAATATTAATAAAAGCTATTTTTGTTCATATTATTAACTCTAGAAAGATAACTTAGTCGTTTGCATACATTTGTTTATTCTAAATAACAAATAAATGTTGACAACCTAATTATACAAACATTAGATAATACTCGCTTATGTCCACAGCTTCACTCGCGTTAATGTAGATTTTGTCAATCAATGCAGGGTGTTTTCTATCCTTCGTGTTTCAAATTGGACAAGTACATTAACAATCTGCCCGTAAAACTTCAAGTTAAATTTTGTTGCGATTCGTTTTGCCACTTTTCCGTTGAAGTTTCACTTCAACTATGTGTCCCAGCACACATTTCGATTTTTCGCAGGTTTACTGCAAATTATGATTTGGTTATGTTAAGTACATTCTAATGAATGCATTTTTTATTTAAACATATTATATTCTGTCAAACAAAAAAGCTGAATTCGATCTGGAAGCAAAAAAAAAACATCGATAGTCTAATATTATGCCGGCTCTCAGCACGCGATATACCTTGTAGCCCCTCCACGCGGCCCTAACGCTTTTTCCTGACAGAAAAAACCCTGATCCCCGTCTATATACAAGTTTCACTTCAAAAACCACCCGTCAAGAAAAACTAATAAACACGGCGTTAAGAGAACCTAACAAATATGGCGTCATGGACTCATGGAGACATAACCTTGCAAGGATGATGTGCTTGTCAGTAAATTGTAAAAAGAGACCAAACTACAGTATTTGGTTATTTTTTTAATCCTCGGTAGGAGTACTTTTATCTGGATAAAAAATCTGTAATACAATTGCCAGGTGGTAGGCTATTTTCTTGACTGGATGACTAGCACCCCTGGTCTAGAGTATGTCGCCATAACAACCATGAGTTGTGTTCCGGGATTAGTAACCAGTTTCCAGTCCTTAAGAGAGCAGTAGCGCATTTGCAACGCCTTTGGTGTATGTGGTCAAGTGGGCCGTCTGCCTGTCTGCTGAACTCGTATAATAAAAAAAATCGTGATGATCGGTTGAGTATCTAATTAAGAAGTGAAAGCGTAACAAACTCGCATTTGCACTTAACATATTAGTTAGGATTGTATTTGACACGCTACCAACATTTTGACACGTTAGTTATGTATACATAATGATCGTTTGGTACTAGGTATCTTTTGCAAGAAATTACAATCACGCGATCAACTAAATATGTACGTTGGCAGTGTATGCAACAAGTTTACCGTTTTATACTTCAATAATGCAGAATAGCTCGAGTTAGAAATACAATGTTGTATAGAATTGCAGTCACGAATTATTAACACGAAATTAAAAACTATAGCAAGCAGTTTTTGTATTTTTGTGTTGTACCGGAATTTATTGCAATTTAAAATATACTACCAAGAATGCAAGTGTTTAAAACTAATTGCGCAATTTGTCCCAAATTTATATTGCTTAATTATAATAACTAGTGGTCGAAATTCGACCATAATTAATTTGGATTATAAGTATGAACATTATTAAGGTTCTGTTATCAAAGACTATAACTTCTTTAATCACAGATTTCGCCGAGGCTACACTGTTAATTTGACTTTAACAATAAACAAAAGAGTATGTATATATATGCGTATATATACTCTTTTTTATATATTATATATATATATAATATATATATATATATATATATATATATATATATATATATATATATATATTAACATTTTTGTAATAAACTGTTTAAACCAACCCTTGTCCTGCTCTGAAAAAATAAAAATCTCAATCCCAGCGCCGCCTATCGGTTCCAATAGTGGATTTATACCCGGATGGACCCACTCGAACACACAAAAACAAAATCACCAAAATCGGTCCAGGTGATTAAGAGGATTCTAGAACCCGATCTCCGCGCCACCTACCGGTTCCAACGGGATGAAAGTATCCTATGTCCGTCTCCTGGTTCCAAGCTACCTCCTCACCAATTTTCAGACAAATCGGTACACAGCCGTTCTTGAGTTTAAATAGTGTAACTAACACGACTTTCTTTTATATACATAGATAATATTAATTATTGTATGTTGTTCAAACAAATTAAATAAATAAAGTATGGATTGATGACTCATGGACAGTAAATAGGTATGTGAAGCAGAATGTCCTCGATTGGGGTGAGGCAGGGTAGCGATATAGGTCACCGCAATCGGCATGCGCCCCAACAATGGGCTCTAATGAAACATTCCACTCTGGGGTGCTCGTCATGAAGTCGGCATACCAGTCGCGGCGGCCATTTTAATATTCATAAGTATTATCTGTTAAGAGAAAAAATGTGATCGAGATATGCCGAGCTTGTATAAGTAGGTTTAATTATTAGGGAAGTATTATTAAGTATAAAGATTATACTTCTCTTTTCGTTACCTTTACACATAGTTTACGCCTTAACTCATCGCTATCTTTACCATTGAAAACTAGAGACCATTTTTTTTAAATACATTAGCAACACTACATCTCTTCTACTAGCAACACTGTACCCAGTAATAACTTCGATGTAGGGTAGAGATAAGGAGAACCATCTCTGTATATGAACAAGTGTCCATCGAAATTCACTAAATGAGGGTGGCGCCACTTTGGCATCAGGGTGAATTTTAAAGAAAGTGTCAAAAGTTATTAGAGTAGTATTATAGTGGTTTTATAAAATTGAATACTACAAAACCACTTAGCGTATTATTCAAAACTATTTTTTGAAACATTCTTCATTGGTGCTCCGCTCCTATTGGTCTTATCGTGATGATATATAGCCTATAGCCTTCCTCGATAAATAAGCTATCTAACAATGAAAGAATTTTTCAAATCAGACCAGTTGTTCCTGAGATTAGCGCGTTCAATCAAACAAACTAACTCTTCAGCTTTATATATTAGAATAAGATTCAAGAAATAAAATAACTATTCACGTTATATTTAGTAAATTACTTTGTACTACGTAAATAGTTGACGTTTTATAACGGTGTACTGTCACCAACTACTCTAGTCTTTCTATCCGTGCAGGAACGGAGAAAGAGTACATATTCCTGCGGCCGGGCGACCTGTCGTAAGAGGCGACAAAACAGGTGGGAGGGGGGTACTTGCCCGACTGGATGGCTACCACCCCTGGTCTAGAGTATGCCGCCATAACAACCTTGAGTTGTGTTCCGGCATTAGTGACCAGGTTCCAGTCTCCCTTAAGAGAGCAGCAGCGCATTTGTAGCACCTTTGGTGTTGCATATGTCCACGTTTCCATTAAGTCGGCCTGTCTGCTGTACTCCTGCAATAAAAAAATAAAAAAAGTCGCCAAAGATATTAATTTTTTTAACTCTGCATACTTCGATTTGTCTACAACAGCTACATTCATACCATACCCTTCGTCTACACCAGCGCCATTGTAGACGGTTTTTGAAGTGTTATTTAGCTTACACCTGGACAGCTCAACTATTTTCCTATATGACATGATTCTCCTTACCTCTATCCTCCATATAACTTCACACAGGTGAGTTTGTTTAATCTTTAATTATACTTGATGGTACAATAACACTGTGCAAAATAATTCATCGTTATTGTCTGTCTCTGTGACATTATTATCAATTTTCTACTAAATTATAT
The DNA here is from genome assembly GCA_949752895.1 of Dendrolimus pini. Classification (NCBI taxonomy): domain Eukaryota; kingdom Metazoa; phylum Arthropoda; class Insecta; order Lepidoptera; family Lasiocampidae; genus Dendrolimus; species Dendrolimus pini. The sequence goes on along the minus strand of OX457129.1, from coordinate 24,534,786 downwards.
GACGCTGTAGCCTATGTATTAAAAACCGCTTAACTCCTCGCGGCGTACGTTATCCCATAATTAGTTTTTTATCGTTATCAAAATTTGATTGTTATTTTTCGGAGCACTCGTCATCATAATATCAATAAATACAAATTCGGTGAGTGCTTGGTAGTCCGCGCACAATAGAAGATTCTGTCAAGGTTTCCTCATTCGGGTATGCAACCATAAAAACGCATTCAATCAAAACAACTCATATTTTAAAAACAAATGATGCCCCAGGGATAGAGACGAGAGAACAATTTTTTTTTAATAGCAACCCAAACCAAATCTATACATATAATAAAACTGTAGAGGTCGAATTTCTGTACAATGTAAAAAAATGCTAAAAACCGAGTCAGGGGGATGTAAGAAGTGAAATAGAATTAATTTAGACTTTTTTCACATTTTTGGTTTCTCTGCTTGTCTGTCTGTTGGTACCGGCTGATCTCCGAAACGACGCGACCGATTTAAATGAAATTTTATATGGTTGTAACTTATATCCCTGGTCAACATATAGGATACTTTTGATTCCAAAAAATTAAAGAGTTCCCGTGGGATGGTTAAAAAACCGCACCACGCGGACGAAGTCACGGGCATCAGCCAGTTATAGATAAAATTATACAGAAATTGTATGCCGCAATTTGGTGATAAGGTTGGTACTCAGCATTTTGCTGTGCCGAAACGTAGTCCGACACAGCGCTGATTTTCAGTGCTCATCTCCTAAATCCCATACCCGAGGTAAACATTCAAAAACAAATAATTATAATTAAAAAAAACGTGTGCGTCTCGGGACGCCCGACATAAGTGGCAATTGAAATGAATCTAAGTTGAATTATTTAGGGCCACTTGCATAACGATCGCCTTTAAATAAAATTAGTTAATCATTAAACTGCCTAAATACGTTTTACACAGAACGTATTGACAGTTCTTTAAACATATTTAGCGGCAAATTTTGCGTTGTGCAAGATGCTAATTGTATTTAAGGGTAGTAAATACGTTTTGAGTTTCTTAAATAAATTTAAGGAACCTTATGCAAGCGGCCCCTAATATTGATATTATTTAACTCGAGAACAGCTTAGGTTATTACTTAAATTTTATTTATATAGCGCGTGGGTTAGAGTGAGAGAGGAGGACGTGAGAAAGGGAAGCCAGACAGACTGGCGCCGTAACGCGTTACGTAACGAAGCGGTTTACCCTCCCATAAGAAGTTATCACTTCAAAAACATGTAATTACAAAGATGTGATTATAGTAGTATAGTCTTTAACAACAGAACCTTAGAGCTTGTCCAGAAGGAGCGAATTCGCCTCGATTCTCTCGTGCGTATCACGCGCGACCGTTTCGCCCAGAAAGAGCGTACCTACGCGCGAGCATTTGGGGACGAATTTAGTCAGTACGAGACATGGAGTTGAACGAAGCGGTCACGTTGTGGTTAGCTTACCGTCGCCGGAAGAGACAAAAACGGAAGAAAAATAGAATGTATTTAGTACATCCAATTCTTAATAATAGAATGACACATAATATGTTTGTAACTTCGTATCCAAAATTAATTAATTAAAATTCGGTTGGCACAATCAGGTGATTCCAAATCCCATATCGCCGGTCGTTTTTCTACTTCGTCTATAAACAATTCCGTATCAAAATTTTGGCGCTCCATTTCCCTGGATACGTGCACTCGCTCTGGAGTTCGCGCGTTAACTGGGCGCAACAAGGCGTCTCTAGTATCTCGACTCGCGATATAAATATAGAAACACGCGCGAGTCGAGAGTGGCGTAGTGCACGCGATTTGCGCGCGTATTTTGAATTCGCGCGATGCTTGTGGGCGCGATGTATTGGTGCCTAGTATCTCACTAACGCGCGAATGATTTCGCGCGAAACGTTTCGCAACGAATTCGCCCTTTCTGGACCAGGTCTTAATAATGTTCAAACTTATAATTTAAATTATTTTTTCTTTTGGTTTTGTTGGAATTTCGACCACTAGTATGTATTATGTAATTTCTATAACAGGAGTGTACTATTTCTATCTCGAAAGATGAGATAATCTCCTTAGGGATACGTAATAAAAGTTACGGTTCAATCAGTTGAATGAATAAAAAGTATTTATTACCAACCTATAATTTTATGGCAATTTTTTATTAAAAGCAATTAAATAAGATCACGGACAATTTTTATGTGTTTGAACTGTGTTGTAATAAATATAAAATGTACCTATGCCTATAAATACTTTATCGTCGCGTTGTTTTTTCTCATGTCCCTTCCACACCTGAGCCGTAATGCTTTAACTAACTCACTAATAAACACGTAGCGTAGATGTAGCTTAAGTTAAATCTACACTTTGATATTTGAAGTGAAACTTCTTTAGCATCGTGATTTGAAACTCCATGAAACGAAAAAGCGACACTAAAAGAGATAAACACATAGCTATAGGACTAATCCTGCAAGAGAATGATTATATTTAATAATTTAAACACAAGGTTCATACAGTTGGAAAACTTTTGAAGTTTTTCCTTAATATTTCAAATTTCGTGTTTTAAAGCTTAAATGTATCGAGGGTGTTGTTTACTAAAAGCAATGCATGTTACAATTTAGACAGTCTTACCAGTATGCAAGTTGTACCTAAAAAGAAGGGTATGTCAAATTTCAGCCTTGTACAAACAACTAGTTTTGTTTTATTCACAATTTTGTCCTTTGTGTAAAACTGCACTGTTGTCTGTAACGTACGCTCATTTGTTATGAAGCCCTTGATATTATAAGGAATAATGTACGTAATGTGACATCTCGAAATTCCCCACCCCTTGTCACACTTTGTTACATTTCTACTGCATGTGAACTGCACACATAGATTTTTTTTCTTGTTTAAAAATTATTTCGTACAATCCATGCAAAATCCTTGCAGTCAATTACATTGTTCAATGGTGTCTAAATGTCTTATGGAAGATTCCTATAGCTTACTAACCGTTCATTTGCCTTATTATCGATTCGATAAGCGATTGAGATAAGCTCTATAACCGTAATGTCGAATTTCGAGCGATTGTAACGTCCGTGAGTAAGTAGTAAGATATAAAAACCGACTATTAGTTAAGTTAATTAACATCTTAAGTTAGATATTAAAGTAGAAAATATTCCAAATTAACCGTCTAAAACGTAATTTAATTAAAATTTTATTCAAAACTTTATCTCGTAAGAAGTAAAGCAGGTTATACTTGTGTATATCAATTAATTAGGGCTGCCACCTCTGAACGAATGTTGAACGCTGGGTGGGTTGGAAGAAAGCGGTATTTCGCTAGATGTGCGTGTCGTTACGTCGTAGGACGGACATTGAAAGGTTCTTCCGTATAGGCGATGAACAATCAATTGTCATTTGGCTATAAAACCCTAAACAACATAATACTGTTACGAGTTTCACGACTCGAAATAAAATGCCGTTAGAATTACTATAGAGTTTATTACAACTATACAAACACGTATAACATAGGTACAAATATAACTGAACACAACCAGTCCAAACGTAATGCACGATTCAATAACACGCGTAGTCCGTCGCTAAATACATAGATTACCGAATGTACACAAGTCTTGCTTCGCTCGTGCTTATCGCTTGACTGCTGATCTCCATTGGGGAATTGCTTTATACTGCACAGATGCAATATGTCTGCCCGACCGCGTGGATCGAATTTTTTAGAATCAGTTTGTACTTTTAAATTCGAGACACCTGGCAGTGATCACAATACAACAATAGGCTGTAAAAATCGAAAATTTCAAACAAAAAGTAAACAAAAGAAGTCCAAATGCCGAAAAGGTAATAAATTGTGTTTCTACAGGGCTGCAGGTGAATTTGTCTTTGTCGGTACTTAGGTCGGAACAATACATACGGACAGTATTCATGGAACGAATTTATACTGTAATTGTATTATATATTTTTGTACCTTGTATGTATTTTTGGCACTGGGAGTTGTTTACTAAAGATGGGAGCTAGCTTTTCCTAAAAAGTGCCCTAAAAAGATTTAAGTATATTATTATATTGCATACCGCTACCGGCAGAATAGCAGTAGCTCAAGCAGCTAGTTGATTAATGGCGTTATTTTTAACGCTACAACGAAGACCATTTTGGTTACAGACACTTATAATATCCCATGTGGAGCAAGGACACATAAGACGCTTGAAGCGGCAGCTGCACATACGTGCACCGTGTCTGTTATCATTCTCAAGCTTTCTAGCATAAAGACTTTGTCTTCAAGTATTAATTTAAATTATAAGTTTGAACATTATTAAGGTTCAGTTGTCAAAGACTATAATCTTCTATAATCACAGATTTCGCCAAGGCTGCACTGTTCGTTTGACTAACAATAAACAAAAGAGTATATATGCGTGGGCTTATCAAATACATGGTAGTGTGTGTAATGTTATTCATTTAATGTATTTCTTTGTGTATAATTTTAAAGAAATATTAGCATTCTCCGTGTGTGTGAAATTGCATACTCCTCCGTATTCGTAATTTTCTTAAAAATGGGTACAAAGTTTTTGCTTCACGTATTAATATCCTCAATCTGTCCAATAATAGAGAATGCATGGGAAAAACTATCCCGCGTTAAGACGTTTCTAGAATGATTATCGATCCTAATCCGACGCCACAAGCGGCGTCCGGCAATCTCAGCGTCTGTGACGGACCCACCGCATTTGATGGCAGCCCCTCATACTGACACACGAGTTAACGCGTGATATCGATCTGTTGCTTAATTACCTATAATCTGTATAATTAACTATGATGACTTTACATTTTTTTAACTAATAGTGACCTGACCTTAATAAACTTTTATAGACTACAACTAAAATTATAGCCATAAACGACCCATTTATAAAGGACTCCTATTTTATGTGATGGACGGATAGTAGACTCGCCACGCTTGTCCAAGGCGATTTTCTTTTATTGCAGGAGTTCAGCAGACGGCCCACTAGATGAAAAGCGGTTACCATCGCCTATGGACATTTGCAATACCAAAGGAAATATGCAATAACAAATGCGCTGCTGCTCTCTTAAAGGAGACTGGAACCTGCTCACTAATGCCGGAACACAACTCAAGGTTGTTTTGGTGGCATACTCTAGACCAGGGGTGGTAGCCATCCAGTCGGGCGAATGTGCTGCTGCAAAACAAAACTGCTGCCTATGTATAAAATTATTGGAGCCAGGCATTTTGCTGAAGAGATTTTGCTACTTGCGCCGCTTCGTCTCTTCAAGCTGCTATATGTTGCGAAGCGGTGGTAAATTAGATTAGACTGCGATAGAGTAAATAATAACAATACTCATTGACTCTTAACATCTTTGTCTTCCCTGATCACGGCTACAGAATAATAATAAAAATCAAATAAAATACTGCGCTTAAAACCATTAAAACGTACGTCCTCCTCTGTAAAAGTACTAACTAACTTTGACGGTTTGACGGCCTGTGTGGGTGAGTGGGCGAAGCCTTTGGTGGCCTGCTTCACTGCAATACATAGGCTCCAGGTTCGATTCGTGGTATGGTAAATTTCGAAAAAAACTTTCCGTTATTTACTATGTTCTGGTTGTGGGTGCCTGGGATCTGCCCGGAGCAGGTCGTTGTACATTACCCATAAGCGTACAGAGATAACAATACGTGTACGTTTGTCTGCTGATTATTTATTTATAACTAATTGTGTATTTTTTATAGCATCCTGGGGGTGAGGAGGTACTGCTGGAGAAGGCGGGTCAGGACGCCACCGAGCCCTTCGAAGATGTCAGCCATAGTTCTGATGCTAGGTAAATATTGACGAGCTTATGTGACTAATCTATACAGATGAAAAAAAAATTGTGTCTGATTGTAATGTCAAAATAACAGCAGCTAAATATTCATCAAATCTAAACGAGCAAATTAATGCGCTATTACTATCTAAACGAACCACTTTAAATAGGGGTTTAGTCTTGGTGATCGTTTACTACTTTTGTCAGTATACATACATTTTTGACGTTATGTTTTACTATATATGGTAATAAGCTGAAATATTTGTTTCGTAGAAAAGTTTACGATAACGCTACAAATTACGTTTTATGGATGTTACAGTCATAATGTATTATTGGACATTTTTATCGATGCAGGAACGAAGAAAGAATACAATTTCCTGCAGCCGGGCGGCCTGTCGTAAGAGGCGACAAGACAACCCACAGCTTGATACCACCCCTGGTCTAGGCTATGCCGCCATAACAACCTTGAGTTGTGGTCCGGGTTTAGTGGCCAGGTTCCAGTCTGCTTTTAGAGAGCGGCAGCACATTGGTAGCTACTTTGATGTTACAAATGTCCATAGGCGACGGTAACCGCTTTCCATTACGTGGGCCGTCTATCTATCTGCGGAACTCATGCAATGAAAAAAATCCAGCGTAAGCTCCATGTAACGTAACTCGATTTAACGAAAACTCCCTAAAGCGTCCAAATCACTTGGTTTTGGTTGGCTTAGCTTGTCTTCCATTCAATGATACACTTAAGCAGAAGAAGAAGTACCTTTTAAGGCCAAAATTAGTTAAAACTGTGCAGCTGTGTACGTTCTTACATCGCCTTACTATCCTAGCCCGTAATAAACTCTTCTATCGGCATCATGCATGGCGAAATTTTTAAGTTCTTCCATCATCACCCAGATGCCTCAATATCGCAAGATATGAATAAAATAAGTAAAAAAATACAACTAAACAGACGCAGCAAAAGACCTCACACAAAAATAACAGACATGTCTCAATTCAACGAAAACTCTCTATAACGCCATAAAATACACAATCCCTTCAATGTCGTTAAATAGAGTTTACAATGTAATTGTAATATACAGCAACTAAGTGAAGACAGTCTTGTGCGTGGTAAACAAAGGAGCCCAGGCAACCGGGTCACGACCTCTGGTGATTATTGCACGCTTGTTTATTTTTGGCCGCCCAACTCTTTTAGCACTGTGTTTTTGCCTTTGAAAACATAACCGAAATACATTGGTCGAAATACATGACGCACAGAATAGTAAGGCATAAGAACCGACGGTTCACATAGTTCATAAACTACACAAGACCGTCGAATGTGAAACGTTTCTTTCAGTACAGCCTAGGGAACCGGGTCGTAATACATACGAGTAGTATATCTTTCCTGAACTATACAAGACTTTGCTTACAGGTCCCTAATGAAGAAGTACAAGATAGGCGAGCTGGTGGAGGCGGATCGCATCCCGTCGAAAAACGCTTTCTCGCCGCAGTGGAGCAACGACCAACCGCAGGAGCAGGGCAAGTGCGTTATCGCGTAGTAATATTCTCAACAGAGCTATATCACGCAATGCATTATCTTCTTGGTTATTTATCTCGTATTTATTCATATTAGTATATACACTCTATATTTATCACCTGTTATGTACACTATATTAAGCAGTAGCCGCATAATTGTAATCAGCTATAAAAATTACTTCTCACAAAATATAATAAATTCAACGCCCTTTCGTTTTCGACGCTGGCAGCACTGAAAGAAATGTAAAGAAAAATTCAACTTTCAAAAGATTTATCGATCTTTATAAACTGTTGTAATAAGTTAATCAAACACAAATATATAAAAATATCTGATGTATTATGTAAATATTATGAATGAAGTATCTCTAGATAAACGAAAGTAAAGATGGCTTGAATTGCTCTATTTTGATGAAAATATTTAAAATATGATATTTTCTCAGATGTTTGGGAATTTAGTGTATTTTTCATAAAACTAGAATAAATTTTATAAAGTATGCTAGGAGAATGATGAAATTTCATTTTCAGATTTTGACCCATGAAATTTTATTTCAGCATGTATTAAACACATGCGAATACTTGCATTATGGCTGCTCTCATATCAACATCACTATGTAACTCTACATTTATATTGTATTATATCTTTTATAATTTTACCTATAATCTCGAATATAGTTGACAAGTAGTGCACACGATATGGCAATGTTTCTACTACCAGTGAACCAGGGAGTCATCCTATTTTGAGGGCACAGTCTGCACAATAGTCGACACGAATACGGAAACTATAACCTAAAAATAACTCATAATAAAACTACGTTTTAACGTTAAACGCGGTAATATATTTGATTTTTATTATTCCGACGTTTCGGCCACTTTGAAAGGCCGTGATCACGGAAGACAAAGATGTGTCAATGAGTATTATGAAAGTTTTATTTAGTCTACGGCCAACTTGTTCATTTTAATTATTTAGTTTTATTTTCAAAATGGGTGGGAAGCAGCTCCCACCCATTCTGATATTATATAATATTATTAGAACTAGGCATGTTTGCTGAAGTGTTTCTTGCGCCAACTTCTCTTCAAGCCACAACATGTTGCTTGTGTTAAATTCGATTAGGCTCCCATAGAGTAAATAATAACTATATAATAAAACGAACAAGTTGGCGGTAGGCTACATAAAACTTTAACAATACTCATTAACACTTGACATCTTTGTCTTCTGTGACCATGGCCACTGAAATGTGGCCGAAACGCAATTATAAAAAGAACTCCTTCAACACAAAAAAGCCTCTTCTATACGGCGCATAGAATCGGTGAGAATATCATTGACATCGTTATGTCGTAGGAGTAAAGCTCTTTATAGCTAGACTAGCTAGCTAAGACTCCCTTACTTTTGAAGGGAATTTTCTTTAGAATCGTCGTGATTTGAAACTCGATGAAACGAAAAAGGGATAATCACATAAAATTCAACATTATTTAATTCGAGATAATTTTCAATTTAAATAAAACTTAAATGATTTCAAATGAATTTTAGCTCTATCTGTATATACTTAAGGGCGATTTATTTTTATACAGCGATCAATTATGCGTAACAGTTTATTGATTTTGAACTTTATGCTATTGATTTAAAGTGTAATTTAGAGTGAATTATTACGAATAAGGGTCAAAATACCTAAGAATAAAGACGTCTATAATAGAATAGGATTGCTAAAATACTTGTTCTCTTAATTTTCACTTCTGCGTGTGAATTGCACAAAATCATATTTTATTTTATTATTTTTATAATCTGTATTTTTTCCGTGACTAGATAGTAGAAGACACATGTATCTCTCGCGTATAGTCCGAAATCAATAAGTGGTTTCGTCTTTAAAAAGTCTCAAGATGATTTTCGCGCCGACCAATTTAGATTTAAAATCAACGCAATAATTAATATAAGTATACCGTCAGTCCGTTTGAGAGAATATTGACCCATTTTGATATCTTTTAAAATATGTTTCATATCATTAACCTTATAACTGCTACTGATTAACATTATTTGCTTTATCGTGTGCGGTTGCTCAATTAGGGAGTCCTCACAATAGTCGGCACAGATTCCGCGAATACAAGCCAAAAGGCGCTTTACGCTTGCGACATAAAGACGTGTCAGTGTTACTCTTCTTACAGCATCGTAGTAGACGTCTGAGACAGTACACAGGCTCAAAATTTAAATTTGTACTACTTCACAAATTTTGTCCCACTACTACGATCACAAGTCAAATGTAAGAGAAAGGACGGAACGAGGACAACAGTACAATAACGCCTCTACGGATATTCACATGACACATGACAAAGAGGGACAACATGACATGTACGATTGATCCGATTCTTAACGAACATTTCCGAACTAGAAGTTTTGTCCGGGACAAATGACGTAATGACGCTCACCGCCTCACCGGCCTGATCGCTTCAAATTTAATGCTGCGATACACATCTCCTTGCCTCATTTGAAGTGATAAATTGTACTGGTTCAGTACAAAATGTCATGTTACTCTTACAAGCTCATTTAAAAATCATGTCCTACCCAACTCTACGGGGTAGGTGTACCACATCGCGCGCCTATGAGGGCGATATCACCCATAGACGTTCGTGTAGTAGGCGTAAGCTTTCCGCCTTCTTGGCTTGTATTTGCCGAATCCGTGCCGATTAGTGTGGGCCCTTTTAAAATTTGCGGACTTCAATTGTGATCTCATATATACATTGTCATAACTTATATATATTTTAATTAATTATGCTATAGTAAACACTTTTCGTATTAAGCATTATATGCATATAATTGGATTAGTTCATATCATACATTCCACATTAAATTGTTAGTGTAAGCACATTTCTTATGATTTTTAGCGCACAAGCACATGGCTCAGTGTAACGATGGATTGTTAATTGTCTTGCTCACATTGTGTACTTAGTATTTTTAAATACATATTTAATTATTGATAACTTGGTTATATAAATCTATGCATTTGTCGATACAAATGGTATTTAGAATTAATTTCATGCAAATGATCAAAACATACAAATTACACTGGTCAACAGTGGTTTTGTTGCCCTGGATATTATAATGACTTCGAATAATTTTATCTCAACAAATACTGGCTATAGTTATTTTTATTAATTTCCATGTTTATACAACACATTACACATACATTAATATCTGATATTTATTGAGAAATACTAATCTACTACTAATCGTTTTGTTTTATATTTAATTAAAGTATATAGACGTAAAAAGAGAAAATCTGGTGAAAACTATCGTTTACTTCAGAGAGACACCTTTTATATTATTTTTGGATAAAATTGCCGTTGCAAAGACCAACAGTAATCTGCCGTCATGTAACGGTCCTGACTATTCTGGGACCTTTCCACCGTTACTATTAAGTGTTGGTGGATATGCTCACCCTGTTGCACATTCAAATTCTCATCACCATGTGACTGGAGAAAGTGTAACTTTATGCTCATATTCACTCTAACAATATTAAGAACCTAAACCAATTCAGTACTTCCATGAACATATTCGCAAATTGTGTACTGAAAATTTTAAAAAGCTGTAAGCACATATGCTTAAACACCTTTTAGTGTAGCTCTTATTTGTCCTGTTAGGCAATGCGATAAAAAAAATGTTATACTCCTTTATTCATAATAGAAATACGAAGTTCATAGGCTCTTTATAAAACAATTAGAAAGTTTAAATTTATAATCATACTCTGAATGCGATTGTGAATCAAAAATAAATAACTTTTGATGTACTGATTTTTTATATACTTACCGTTTAAATACGATTTAATGCATAGATTTATTTCTTTGAATATTTATGGCGCAGTTTTTGGAATCTTTACTCGTTTGAGAGGCTAGAATGACCAAAATTATAAAAGTAATATTTTTCTTTTGGATCTCATTTATGCTTGTCACGACGAAGAAAGCAATTTAGCAATAATTTTTAAATAACATTAAAAAATTATCTTTTGTCATAGTGGCACGGCGCAGTCCACGCACGTTTTATTTATCAAACGTAGAGTAATGGACGACCAAGGAATAACTTAATTTTGTCACCTTGATAGTTCAACATAAATTAGGTTAAGGAACCACCAAATAGATAGCCGTCTCGCTCGCGCATTGCCGCATTCGTGGAGATATAAATAAATTGACTGAATTTACTTAAGACAAATCTGTAATTCTATGAATCCCAACAATAACATTAAAGATGTTTCACACAAAAGAAGACTTGATTCAAACAAGGTTTCATAAATAAACATAGAATCTATTTTATTTTATTCACAAACAAAATCAAATGTCTGTGATAAAGACACGTAATGATGATTTTGCGATTCATATTAAATAGAATTGTCGTAAAAACATTCTGTCAATATAAATCTTTAAGCAGAGACAGCGAAATCCATTTAGACCCAGTAAGCAGCAAACTAGAGTTGGCGAAACAGCTTACTAGAAAGAACAGAGAGATCTTTCGCTCTAAACATATGTATCACTCCTTTTGCTCATTTAGCTCAATAGAGCCCAAGGCGAAAAAACTTCAAAGGAAATAAAGAGGATTATGCAATATTTTGTATTGTTTTATATCAACAGAAAATATGTCATATATAAATATGTGCTTAGGTATTTTAAAATTTATTTTTATAAGCATAAAGATCTAGTTGCATTGTACGTATGGAGGGTAGTGGTTAAGGAGAATCATCTAATATGGGAAAATATTTGAAGAAGTGTCCAGTTGTAAGCTGGAAGTAACACTTCAAAAACCGTCCACAATGGCGCTGATCTAGATAAAGGATATGATCGAATCGAAGTATGCCGAGTTAAAAAAATAATATCTTTGGCGACTAGAGTAGTTGGTACACTGTTATAAAACGTCAACTATTTATGTAGTACAAAGTAATTTACTAAATATAACGTGAATACTTATTTTATTTCGTTAATTTTGAATAATATGCTTAGTTATTTTGTAATATTTTATTTTATAAAACACTATAATACTACTCTAATAACTTTTGGCGCTTTATTTAAAATTAAAATTCACTCTGATGCCAAAGTGGCGTCATCCTAAATAAATGCATTTCTAATGACACTTATATACAGAGATGGTTCTCCTTACCTCTACCCTCCATAATTGTATGTATTGACGATATTGTGCTCTGTGTTGACAACTGGGCCGTTGAGCTATACGTTTGCCGACTGAGCGAATGAGTGTTGAGTTTTAAAATGAGATATAGCTCATTTTCATCTCTCATTTTCGAGCTACCAAAGTCTACACCAAACCTACATAAACTTGAGAACGTTATAGCTTTAGTTAAATTTTACTAGTCATAAATACGGTGCTTTGTATTCCAAATGAAGCGTGCGTGGTCGTGCAATATTGCTAGCACAACACTTTGAGGCATACCTATGTATTTATGTATAGCGTACACAATTGATTCGTTCGAAAAGTTAGTAGATAACAGAGTATATTTTATTATTATAATAGACTATGAAATAAGAAATAAAAATTATCATGACTTTAATAGTTTAGATGTTTTTGCATTCTGGCCTTATTAGATTAATGCTTATATTGCAACAAGTACCACTTGATAAAGCGCTTGTATACAATATTAGATTTTTAAGGCAGTAGAGGGCTTAATGCCTAGTTTTGGTGCTCTCGGTTTCATTATCACATGTACACCAATTAGTTGTTTCAAATAAATACAATGTTGCATCACACGAAACGGTATTTTATTCATTCCTTGAAACAAACACCCTTTTAGCTGTTTTTATTTTTACACCGAACCATGTGCTTGAATATTTTATTTTGCAATTTATATTTCCTAAGTTTCACCGCCACTAGTGATGAAAGATAACAATAGGGAAGCTGCCAACTAAATCAGCTGTGACAGAAACAGGGCGTTCCATTAGTAGCTCATAAAGCCCAAAATGCTCAGTTAGCCGTTCCACAAGGCGACTGCGGTCGTTGTAGTCGTGACGAAAACGTCACTAATGACGTCATCATTTCCGATCACACAACGACCCTTGTCAAGAGGTGGGTCGAATAGCCGTTCCACTTGGGTTTACGATTGCAACGCCGGCCAGCAAGTGGAACGGGGTAAAACGCGGACGTGAACGTTGTCGTTGTGAGTCTCTAATGGAACGTAGGCTAAGTTTTTTTTTATGAGACGCAACCTCATAGATTTTGAACGAGCGTGACGTCATAAGTAGGTACAACGATGGCTCCGTTCCAGAAGGGACTCACAACGACCACGTTAACGACCGAAATTTTTCAAAATTCGCTTGCTTGCGGACGTTGCAATCATAAACTCAAGTAGAACGGATTATAGGGCGTTGATGTCATGAGCGACGAAATACACAAATGTCATTGGTTGATTTGAAAATCGCGCCTTTTTCGACGTTACGAGCTAAAGAGAATCAATGCTCTATGGTCAAGGCCCACATCGATTCACCTCTTGACATGGGTCGTTGTGAGCGTTGTGTGATCGAAAATGTGCGACCGCGGTCGCCAGTTGAAGCGGATGACTTAGCATTTTGGGCGTTGTAAGCTACTAAAGGAACCGCTATAGAAGTAGTCTAATATTGCATTAATGAATGTTTGAAAAGCAATAAAAATTATTTCTATCATCAGATGATAGAATGTTATTTTAGTATTTGTTCTGTTATATGCTATATTTAGAATTTATTGTAACATATGTCAGCATCCCTATTATCAACATATAGATAGCTACGGATTTCGATGACCGATCAATTATTGTTGCGATTATCTAAAAAAAAATATTTTTAAATGAATTTTATTAAAATCCACTTCGAGAATAGCCCCTTACTGCTCGTGTAGACGATATCGGCGATGTGCCGACGCATCCCGTGAAACGGCGCCTGGGTTGCCAGATGGGGGGATTACCTGCAAATTCGGGGATTTTTCGACCTTGTCGGGGATATTCGGGTGTAAAGATTCTTTGGGAGGACCCTTGAGGGGGGGGGGGGGGGATTAAGTCGAAATTTACAGTTTTTTTGAGTACCATTAATTCATCCACAAACACAATTATTATATCCAGGATAAAATATCAAGTAGTAGGATTTTACCTTACAATTATATTCTAGTAGTGAATCATACTTCAATTCGATCGTTTATTTTAATAATTCAACTCATTCGTTCGTTTGTTATTTATTTATTATGCCATCTCTAGTCGTATACGTCGTATACTATAGGCTACCTTCCATTAGAAACTCACAACGACCACATTGACACGGGTTGTTTTGAGCGCTGCGTTCGCGAAAATGATAACGTCATTGGTGACTTTTCGCCACGACGCCGTTTTTATTTCCTTTTAAAAATAAGTAAAAACTGTTTTGGAAGTCTTTTTTAAAAAAGCTTATGGACCAGAAGCCAGTGACAGATTTTCATGACCAAGTCCCTCCCAATCCAAAATTTGTGAAATGCATTAGGGATTTATACCATGAATACTCGCGACCGGCAGCTGCGACTCCGTGGGTGGGGCGGGCAGTGGCAGCCTCCCACGCATGGAGAAAAAAAAAATTTTTTCAGTCATTTCCTCCCATTTGAAAATTTGTCAGATTATAGTTTACCTAGTATTTTAAAGTAAAAACAAAGTCAGCTCATGGTGGATTATATGTCAGCTGGCTGCTTGAACATGCAAAAAATAATTATATTTTCAATGATTTCCTCTCAACTAAAAATTTACCTGGTGGTCGTTTATATACTACTATGAATGAAAATTAATGTCAGCTTGCTGTATCTAAGTGGAAAGTTTGTCAGCTGGTACCTTCAACGGTGTAACGCAGCAACATCGATCACCTACTGAATCTTATCAGCTGACGACTTTTCCCTTGACTTACAGCTAGCTGATTTTTTTCATTATTTACTAGAGTATGTTAACAATCCTCTTATAAATTTTCGTCCGGGAGAAAATAACGTATCTTAAGTTATTCGGCAGTATGCTTGATTTGAGTTTTTAATTTTTTCAAGAAGTCTTTATTGGTAGAGTCAACAGATTCCAATAAATCCCCATCTTCCTCACTTATTAATGACTTTGTTTTCAGTTCTGCAATAGCATTTTCTTGTTACTACCTTTAGCTACCTTTTTCGTTAAACGTCTACTTTTTTCTCGACGAGCTTTTAATTTTTTCAGTCGTTCGGATGATTGTATTTTCAAACTTTGCCATTTTTTTCGCAACGTTCGAGATGTGTACTCTGGCGTCTTGTCCTAAAATCAAAAAACCCGTTTATGTTGTTGAAAACAAAATATAATATGAATTACTTCACATAAAGCACGCGAAAACTGTATTTTGTAGGAAGACGATAGCTGCTGCGCTTCAGCTGTCGAACTTTGTTAAGATCACCGGTAATCTAAGCCGCGGCACGCTCAGTGAAACAAAAAATAATATCGTTCTGTCTCATTCTTTTATACGACATCGGCATAAGTTGATCTTTTTCTTGTGTGAATGCGGCAAAAGCTATCAATTTGTCTATAGGTTTCTCTGACTACGTTCCCCACCTATTTTTTTTCTACCGAAAATCTTCTACATGCGCTATACACAACAAAGGGCCTTTGTGCGCAGTCATGGCCCATGACTCATGGGTAAAACTTAAGGGTAAACGTAAGGGTACCTTTTCTTATAGCATAGCATCTGGAGAATGTAATTTTAATCCGAAATCTAGCTGCGATATAGAAAGAAAGAATAACTTAAGATACGTTTATTTCTCCCGGACGAAAATTTATAAGAGGATTGATAACATAGTCTAGTAAATAATGAAAAAAATCAGCTAGCTGCAAGTCAAGGGAAAAGTCGTCAGCTGATAAGATTCAGTAGGTGATCGATGTTGCTGCGTTACACGGTTGAAGGTACCAGCTCACAAACTTTCCACTTAGATACAGCAAGCTGACATTAATTTTCATTCATAGTAGCATATAAACGACCACCAGGTAAATTTTTAGTTGAGAGGAAATCATTGAAAATATAATATTTTCTTTCATGTTCAAGCAGCCAGCTGACATATAATCCACCATGTTATGGTCAGCTGACTTTGTTTTTTCTTTAAAATACTAGGTAAACTATAATCTGACAAATTTTCAAATGGGAGGAAATGATAAAAAAAAAAATCTCCATGCGTGGGAGGCTGCCACTGCCCGCCCCAACCACGGAGTCGCAGCTGACGGTCACGTGTATTCATGGTATAAGTGCCTAATGCATTTTACGAAGTTTCGCTCGAGATGAAATAATTGACCAAAATTGTACCTGGCTCCTGGACCATTATTTTTGGTGGTTTTCGAAAAAAGTTTGGGGGTATATTGACATAGTCAACTGGCAACACTGGGCGTCGCAGTGGCAACACAGTAGCAGCGTGGCGGCGACGTCTACACGAGCGCTTATTCATCATGGTCTCACAAATGAATAGGTTTATTAATAATGCGATTACAAATAAATCTAGATTAAGATTTGCAGTTTCAAACATCAACACACGTTCATCTCGATCTTAAAATACCTAAACAAAGTATTTGTATAATAAACAAATTATGCACAAAACTGATGAAATCTTCATAAAAGTTCAAGGTATAAAGGAGAAGGCCGCCATAAATTTAACCGAGAGATCATTTGAATGATGTATCGATTAGGTCTTCCAGTTATCATAATATTTCTTAATAAAAACTACGTTTTAACGGTTTTAAGCGCAGTAACTTATTTGATTTTTATTATTCCGAATTTTCGGCTACTTTTCAGTAGCCATGATCACGGAAGACAAAGATGTCATCCGATGCGGTGATAAATTAGATAAGGCTCCCATAGAGTAAATAATAACCATAAACAAAATTAAAACTAAATAATTAAAATGCACAAAATAATAAAACTACGTTTTAACGGTTTTAAGCGCGGTAATTTATTTGATTTAGGTTTATCCGACGTTTCGGCCGCTTTTCAGGGGCCGTGGTCACGGAAGACCTTACCTTACCTTACTTAGGTTTATTATGTGTACAAGTCGCGAAAACTTAAGAAAATATTAAAATGCACAAGTTGGCGGTAGGCTAAATAAAACTTTAACAACACTCATTGCCACTTGAAATCTTTGTCTTCCGTGATCACGGCTACTGAAAAGTGGCCGAAACTTAGGAATAATAAAAAATTTAATCTTTATAACGTACGTGACTGATTTTCATAAGAACTCGTCAAGAGTTTTGTATGTCTGCGTGAAATTTACAGCTGATGGAAGATTTTACTCCATCGAACCTGTAAAATGGTATCAAGGGATGAAAGGCTATTTGTTTTACGCAAGATTTTTAAAAGTTGTCAGCAGAAGAGTTGTATAGTTTCAAATGACCCAAAAATCTTATAATTAATAACTTATGTACCACATTAGATACAAATCGAAGGCTCTGTATAGGTTTTTATTAGATACAGGAAATGAGGTGTTAC
This sequence comes from Dendrolimus pini, assembly GCA_949752895.1. Classification (NCBI taxonomy): domain Eukaryota; kingdom Metazoa; phylum Arthropoda; class Insecta; order Lepidoptera; family Lasiocampidae; genus Dendrolimus; species Dendrolimus pini. The sequence goes on along the minus strand of OX457129.1, from coordinate 24,517,051 downwards.
ACTATGTTGAGAACATGTTTCACCCTTTTTTGGCATATTTTTTTTAACTAATATGGTAACTAATTTTACTATAATAGGACTACTATAATAACATCAAATAGGAGACAATAGGATGAAAAAGATCCATTGTGACAATTCTCACAAAACATCTCTTTAAAAAAATGTTTTTCACCTAACAATATGATTTGGAACGGCTGCTTGAAGAAGCGATGTTTGGTTCTTTTAGAAATGTAATACATCCACACTGATAATATTAATCCGACAGTACAAACTGTGTAGAACTAATTACAAACAACGCGTTCCATTAGTAGTTCATAACGTCTAAAATGCTTCGTTAGCCGTTCCACTAAGCGACCGCGGTCGTTGTGGTCGTGGCGAAAACGTCACTAATGACTTCATCGTTTTCTATCACACATCGCTCACAACGACCCGTGTCAATAGGTGGTTCGAATAACCGTGTCACTTGGGCTTATTGTAACGCCGGCAAGTAAGTGGAATGGGAAAATCGCGGTCGTGAACGTGGTCGTTGTGAGTCCCTAATGGAACGAAGCCTAAAGGTTTCGTAGACATGACAAAATTAAATGTCCACTGATTTTGTGATTGGTGTTGATGTAATAAACGATGAAATACACAAATGTCATTGGTTGTTTTGAAAATCGCGCCTTTTTCAATATCAAGAGATAAAGAGAATTAATGCTCTGTGGCCAACGCCCACGACGATCCACCTCTACACATGGGTCGTTGTGAGCGCTGTGTGATCGAAAATGATAACGTTATTAGTGACGTTTTCTCCACGACCAAAAACGACCGCGGTCGCCTTGTAAATCAGCAGACGGAGCATTTTGAGCGTTGTGAGATACTAAAGGAACCCGTCCTTTGTTGTGCATAGTGTGACAAGCACCTGTCAGATTTGTTTTCATAAGTCTATATACTAAAATAATACTTCTTGGAGCACTTTTTACCAGACCATATGTAGCTATATAAGCGTAGGCAATTTAGGTCCTGAAACGTGTCAAGAGAAACCATTACAAAATTCGTTTTATATGGTGATATTTTACGTGGAATTGTTTCGCAGTGTATGGACATCCTGGTTGACGCCCCTGCTTCTCGGCATCGCAGCGACTATCCTCTACAGATACCTGTTCGCATAGTGATACCTCGTCACGCAGCCGCCACGCAGTCGCAAACAACTTCGCCGCGCCCCGTTATACATAATACATATAGGTAGAATACAATAACAAGAGTCTATTATAACAGGGTAGATGACACTTTAATCAAGAGCTTGTATTACCGGTAAAAATGTGTTATCGTTATTTATGCTAGTTTCATATAACGGTAAAAAATTATTTAGTACGGTCTGGGTGTCTGGGATCGGCCCCAAGGTGGTCCGTTGTGTATATATATTTTTTTAATAATAATAATCGGCCGACATACACAAATATTGTATATCCCCAAGTTAAGCTTGTTTTACGGGTAATTAATTACCCATAATACAAGCGTGACTTGTCATAGTTTGTACAATGTGTGTTTGTGAGTCAATTATTAAAAAAATATTATTATTGTAATTTCTACAATTTATTGTAGTTGATGTACAATTTATTTATTTATTATTTTTGTCTTGTGTCGTCTACTAAATATCGTATGTCATTAAACCTGCCTTGGTATAACAGTTTTTCATATTGCATAAGGAAATAATGTAAGTTATTTATGGTTGAAAGACATTAAATGGGGAAACAGGGTTAAAAGGACCCTTTCAACCAAATAATAGTAGAAAATAATAGCCTAGAGGTGAGTGATTTGAGCGACATTATGAAAACTCGTCAGCGTAGTATCCAATTTCAAATTAACGCAAAGAAACGAATAAATAATTATATTAATTCAAAAAAATGACAGACTTTAGTAGGAAACTATGTTTTTTTTATATTTTGTAAGATTGAGACATAATTATGTGACATAATAATGTCGCTTAAATCAAGTAGCCTCTCGCCTGTCGATTATGCTCTTTCATATAGCAATGTTTTAGCATTCCGAATGACGGGCGGGATAGCTTTTACGGGCCAGAAATCGCTATAAAAAGAAAATTTATTCATTATTTAGTATTTAAAATATAAAGACTATTAGGTTAATAAGTGATAAATGGGTGGTGTCATTTATTTTCTTTGCATTTTTATTTATTGTAAATGTCATATTGGGTTAGTGGTATGTGAAGTTGCTATGAGAATCTAGGAAGTCAATGAACATGCAGCCTTTAAGAATTATAGGTTGATCAATAAGTGACTACATATTTGCGAAGTAACAAACGCAAAACTAAGTATACCGGCAGTGTATAAACTGACAGACTTAAATGGAAATCGTGACTGATGTGTGGCGGTCTATTATATACCGTTGGCTGTGTACGACGTGATGCTGTACGCGACCGACGATGCAAACGGTCTTTCCTAAGGATAAAACACACAGAAATGGCGTCTGGCGCTAGTGTGGCAGGGGCATGATGCCGTTGTATTCAAATTTGATACCAAAGTCTTTAGAAATAAAGCATAATTTTGAACACATTGAATTTAGTGGATCTGCCGATCTTCGGGCGCTACATTTTGACGTCCGCGCACGCTGGGCAGCACACGATTTTAAAATGAGTTAGTAAGAGTAACATGACATTTTGTACTGAACCACTACAATGTATAGGTAGATGCAAACTTTATGGCGGCTCGGAACATCGCACTTTACGTTGCGCAGAACGTCGATTTTAGGTGTCGGAGGACGGGGTATTACCTTGGAATTCTTCCGGTACGGGGGGCCCTTGCTACTAGGCAACGCAAGGGATTCATCTGCCCCCGTTTCGAAGTGGGGTGTGTTCTCCCAGGGCACACTCCAGGCACTTTATTGCGCTGGATCGACTGTTGCATAACTATGTTCTATATCTCAGTCCTTCCATCACAAACAAAGCGCAGGGTCGACAGGGAGGAGGGGGTTTTTAGTGGGTATTGAGGTTGCTCGCCCGTGCGGCATCGCTCTGAGTCTTCCACACTCCTCTGTGTCACGCCATCGCGGACGGAGCGCAAACAAAGCATACTATTGCTAGCGTTATCGCCCCCGATGGATGCGTGCCGTTTCCTAGTGACGGCCCAGAGAGCGCGTAAATCGGTCAGCAACTTCCCTCGCCTCAAAAAAAAAAATACCTTGGAATTCTCGCTCACTCTATCGCTGGCTATCTCGTTTACGGGACTTCTACAACGCTCACCTAATCAGGGCTGCCACTTTCTCACTCATTGCGCTTTCGGAGCTAGCGCTTTTTAGGGCAACTCAGCTCCCATTTTTATTATACAGAAACCGGATATAACGACATTGAAGGGACCGTATACTTCGGACTTTATGTCCGATAGTTGTTATAAGCAATATACACAATTACATAGCCATATTAATAGTCAATAACGCATAAACACACAACCTAAACCAGAAGTTTTAAAATCAACCTGTAATTCACGCGGTCAACTAACGCACTGCACTGAATAAGTCGTAAAACATGCAAGGAAATGGTAAAGAGGGGGAAAGAGGTTCCGATAAGGTAGGAGAATAATAATCCTTCTTAGGCTTAATAATTGGCCTAAAGCAAAATATTTCTTCGATTATTAGTAAGGTGAAAATTGTTCGTAATGTTTTGTTTTGCTGCAATAGGCAAACGGTTGGTCGTTATAGGTGACGAATATCAATAAAGTTTCGTCGTTTTAAGTGATATGTCGCTGTATCCGATGTCGTTATAGGCGGAATGTGTATTTATTAGTTTATATAGAGATTCGGCCGGGACCGTGCCATTCGGTTGTAATAACCGATCTGTCGTTATAAACGATGTCGTTATATTCGGTTTCGACTGTACAACTTCCAGCGCGAAATCTTGCATTTTTTTACGATATGCAAATATCTAATTCGTTTTTACGTTATTTAATGTAAATTAAATTTAAATAAGCCAAAGGTAGTATTTATCATGTCATAGCAGTTGATTAAAATCTCATTAGCATCACTACAATATAAATTCCTTTTTTGAGGAATTAAATTTCAATTAAATTACAACCTATATACTAGAATTTTAAGCTTTCGTAGTCAAACTATAAAAAAATTGATTGATCTTTGCTTCTACGAAATTCTTCAGTTTACGTGGTACGTACGTATTTTTTTGTAATTTCGATCATGTAACAGAATCTAGCGCTTTTTTCCAACTCATTTAGTAAGCGCACACGGACAGCCCTGCAGTCATTACGGCGAATCTATACTAGTATTGAGCACGTCCGTACACAGTACACACACACGCGTCTAAGTATAAGTACAATTGAGTGCAAAAGTGTGTTCTTTGTTAACCGACTTCTAAAAGGAGGAGGTTCTCAACTTGATCGGTATTTTTAATTTTTTTATGTATGTACACCGGTTACTCTCCGGTCATAGATTTATGATCCGATTTGCGTGATTGTTTTTTAATTCAATGCGGAACAGTTTTCTCCCCTAAAAATTCAAGGTACTATGGCCCAGTAGTTTTCATTTTATGATTTTTTCATTCCTTTCCATATGTACATCGATTAAGCTGAGATTTATGATCCGATTTTCGTGATTCTTCTTTAGTTTGATGTGGACTAGTTGCCATTTGGTCCCCTTAAAATTTAACATAGTTTGACTCAGTAGTTTTCATTTTATGAACATTTTTTTATGTATTTTTTCCCATTCCCGTTTCTTGGGACCTATATTTCTTAGAGCGCGCGGCACCTTTCGTAGGCCTACCCATAGGTAGACACTAAAAAGTAACAAATAAAAAACTTCATTTAAAAAACTGACTTTAAAAACTAAAAAGTATAAAATGACTTATTTTTAAAGCTATTTTTAATTATAATATCTTACTTTTAATATATATTATTTAAAACAGCTTGAAGTAGGTGCAAAGTAAATTATAAAAATGACTATATTTTGAAAATTACTAAGCACCGACTTTAAGACGTTTAAGATAATATATATTAAAAAGATATCATAATTAAAAATAGCTTTAGAAATAAGTTATTTTGAAGTCGGTTTTTTTAAACATAGTTTTTTTTACTAATTGTTTTATTATTATTTCATAAAGATTTTGACATTTTTATATTAAGTTAAATTTATTGTTCTTTTTGTTTGAATTTTTGTAATTAAATTGCGTAAAAATTATGAAATAAAAGACTTAAAACAGCAAGCTTCCGTACACATGGTAAGAAAAAGAATGGAAAGAAATGACTAGGTATGTTTCTGAAAGTAAGAAGAATAGAGGTGTACAAAAGTTGACGTTATTATCGTTGATAGACGAATTTATCGTCCATATTTGAATCTATCACTGAGAAGAAATCCTGTTCAGTCCTGTAGGCTGACGACGAGGGAAGGAAAACATTATACAGCCATATTATACGTGACAGAGCATGTTGGAATCATTATTTTAATTACAGCTTTTAGGGCCGGCTTGACTGGTGACATATCACGGTCTCACAGAATATCAGCTTGAAATGGTTAACCTTGCGCTAATTGTGTTTCAAACAACTAGGGAGAGTTCTGATGGCCTACTTGCCACTTTCTATCCTACATTCCAAATCCAATCCTCCTATTTCGTTCTCCTAACCCATCGCTATTGTAAATGCATGTCATTTTCATATCAAAAATATTAATAAAATTGGGACTTTCTGACTGATATTATTATTATTATTATGTCTGTTTCAGTACCTATTGTACTGTTGTCTCGTAAATGTGTTGAAAAACGTATGGCACACGCGTGATTGTTGGTATTTTTAAACTGGTTTGTAAAAGTCAACCTGCCACACTATTATAATAAATAACAATATTTTTTTTAACCCTCCCGTAATTCTTAGGTACCGTACCAAACAGCCGTTAGCATTTTCAGCATTACTTTCCATAAATCAAACTATAGAATAGACTATAGGTAATACATATCTTTGAAATAATAATTCTTAACTTGGTGAATACTCTAAAAGATATAATAAAACAATTCTAGATAAAATATTTATTTTGATTTTTTAAGTTACGTATATGGTGCCCAATAAAACTAAAGGTTTGTATAAACTAGCCTGATGCTACTGAATCTAAAGCAAAAAGAGTCATCAAAATCGATTTAGAAACAAAAAAGTTTGGTTGAACATCACAAAAAAATATTGACATGAATTGAACATCCTCCTATTTTAAAGTTGGTAAAAATAGTAGATACATAATTAGCCCTTATTAATCACCACTTGACTGTACCTGCGCACGCCATTTTTTGCAGCTAATATCGAGCCGCCACGAAGTTTGCATCTAACTATACCACTTCAAATGAGGCGAGGACATTTGTACGGTTTGTACTCCGGCAGTACATTTGAAGCGACGAGGCGGGCGAGCGTCATTCCCTCCTTTGTCCCTTTCAAAATTTCTAGTTCGGAAATGTTCGTTAAGAAGCGGATATGCTCGGCCTCGGTCACCTTATTTTACGAACAGTCGTACTATGACATTGTAATGTTGTCCCTCTTTGTCATGTGAATATCCGTAGAGGCGTTAGTAACGATGTAGCATAAGCCTCGTTCCATCTTTCCTCTTACTTTTGAGTAGTAGCGCGACAACAATTTTGAAGTGGTACATTTCAAATTTTGAGCCGCATCAGTACAAATGTATTTTGCAGGGGAGAAATGTACTGGCTCACACGTGTACTGCGCCTCGCTAGTTTGCAGTTTGCGTTTGCTTCTGAAAGACGTCAATGAGGGTTGCAAAAAATTTGCCTTTGCGCCATACTATGACCGTCGCCACGCTACGCCATTTCTGTGTGCTTTGCACCTAAGACGTATAACGTACGTCATACGCCACGTCCGCTGTCATTATCAAGCATACCAGTGTATAGACGTCGCTTTTTTGATGTCAATTAATGTGTTGAATGAATTTATTCAATCATAGAGTACGGAAAAACCTGATTCGCATTTTGCCTGTTCCTATATCTTTTTATTCATTCACTGTAAGGCATTACATCAGTTGAATTTTGACTTTAGCTCAATATATTACTTTCCATGTAGAAATTGACATTACTAATCAGTTATCTTGCGAATAAGTCCTTATCATCGTTTGGACATACATCTACTAAGAGAGTCCCCACTCAACTCGATGTGCCTGTATCTAGTAGGCCTTAAGCTTTTTTGGCTTGGATTTGCCGAATCCGTGCCGACTATTGTGGGGACTCCCTTCATCGTCAACTTATTATTTAACTGACTAATACGAGGTCGGTCTGAAAAGTTTCCGACCTAACAAAGATACAAGACATTTTTTCAACATTTTTGTTTTTTGTTTTTCAACATATTCTTCATGTAACTTGGCTGAAACTTTGGTGAGTGACGGTCGACAGATGAACAACGAAATTCACTAGCTTTTGTTTACGACTACTGATATCTTCCTGTTGAGGTCGAAAACTATTCAGACTACCTTCATATATGTCCAAACGATGATAAGGACTTACTCGCTACATTCGCAAGTTGACTAACTACTCAACAACCGGCCATAAGTCAGTTGTTTTTTCTACTTCTAGTATACACACAGAGAAATGAATCGCTTGCTTCTAGCAGTTATGATTTTGTTAATAAGTACGTAAGTACATGAATAAAAAATGACAAAATAATTATGTTCTGAAATTGAGGGGAGTAAAAGCAGAAATGATTTTTTTTTTTACTATTAATCGATATTACTTACTCGATACTTTGCTAGTGCCGTCATTTATTGGTTAGAGCCAAACCATTAAATTTTATTTTGTTCTAGAGTCTAGAGAAACAAATAAAATTTAATGATTGCCTCGTTTGTATTGAAAGAACATTGTATTTCAAATTGGACATAATTTTCGATTTTTTGCATTTATACTCTTCAATTGATAGAAAAATGTGTATTTATATAATAAACTCAAATGGCATACTTATCATTTTTTACGTTATTGCATCGACACGATGAGGGTATTTTTAGGTGCTGAATATTTTAATAAATAGATAGAAGGAAATATTATTCGCTCAGCTTTGTATAATGTATGTAAATTGATTCTGCGTACGTTCACATGGCGTGCGAGAATGGGGCGAAGGCAAATTTTGCGCGATAAGTAAAATAAATGCAATATTAAGTAATTCCGTAGAGCAAGCATGTACCAGAATAATTCTGTGATATTACTTTTGCAAGCTTTGTCGTCGCGTAATATGCTCGCACCTCAATTTAAATCAATTACTATGACGATAAAAAAACCTAATGATTCCTAAGTGAGGCTACCTAAATGCATTTTGTTATGTCGTTTGTGCATTATCACATTTTTGAAAATATATATTGAAGAAGAAAGAAATAACATCATTCTATTTAGTACATTTTGTAGGCCGGTGTAATTATGTCAGAAGTAAATTCTGTCAATTTATATTATACTACCTTCTGCCCGCGACTTCGTCCGCGTGGAAGAGTTAAAAAAAAAACAATTTTGAAACATTCCCATTGGTGCTCCGCTCCTATTGGTCTTAGCGTGATAGCCTTCCTCGATAAATGGGCTATCTAACACTAAAAGAATTTTCAAATCAGATCAGTAGTTCCTGAGATTAGCGCGTTCAAACAAACAAACTCTAGCTTTATATATTAGTATAAGAAATCAAAAATGTGCTATTGCTCGAGCGAGATAGCGAACTCCGTCTAGGCCCAGTTCCTACATCTTACCGACCGTTTATCTGGCTTACTATCGGTAAAAATTTGACATAAGCTTCATACGCGTAACGTCAAAATTCAACCGACAGTAGAGCGACTGAACGAATAGTAAGATATAGGAATTGATTGCCCCTTAACAGCAATTCAGGAGCCGCCAAGTAGGGTAGACTGGGTACAGTTGTAACAGGGTACGGTTGAAACAAAATGAATATCGCCCGAATTATGGACGGTATAGTGGGGTGACCAGGGGGGGGAGGAGTAGTTTACGTGTCCGAACGTGTTCGTTTGTGTTACGCCGGTAGCCGTGTGCTTCAGTGGGTTGCCAGAGACCCTATTGTGCGTGGTCGCGTCAAAGTAAGTATTTTCGATTGATGATTTTTTCTTATTACGCAGCTAATATTAAAAATAGGATGGTAAGTATTTTTCTGCTCGTAGATTAGAACTTAGAGAATATGTAATCGTAATTATTTTTTGTGTACGATTGTTTGCCTCGTCACTGTAATTTTTCATTTTTATAAAAGAGAGTTGGGTACTGTTGTAACAGTTTTCGTGGGTACGGTTGTAACATTATTAATTCCTTCGTTTCTCTTTGTAGATGCCTAGGACACGCATGGATCGTCATCACTTTGAGCCACATAACATATATAACGTTGACGAAACTGGTGTTACTACGGTTCAGAAGCCAGACAGAATAGTAGCACGACGTGGCACAAGACAAGTCGGGGCACTGACGTCTGCAGAGCGCGGCACCTTAGTTACCCTAGCCTTTGCAGTGAATGCCTTGGACAATGTCATTCCTCCGCTTTTCGTATTCCCTCGAGTTCGGTTTCACGAACATTTTATTAGAGATGGTCCTGTGGGCTCAGTTGGAGCAGCCAATCCGTCAGGCTGAATGCAAGATGAAATATTCATTGTATTTCTAAAACATTTTCAAAAATTCACCAACGCTTCTCGTTTGCATAGAGTGTTACTTTTGCTGGATAACCACTCATCACACGTTCATATAAATGCATTGGACTTTTGCAAAGAAAACGGAATAGTCTAATCTAAACTGTCAGTCAGACTGATTAGTATTTAATTTATTTTCCGTTGAAAGCAGTGCTTTCGATACATATAATTTTTTTAAAATTTGTTTTTCGTATAAAGATCCTTTAAAATACTCTTCTGTAATTTTATTTTAATAAATATGATTAGAACATAAAAAATCGTGCCTCATTTTCATGTGTTACAACTAACCCCAATCACTGTTACAACTAACCTTGGTATGGGGGTAAGTTGTAACAAAGGTAGAACTTTTTCCAAAATGCTCCTGTAGGCTAATTATTGCATTAGGCGCTCAAATATGATGCAAAATATGAAGACTAAGGAGCACTCTTTCGCTTCGCATGTTTATAGCAGGAATTGCTAGCATCATTACGATTCTATGAGCGCTCAATGAAAAATTGTTACAACTGTACCCAGTCTACCCTACCTAATCATATAAATATGAAATCGAAAATAATTGCACAAATATGTACATATATAAAGACATTGAATAATTTGATGTAATGTGACCGGAGATTCATATACCATAGATTTTTTTTATCATTATCGATATTAATGTTTACGTATAGACAGGACGTTTCAGGAATCTTGTTTATGGGTAAATACTACACAGTAATATGTTTGTAAACATGGGCTAAGCGGACTGGCATATTTTAGTCAATTTTTACGTTTTCAGCTTACCTTGGCTATGTTCCATTAGGGACTCACAACGTTTTTCCCGTTACACTTGCTTGCCGGCATTACAATCGTAACACAAGTGGAACGGTTATTCGACCCACCTCTTGAGATGGGTCGTTGTGAGCGTTGTGTGATCGAAAATGATGACGTTATTAGTGACGTTTCGCCGCCTTGTCGAACGGCTAACGTAGCATTTTGGGCGTTGTGAGCTACTAATGGAACGCGCTGCTTGTCCAGCCAATTTTATGCCAAAATCATATCTTTATTCTTTAACCGTTTTTCGATTTTATATTCATTATTATTTTGAAGTATATGAATTTGCAGGTCACACTAATAACTGGACGTTGTATGTACGTAGTCATGACCTTATTTAGTTGTGATTACTTATTTTTATAATAATCATAATGTGTAGCTACTTTTGTACATCGAGATTCAAGCATAAGCTAAAAATGTTACTTTCGCAAAGCCAACTAAAGTTTACTTGTGGTTTTGAAAATAATAATGTAATGTATGTGTTTTATTTACTTTTATTAAAATTATTATAAATACTTGGTCTGTTTTATTATTATGTTTGACATTTCACTTAAATTATTAACAATTATAAATTAAAATTAAATTAACTATCGACAATTAAAATTTAAAAATCATTAATATTCAGCTAATTGAAACAAGACACACATATATCAGCACCGTCTGACCTGAAAAAAAAGTCTCACTGTTACATGTTTGAAAAGTTTTATACTGAGCAGTGAAAAACTTGATTGGGTGAATTTTTTCATGCTAATGTCTCAAGGAAATATACAAGAATCTGTTTACTAATCGCATTCTGTACATATTCTATAATAAGGTATATATATAGATATAGTTGCTTAATTATGTGTTTTTATCATTCGAAACAATCTCGTTTCCTAACACGTTTTCAAACGTCTTAGTATGAATTACCTTTAGTTAAATACATTATATTTAAATTGCTTATTAGTCTGTTTAGATTAAATGGTAATTAATCTTAATGAGGTATTTCTTCTTAAATACTTCATCTATAAAAAAAGTAGAGTACAATGGTAGATAGATAGATAGATAGAAAATACTTTATTGTTCACCACATACACATAAAGTAAATCATTTACAATAATTTCGTGTCAAGGCAGGAACAAAGGGCGGCCTTATCGCTTTAGAGCGATCTCTTCCAGACAACCCGGGCTGTGGATTGTATGAAAGGAATTAAAAGTGTATGACGGTGGTGTGCAAATAAAATATATGTAATTAATATGATACATAGATATAACACAATACATATAATTACGAAAAAGAAAATAGACAATAACACATATTAATATTATATATATCCAAATATATACATTATTAATATGTGTATAGCAACAAATTTAGCTATACAATATTAATAATAGCAATAAAACAATATTATATACATTAATATAATATATACAATATTAATAAATATATTTAGAAATTAAAATACATACAACTTGATATTAAATATTAATTAAAGTGTGAGATAATATTCTTTTACCAATTTTTTGAAAGTCGGGAGTGATCTTGCCTGTCGTATGTTTTCGGGTAATGAGTTCCACAGTCGAACAGCCTGCACAGCAAAGGAGTTGGTGTAGAATGTAGAAGCGTGTGCAGGTATTTTTAAAGTAAGATTATCAGAGGAGCGCAAATTATGGGTGTGAGAAGTATGGAGGAATTCAAAACGTTCCTTAAGATAGGGAGGGGTAGAGGGAATAAAGAGTATGCTATACAGTAAATGAAGAAGGTGAGCATTCCGGCGAAATGAGATTGACAACCATTTGAGCTTCTTACGATATTCAGTGACATGGTCATATTTCTTTAAACCAAATATGAACCTGATACAAAAGTTTTGTTGGCGCTCTAGCTTATTGAGTTGTTCTACGGTAAGGTCAAGATAACAGGCGTCCGCATAATCAAGGATCGATAGTAAGAGCGATTGAGCAAGCACAACCTTGGTAGCAGTCGGTAGAAAGTACTTCAACCTTCTAAGCGACGCCGAAGAAGCAAAGACGTTTCGACTTAATTCTGTGATGTGAGGCCACCAAGACAGTTCCTTATCAATGATTACGCCAAGATTTTTAACTATGTCGCTGATCTGTAAGCGAGTCCCATCAAATAGTAAATCTGGCACCAATGACCAATCAATTTTAGAAGTCATACGTGAGCTACCTATTACGATGGCTTGGGTTTTGCTAGGATTTACTTTCAATCCATGTGCTCGACTCCAGTCGAGTATGCGGCCCAAGTCATCATTGATGGTTATTATGGCGTCGTTGATTTTATCTTTGGGTGCTAGAGTGTAAATTTGCAAATCGTCTGCATAGAGATGATATGATGAAGATAAATTGTTGGAAATAGTATTGATGAAAATAGCAAACAGAAGTGGAGATAAAACGCCGCCCTGAGGGACACCAGCAGATAGGCTTTGCAATGACGAGTACGTCTCATCAATGCGTATCCGCTGCTGACGTCCATACAGGTAACTATGAAACCAATCAATAACTGTTGGAGATATGTTGAGAGAGCGGAGAATTGCGAAGAGAATCTCAAAATCTACATTATTAAATGCGCTGCTGAAGTCCAGCAGTGACAGTATTGTCAAAAGACCCCTATCCATACCTTGACGGATGTCATCAGTCACTCTGATCAGGGCTGTAGTTGTGCTGTGACCTGGACGAAAGCCAGATTGGTATGGGTTCATTAGACAATTCGTGTTTAGAAAAACAGTAAGTTGTTGATGAAATAAGCGTCCAGAGAAAGAAATAAGATTAGGTTTTTTGGGTAAGGGAATTATCTGAGCTTCCTTCCAGGCCGCTGGGAATGTAGCAGTATCTATAGAAAAATTTAAGATGTGCGTGATGATCAGACTGATGACATCAAGTATTGGCAAGACCATATTTCGGCTAATACTGTCACTGCCAACCGCGTTGGAAGCAATGGATTTAACAGCTCTTACAACATCACAATCAGTAAATTGACAAAGAAGAAATGGAGAATGCTGTGGAGTTGGAAGTGAAGAGATGGCGTTCAATGTGTTTGACTTGATTGTCTGACTGAAATCGGAAGATGTAACAAAATGCTCATTTAGAAGATTTAAGTTTAAAGTATTGGATTTTAAGGCATGAGATGATTTTCCAACCCCCAGTGATTTAAGAAATTTCCAAACTTTTGCTGGGTTGTCATTTTCAACTGATCTATGAATGTATCGGCGTTGTGCATTCCTACATGCTCTATTGCAGCGATTGCGAGCTTCTATAAATACTTCCCTGTTCATATCTGTAGGACGATGCTTAAACTTAGCTTTGGCTTTAATCTCTTTGTTCATGAGATGTTTAATTTCGTCTGTCAGCCAAAGTGCAGGGAAATGTTTGAGTTCGATCTGGCGCATCGGTGCATGTATCATATAACCCTATCAAGGTTGTATTAAATGCATTCACCTTTTCATCGATAGTACCTGCATTGGCTACCCCAGACCAGTCCAGTTCTTGGGCATCTTTGCAGAGGTCTTCTAAATTCATGCCACCAAAGTTACGCTGTAAAATTACCTTGGGCTTGCCTTTCGGCGGACGTATATTATATGATAAATATATCAAATCATGATAAGAAAACGTGTCCGCCGAGCACTGGCCGTGTTTGGTAACATGAGTAGGAGAGGAAAATAGCATTAAATCTAAAAGAGAAGTTGTAGCATTTGGAAAATGATGTGTTGCATTTAGCGGAAGAATAGTAAGATTGTTGGAAATCACTACAGTTTCAAAGGAAAAAGCGCGTGTGTCACGTTTAAGTAAGCATGTGTAAAATTTTATTAATTTTAAAATGAATCAATGCTTCTTCATTGCTGGTGGCAAACAGACTGAACCCAACTGTGATGGAAAGTGGTTACCATTACTATGGATATTTGCAATATTAAAGGTGCTCAAAATGTGTTGCTAAAACTAAAGTAGACTTAGAACCAGCCACTGATGCTAGAACACAACCCAATGTTATGGTGGCATACTTTACCTTTCAGACAGGGAAATGCCCAACCACCTGGTTTAAATTGAAACTCATCCCTATTGTAATATAGTTAATAATAGTTAGGGTTTCTATATGTGTACTGTATTTTTTTTGGAGTTCAGCAGACAGCCCATCTTATGGAAAGCACTTATTGCATGTGTTGCCACTCTTTAAAATGAATGCCAGGCTCCTAAAGCCAGAACATAACCCAAAGTTATTATGACGACATACTCTATACCAGGTGCAGTATCCATCCTGACAGGTAAATACCCTACTAGCTGGCTGTGGCTAGTTTTGTTGCATCTGGATAGGCCATCTGGCCTCAGGAAATTTGTATTCTTTCTCCATTCCTGCATGGTTCTACTTACGATTATTTTACAAAATATTGTTTTGCTATTTTACATTGATCCATCAATAGTTTTAATAGTTCTGAAATTGCTTACCCTAAAAGCATACAGTGGTTGCAATAAGTGCTATCACACTTTGTACAGCGATGCTGGCATGCCCCACAGAGCACCTTATCACAGTATGCACATTGAGATTCAAAAACACCACTGCAGTTACAAAGCTTGACTGGTGATTTGTTTTCAACCTGAAATAGAGATAATGTGGGGTTTTATATCTTACTACTCTACTCACTTTACCTTATCACTGGCAGAATATTTAGTAAGAGCATGACAGTATGCTTTTGTTCTCAGAACAGACCAGAACTCATGTATTTATCTAAATAATAAACATTTAAGATATTTCAACCTAGTATCAGTGCACAATAACCTACTGTTGGGTTCATCCCTTCGCAATTTCTAATGGAAAAGGCAATATACCCGTTATGCTTGTCTAATACTGGTTGACATATAAACTATATCTCAATGTGCTAGTTTCTTTACAATGTTTTCTTTCAGAGTTAGACTGTGGTATCTGATTCTATAACAATATGTACATCGCACAATAAGTCAGAAAAATTGCATAAAAAGTGACTTGCAAGATAAAAATTCACAGGGAGTGATAACCTTAAGTCCAACAGATACAAATTTTAATTTAGTTCTGGAAAATATTCTTTACGTACCATATTGCCTGTATGTAACAATGATCCATCTTTACCAATAAATAATTGCCTCATTTTATCCTTTTTTAACGAATTTGTATCGCCTGTATTGATAACATCGTTGGCTTGGGAAGTCTTTTTCGCGCCTCTAAATAATAATTCCAAAGTTTTTTCTGAAAAATAATGTAACAGGTATCATTAAGGGCTAGAACAATAGTTTAATAAGTAGATCTTTTAAATATTTCGTATTACCGTAAACTTTCTTCAGCCGATGCTCATTGTTGTTAAATTGTTTCAGGCCTATGTATATTTTACTTTGCGGTATAAAGTCTTCAGTATAGGGATTTGCTCTTTTTGCCATTGCTCAGAATATTTTACAAGGTTTTTATTTATAAAATTACTTTGACACCTTAAACCATTTAAAACTTATTAATTTATTGTTTATTATTAACTTCTTTGTGTTTGTTATTTTTCATGATACGCGCCATGTTGATGAATTTTGAATATTGTCGTTGACATTAGTCTGCTGTCACTATTACTCACCTAACTATCATAGATAATTAGCAGATATTCTCGAATATTTGATGCAGTTGTTGATGTAAATCGTTCCACATATTGTGACGGCCGCACCGAGCATGCTTATAAGGCTTGAGTATATTATATATACAATCACCACATACAAGACCTGCATCACATATGGTAGTAATATTGTCACAAGTTTGTGTGCGAGTCGTAAATGCCATATTTGTTTTAAATTTAGTATTTTCTGAATATTTTAAAAGTGACAACTTCTTATGGGAGGGTAAACCGCTTCGTTACGTAGCGCATTACGGCGCCAGTCTGTCCGGCATCCCTTTCTCTCACGCAAGTCATCACTTCTGTGCGGCGTCCCGAGACGCACACGTTTGTTTTTTTCATGTATACGAATCAGAATTTAGTGGCTTGCGTTATAAAGTCGTTATAAAGTATGAGACGTTATGTATTTGACATCAATTCGGTAGTTGACAGTATGAAAAATATAGGCTGATTTTAATATATATCGTAGATTACGATCTAAATATGACAAAAATAAAATAAATTGTTTTAACCAAAATATTAAATATTAATTGATATTTTTGAGAAATAAAATTGTTATATTGCAGCTATTAGCCACGTGACAATAAATGCCGATCAGAGCGCGTGACGTCATAGTGTGCAAAACACAACAAGTTATCAATGACTTCTCAGATAATTCTTCAACGAAACAGATGTTTGTTTTGCACACTGTGACGTCATGCGAGACGCCATGACAGCATGACGCGTTTTTGTGACGAAATGTCAAAATATTTATAAAATTGCTAAATTAAATATGTTAATGTTGTTTTCTTGCTGAAATATTAATATTTTGGCTAAAATAGACCATAAGGCTCAAAATAAACCTGTTTCTCAAAAATTGTCAACTACCGAATTATGTTTTCCCATTACACCAAAATAATTATCAAATGTGTAATTAATGCACATTTCCAGCTGTTTATTTAAACAGTAAGCATTCCTTCGCCTCTATTCTTGTAATATTGATTTCGTAATTACATGAATCTAAAAGCATTCGAACTCCATTCGAGCAAGCGCTTCAGTTCCAAGGAACTCCCCTTACCACCTCCAAGAGTATTGGGATCCTTGGTATTGAAATCGCGAACGATGAACAGTTCAGGGGTCATCTTGAAGGCAAGGCAAAACTTGCCTCCAAGAAGTTGGGAGTGCTAAACCGGTCCAAGCAGTACTTCTCACCGCGGCAACGCCTTGGTCTTTAAAGTTTTGATTTCGTATTTTGTCTAAGAAGATTGTTTAGACATGTAACACCTTTTTATTGATTTTAATGTTTATGTTAAGCGTAGTGATTATAACCTCTTTAGTCTAAGCCTCTTTGTTTCTCATTGTTAATATCAGTGTCTGTCATTCTCAACATTGCAATTTTCTTGTTTCACATTTCTATATTTTATAAACGTAACATTTATTACAATGTTGGCAGTATTATTTCTTGTAATCGTGAAAGTAAAAGACAACTTTAAGGTGACGACTGACGAACTTTTTCATTCCGCGACTGTATGTTCCTTTGTTTCATTTTCTTTTATATCATTTTAATCTTAAGTTGCGTTGTGGAAATGTATTCACATTTTTCTTTGGGTCTTTGCGTTTGTTTTTTATTTCTTCCTTAGTGATGCGTGAAAATATTAATTAATTTATGTTTTACATTGTGCAGCACAGATTAGAGAGTCAAAAAGACCGATGATTTAAATAAATGTTATTTTTACCAGTATTAATACGCTGCTAATTAATAGACAATACATTTGGCAAACGCAATGATAGCGACACCGACGCCTTGTTAGAGCCTGTCCGCACAGCAATATTTCACAGCACGATTTTTTTACCCGTAATTCTGTAACACATTGAATATTATAGGAGTAGCCGCACTGGCGAAAAAAAATCTGTGATGTTGATGCAAATTGATCGCGAAGCGGTGCGATTTATTTTCGCGCGAATATTTTGTACCGTATAGAGTAAGTATGGCTATGATCGCACTGTGGAATAAAATTCGCGCGATTCGCGCAGTCGTGCAATGTCGCTATTGAAAGTTGTAGTAAATTATCGAATGATTTTTTTGTCATTCTGTAATAGCCAAAAAACTTTTTGCTGTATTTTCGTAACTCTTGATATTATATGTAGAAAAATCCTTTGATGGGTCTCAATGCCGTAAGTGGGTGAATCCAATGTACATGACATCTTTTGATACGTCTGTTTCGCCGCCCGTAGCATTAAATAAATTAAAATTTTATTTCGGATGTCCATTTTACACGTGCATCTCAGCCAAGAACTGAATTAAACTGAAAAAAATAGTACGAAATTTTATTCGCAGTGCGTACTAGTTGTAATTCCGGTCGCGGAATTAAATACGCGCGAATAAAAATCGTGCTGTGAAATATCGCTTTGCGGACACTGACAGATCCTTAACGCAGTGTCTGAGTGTACACTTATCTTTACATATATTTATTATCTGTGCGGGCTGCCAACAGGGCACCTTGCCTTCGATCGATGGGTTTCTGTCAAAGTGTCAACAAATTAAAACTAATATTTATGAATGCGATTAAATAATACACGGAAAATGTCTAATTTTTAGATATAACCGCACTATGTTTTACAATTTACGGCATTGACACATATTTATAGGATTGAGACCGTATTGTGATAGTGAAAGTTGTTTGTGTTCCATGATAGTGACGGGGCTGATCGAATCGTTGAAAGCATATGCAAACGGGTGGCCCGCGAATGTTACGTAAGTGCTAGTAGCGCTCCAATGTCGTGGCCGAAGCAGCCTCACAGTGGGGTGCCACCCCCTGGGCCGGAGAGACAATCCTATGCGACTCCGCAGCCTCAGGTAAGACGCACAGGTTATATCTACATAAACGTAAACAATGACGTGGATTTACCACAGTCGTCGCATTGTCATATGATTGAGTATACTCAACAACTTGTAAATTTTCGCAATAGAATTATTATCATATTAATTGCAACTGGGAATTGCCCAAGTTGACAGTTGCATGGAGATTACTCAAACATATGTTGCAATCTTGCACTTTCCACAACTGTTCTATGATATTGATACTTGTGAAAGTCCTTTTGTTGGGGGGCTTCATAAAAATATCGTTTATTACTGTATAGCCTGTTTTATAACAATAATAGTGTATTATTATTAGTATTAATTTAACATTTAATCATTCCATAAGGTAATTTATATGCAAAAAATATTCTACACAACCAATATAGAATAATGACCAACATCTAAGCTGAAAAGATTGAGTTGATTAATAATCTAGGGTGGGGTAGAGTTGTAGGGCACATTTATTTATTATGAACAGATCTGAACTTATTTGATATAGGTTAGAAGTTCTAGTACCTATGTTTAGTTATACTCAAATATGTCTCGTGTGTTAATTTTTAATTTTAATATCAAACCCTTGTCTGTAAAAAGTCTAGGAACAAACAATTTATTTTCCTCAAAACCACACAGATTTTATGGATTTGTAAAGTGTTTCAAAGTTAGTAGTAGTTATCAATTGAAAAGAGTGTTATAACGCATGGTATTTCTATTTTTCTAATCCAAAAATCAGCAATTCTCTTTCTTTTCTTTCACCATATCCCAATTAATTGGGGTCGGTGCAATATATCTTTTCCTTCCACACTCCTCTATTCTGACATACATCTTCTGTCACACCACAAATCATCATATCAAACAAATTTTTTCAAAGGTAGTTAAAAGCAAATATCTATTGTTTTGAGATTATTAACTTACGGGATGTGAATTTACTCTGCCGTAACACAGTTTTAAACTAGTACGGGGAGTTATGATTGTCGCATAATGTATAATTAAGCAATATTGTACTTGTTTGTTTAGCTTGTAACTGGAGAGCAATGAATTCTTTAATTCTTTAAACAATCACCATATCATACTAAAGTAAAGATGGATGGGTTGTGTGAAGGATTGCACAATCCATTCATCTTTTTTTGAGCTACCTTTACATTTGTACCCATACATCTTGTAGTTTAACATTCTTTTATATTATTCTATAAACTAGGAAATACCAAAGCTACAAGACCAGTTTTATGTTCAGTAGAATTTATAGAAGAAGTTGACTAACTTTGTTGCCCCTTATACAACTTTATATATATTTTCTCTTTAGGGCTGGCAAACTTGTCTAATACTAGATTTTCATTAGCTTATATGTCAAAGCAATTTTAATCAGCCAACCTAAACATATCCTTCTAGAACCTAGTGACTGGCGAGATAGAATGCTAACATGCATATTTAATGCTAAAGAGAATTAAAGTTAAAGGTTGAAGTGATTGTTCATCATATTATTATAATTGTTGTACTACAAGCCATTATTTTTCAGAAAAGCATATGAAACCTGACACATTTAGAATTTTGTTTCAAATAAGAAAGTGACATAGTTTTTCTACTTTTTAAAATATTTATTAAGCTTGCCAATAACTGATAAATTGACATGCTTAAATTAAATATACATCTTAATGATCTTATACTAAATACTACAGACTAACATAACTTGCTTATTATAAATAAAACATACAGGGTAAAACACCAGACTTATGTTTTATTAATTAATAGTGAGTGCATATATTTCTTAAATTTGTATGAAGAGTCATCATGTATGTCTATATTGTTCATTTTATTATATAACCTGCATATACAAAGAATAAGCAAGTGGAGACCAAGTGCTTAGTTTACACAATGACAAAAGGATTGATATGATTACATGGAATCCTAGTGGGGTAGCATAATTTAAATATTCTAAAAGATGCGGG
Organism: Dendrolimus pini; assembly: GCA_949752895.1. Taxonomy (NCBI): domain Eukaryota; kingdom Metazoa; phylum Arthropoda; class Insecta; order Lepidoptera; family Lasiocampidae; genus Dendrolimus; species Dendrolimus pini. Next base: position 24,496,203 of record OX457129.1, on the reverse strand, counting down.
TTACCTACTTTATTTATGACAATTTAGAATAGAAACATCAAATCCAGTAAATCTCTTGTTTGATGTGATAAAGATAGCACTTTTGAAATGTCTAACCCTTCTGTAATATGGAGGGTAAGGGTTGCCTACTGATGGTGCCTAAGGGGATACTTTACAATTTTTTTTTGGATGTACTCGATCCTAAGTGTGTGAGTGGCATAATGCAACCTCTAAACCACTATACAATTTTCTAGGTGATTTCTATCTAAAGAATTAGAAAGAGAAATTTTTGTACTCAGGTTTTGAAATTCTTTTCCATTATGGCAAAAATCCTAATTATTTATATGCTTTTCTTATATACAATGTAATGTGTGGGACCATAGTTAGCTTATTGTCAACTATGATTCCCAGATCTCTTAACAACTTTTTTCGATTTTGTTCTTATTGATATAGTACAACAGGCTGACAAAATATAAGACGAAGAACAACCACTTTTACTTGCTTTTCTAAAGCATTATACTTTATTCCTCACAACAGTTGGTTACAAGTGAAACCCTTTCATGAGCAACCCTAAGTGATGATATTATAGATATGTTTGGGGAATCATAGTATACACAGTTTGAAGTCCAAGTGGCTTCATATTAGAGATTATGGGGTAAACTACACAAGCATTATACTCTGTATATAATAACAGCCCGAAAACATCTCACTGTTGGTTAACCCAATATACCCGCCATGCTTGTCCAAGGTGTCTTGGCAGGATTGACACATTGGTTATATCTCGATGGTTTATTGTGATAGGTTTCATCACAATGTTTTCCTTCACTGTTGATGACACATGATAATTGTAACAATATGTACATTAGGTCAGAAAACTGCCTAAGTGGTGGTGTGTTCTGGCTAGGATTTGTACTGGCACCCTTTGAGTCACAGAAGTGTGTGCTAGCCATAAAGCTATCATGACTTCTACTCACGATGCCGCCACTCCACACAAGTTTCATGATCTGTGTTTTGATAAAATTGAATCTATAAATATACCTAATGCTGGTGTGATTTAAACCATACTCAGGAATAATTTTGCTGAATTAAGTCAACATTTTTACACTTTTTCTTATATTTTGGTTAAATAATTTTATTTTTATTTCGAAAATGTTATGATTAATTCTGAACTGTAAATTTTTTAATATCTTCTTGCCTAAGTTCTTATATCTGGTTTGCTTTTGGAAGTGGAGTTGTACAAGCACCATTTTCATACACTAATTTCTACCTTGACATTTTCTTGCTTGATACTCTAATCTAAATGCTTTTTTTTTTTTGAGGTGAGGGAAAATGCTACCGATTTACGCAGACTGGGTCGTTGCCAGAATAGTATGCTCTTGACAGTAATCCGCCCGCGATCGACTCAGCTAGTGTGGAAAGACTCAAAGGAAGCTGCACGCGGACAGCAACCCCAATACCCACTAAAAACCCCCTCCTCCCTGTCGACCCTGCTCTTTGTTGTGAAGGAAAGGCTGAGTCTTAGAACATAGTTACACCCAGCCGATCCAGCGCAATAAAGTGCCTGGGATGTGCCCTGGGAGAACACACCCCACTTCGTTGAATGGGGGTCAATGATCCCTTGCTCCCTAGCAAGCTAAGGGCCCCCCGCAACGGAACCTACTTCAGGGAGGGAAGTAATGCGCGTACCTGCCTCTCCGGGTGCCAGCTGAAGGCCGGCGACCTCGAGTAGACGCATTTGCACGCGCAGTAAGACTTCGCTCCCTGTCCCGCTCTGCGGCCTCCTTGAGAGACATTACTGCCTCACAAAAAGTAATCGCAGCTCCCCAGCAGTCGTCGCTCTGCAACATGGCTTTCACCAGGTCACCGAGCGAGTCGACCGCTCCTATGTGCGTCTCGAGTTCGAAACGCTGCGGCGCCCATGCGGCGCACTCGACTAGCGTATGAACCGCCGTGTCGGGCGCGCCGCATTGGCGACAGTCCGGGGAAGGCAAGCAGCCCACAATGTGACACAGATACTTATCGAAACACCCGTGTCCGGTGAGTATCTGCGTCATCCTGAAGGTCAGGGTACCGCTGGTGCGGGTGACCCATTCCTCCTACTGTGGCCTGATTGCGTCCACCGTGTAGCCGCCGGCCGCAGGGTTTTCGAGTTCTTGAGACCATTTGACGATCATGGCTGCGGTTTCCCGCTTCCTGATCATCTCGATTTCGACCTGACAGAAGGTCAGGCCTCTAGCCAGGGCATCCTGCCGGGTACGACGCACTTCAGCCAAAACGTCTGCCTGGAGATGCCAGGGCAGATCGCCTGCCAGAAGAGTCGCCGCCGTCCACGACACTGTGCGATACCCCCGTATGGTGCTCACGGCCAGAACCCGCTGCGCCCGGTGCAGTAGAGTTCTGTTGTGGCGGTGAAGTGCAATGGACCAGACGGGTGCACCGTACAGTGCCATACTCCTCAGGATGCCGGAGTATAGTTTCCGAGTCGCACCCCCCGGGCCCCCCACGTTGGGAAGCAGCCTCGAGAGTGCGCTTGCGGATCTGACGAGTTTGGGAACTAACTGCTCAAAGTGCGCTTTGAACAGCCATTTCCCATCGAGAACTAGCCCCAGATATTTCATTTGGGGCCCTACTCTAATGGCCACCCCGTGGACCGAAACGGTCAAGTCCGCGGGGGGATTACGAAACTTCCTATGGAACATGATGGCCTCCGTTTTCGCGGGGGAGACCCTCAAGCCCAGCCTAGCTATTCGATCTACGACTATCGCCAACCCGGCATTGGCGACGTCCACGGATTCCGCATATGACGCAGCGCGTGCCGTGAGTAGGATGTCGTCCGCAAAGCAGATCAGCCCTACCCCGGGCAGGACCGGAACCCGAAGGATCCAGTCATAACCTAGGTACGTTCCAAAGAATCGGCCCGAGGACCGACCCCTGTGGAACGCCGCACGCGACGCGTCGGCGACCTAACACGGGATTACCGGACTCACCGCCCTGATACTCTAAATGCTTACAATAAGCAGTTACAACACTAAGTAAATATAGTAATATTTACTACATGATAAGTTATATCTAGGGTATTCTTATTTATATACTGTCTAAAGTAATAATTAGTATATAAAGATTTGTTAACATAGTTTTAACTTGTTACAGCACTACAATACCCAACAACCAAATATGTATCAAAATTATCAAGGTGTACCAGGGAATACTCAACAATATTGGCAAACCCCACAAGCCCAGCAGCCACAATATAACCAACAGTATGGACAGGTGTACCAACAAGATTTACCTGCTAATGCAAATCAGTTTCATCAACAACCCCAGTATAATCAGAATTATCAATATAGTAATCCTAATTATCAGCAACAAAACTATTATCAAAATCAACCTGTTCAGCAGAACGTTAGTCAGAAACCTAATGCTGATAGTTGGGAAGACAACTGGGACTGGGGCTGGGATGACTCATCAAAGAACCAGAAACCTAGTATCCAACAGCAGCAACAATCAGTGCAACCACAGCAACAGTTACTTAACAATGCCAATGTCATAGAGGAGAGTTTCGCCAAAACTGATAGTTGGAACTGGTCTATGGATGATAAAAGGGAAAAGGAGAATGTAGCAACTAAAGATCTCAATGAACCACCAACTCTGCATGCCATGCCCATGCAGAGTTCAATGCTCGAAAATAATATCCCAGAACCCGTCAAGAAGGTTTCAAATACTCAACCTGCTGAAGAAGTGAAGAATTTGAGTGATAGAGATGTAGTTAAAGAAAGGTTACCTAATTTAGCTCTAGGAAAACGTTTTCATTTAGATAATTTAACTCCTCAATGGTCTATTGAGTCTCAAATGTCTCAAGAATCAAGTGATGGTCCTCATACACAATCAGAAGGAACATATCGAAGTGATAACCAATCTAGGAATTCAAGTAAAAGTAGCCCCGGTCCAAACACGGATAACTCGAATTTTAACTATACTCAACCTGGTCTAGATGAATACTCACAAAATAGTGAGTGGTCACGGACTGATGAGGCTACAATAACAGATAGCATCCAAAATGGTAGCCGGCGGGAAAGTCGGGATGAGTTAATAAACTCAATGCAAGATATGAGCCTTAATCATCAAAATCCTGCAGGTACATTGGAATATGGCTATACTCCGGAAGGACTGCATCAACCACCAATGATTCCGTCACCAGCTAATTTCCCTCCACCTCCTACAAGTAATCAACCTACTCGTCCTGCTTCTAATATGCCACCACCACCTCCAATTTCTTCAGTAAATATACAAGCTCGACCTCCATCAACAACATCTTTGCCACATCCTCAGGTGGCCTCAACACCACCTCTTCAACCAACATCAACATTAATTCCTCCAACATCTACAGTTCTTCCACCTGCCTCATCATCATCTAAGCCCTTACTTCCTCCGCCTACTTTAATGTCTGTGCCTGCTCAACCTTCCGTTTCATTGCCTCCGTCATCAACTGCATCTGCTCCTTTGACTGTATCTACGTCATCTCTGACTGCAGCATCAAATCTACCACCCCCCTTTCTACCGCCAGCATCAACCAATCCTTTCAAACATGCAGGTCCATTTTCACATAAACCGACAAAACCACCTACAAACACTGGTCCTCCTCAACCATTCGCCACTCAAATTCCAAGTGTAAATTTAGTTTCATCAGTTAGTAAAATTCAGCACAGAATGCCCATAGGCTTCGAAGCTAATCTAGAGACAACACCAGATAATTCCGAGCGTCCTGATCAGCCACAGATGTCATCATATAGGCCATTACCTGTTACGCAGCAGGAACCAGATAATTTGGAAGTAGCCCCTCAAAATGATAGGAATGAGTACTTACAAACGGCACATCTTTCGAGCAGTGATTATGGTGAGAATACAGACTTTAGCCGTTCTGCACCGCCACCAGGTTTGCGTAGAATGGTAGTTGGCCAACAAGAATCTGAATACAGTCAAAATCTGAATACATCTGGAGATGAACCACCACCAGGGCTAGCTAGAATGGTACCTGGACAGCAAACAGAAGCTGAAAATGGTTATAATCAAACTAATGAAAGTTATATGGACCGACATGTTGACGGGCAGACTACAGATGGTATTCGGCCTTATCGGCAAGCAGATGGTCAGCAAATATCTGATAGTTACTCTCAAGGAACATCAAATCGATCTTCAGAAAGACGTCCTATAGGTTTCGATAGAATGGTACCTGGAGAACCTAGCAATGAGGAATTCCCTCAGTATGCTGGTTCAAACTATGTTAGTTCTAATGAACAGAGAGTAGTTACTGGAGTGGATCATGATTTTCCAATGTCAGTTGAGGCAGGGCCATCAGATATTAGAGAACAGAATGTTGATGGTTCAGATTATTCTGAGCATGCACCTAGGAATCCAGCTCAAACTCCAGACTTTGTTGCTCTCGATGATCAACAACGTGAAGTAACCATGGAAGGGGAAAATCTTGAAGATTTAAGCATAATATCATCTGGAGAGTTAACATATTCAAGAGAACAAATGGTACCCGGTGCAGATTTAGCTGAAGGCCCTGAAAGGAAAACAGATTTGTCAGATTCTTTGGAGCCTCCTGTTACAAGTTCCAGAAGACAATCCCTAAATAGAAATACTTCAGGTGATGATTCTGAGCGAGACAAGATATACAAAGCATCTCCTAAAAGAGATAGAGATAAATATAAGTCTACAAGAGATCGGGAGAGGGACAGAGAAAAGGAGAAAGATGGTAGATATTCAAGGGACGACAGAAAATATGATAGAGAAGAAAGACGGTCAACAAGAGATGATAGGAGGGACAGGGACAGAAGAGATAGAGATAGAAATAGGGATAAGGACCATGGTAGACGGGACAGAGAAGAAAGTCCAGATGTAAGAAAACACAGACGCAGTACTAGAAGTCACAGATATGAGACAGAAGACACTGATTATTATAGTGATAGAGAAAGAGATTTAAGGTATGTTCTATATCTCTCATATGTGTATTATTTTTTATTGCTTTTCACAATTTTGCTGTACAATCTGTTCATGAAGTTAAAACACTAAAATTTAAGTTGGTTTAATGCTCAATAGTCAAAATTAAAAAATACCTGCTAAATTTTATTTATTTTTGAAGTTGATTTGATTTTTGTATTTTTTTTTATTTTCTACCTTTTAGTACTTACTAAATACTTGAATAGCATTAGAAAAAAAGTAACACATTGTAAGTGCCTATATTATTCGGGCTGCTCTTGATTTCCCTGGGATTCTCTCATCAGATCATGAGTTGTTGACAATGGGACACTTCAGGAGTATGATCTTTTGTTTTTTTTGAAAAGTAACAAATGTATAAACTCTCAACATATACTATGTAAATAATAATCATATGTAAAAATGTAACTATGTTGCAGTCAAATTGAGAACCTCTTCTCTTTGAAGTCGGTTGATAAAGAAACAATACCCTTTTGCGATAACAATATGTTATTTGCAGGCGTACCCGTGAAGGCTCATACACGTCATCGAAGCCGCCCCGCCCGGATGACGGTAGCAGACGCTACGGCGACGACAGAGAGCGCAATACGAGACACAACACGATAGAGCGAGAGAGGAGATATGACGACGACCGTCCCCGGAGAAGGGGCGACAGGCGCAGCGAACGATACGACCGCGACACAGAGAGGGGCTACCGGGACATAGACCCCACCAGGAAGTACGGCAACCTAAGGCGGACGCGGGATGAGGACAGGAGGAGGGGTGAGTCATATCATTTTAATGGCCGATTTAATTAAGTCGCCCAATAATTCTTGCACAATAATTATCCACCTTAGAGCGCAACTACGACATGTGCATCGGACCAAAACCGGAGTGAGACTGCACCCGAACAAAGTCGGAGTAAGAATGTTGTTGTTGTGTCGTCGTTCAGTCCGCACGCTTTTATATTCGAGCGATGGCGGAACGAGCCGAGTAGTTGGGTAATGTATACAAACTACCCTCTATTATTGTCAGTAAATAAACTCGTTAAAATAGTACAATAATCTAACACTTTGTTAAAAGATGCATACTGTATAAACACTTTATAGATTAGAAGCAAAGAAAATGATTTACAATCCTGTAATCCTAATTAAATATAAATAAATCTTTATTTATATTTAACTAGGATAGGATATTTCCGCAACTTTGTACATGTTTGATAGATAACACAGATTACAGTTAGCCAGTATTTAAAATCAAAGGATATTTTGAGCAGGGGAAACGATTTTTTTTAATGAAAATACATGAACGCCAAAGATTCCTGTCAAAACTCAGGATAAGTAATGATAGGCATACAGTATCTGTACTAGAGATGTCTAATAAATGTAGAAACTGTCATATCAATGGAGTCCTAATACCGCGTGTTTTCAAAGTAAGGAAATCCCGGGGAATATAAAGTAAGATTTTATGGTTTTACTATCAATCGGATGTGAATAAGCTAATTTTCATGTATACTATACACTTTAAAACACTAATGGGAAAATTCCCGTGGAATTTCCAGGATAAACAGTAGCGCAGATTTTAAGTACAAGAATTTTCAGTTGATCAGCGAAAACCGCATTGAAATCGGCCCAGTAGTTTTTCCGTGAAAGAGCAACAGACAGACGGAGTTACTTTCGCATTTATAATATTAAAATCATGTAGGAGCAGTAATACTGTGGCGTGCCGTTCTTTCGACGCAAAAAAGTGCATTCAAGTCGCGTATTATTATCCCCGCAAATTGCTAATGCGCGTGGCCGCCATTTTGGTGACGTAACCGTAGCCGAACACTCAGTACTGTTAGCATCACTGGCCGGCGAGTACGCGTACATATCGAGTTGCGGATGACGTCACGTGAATGTTAATTTGACAAGGTTCCAGCGCATTAGCAATTTGCGGGGATAATAACTTATTGTCCTGTATTCAGGACAATACTATATATTTTGAAAATCGACGTAGTTATACGCTCGTCGTCATGGCAAAGAAAAGTTTTGATGACATATATTTACAGCGCGTTCCTTTTGAGAATCACAACGGCCACGTTCCCGACCGCGATTTTTCCCTTTCCACTTGCTTGCCGGCATCACAATCGTGAACTCAAGTGGAACGGTTATTCGATCCACCTCTTGACATGGGTCGTCGTGAGCGCTGCGTGAGCGGAAATCATGGCATCGTTAGCGACGTTTTCGCTACGACCGTGCTTCGTCGCCATGTGAAAAGGCTGACGGAGCATTTTGTTCCTTGTGAGATACTAAAGAAACTCGCCCTATATCTTTATTTCTTTTGGCTGGAAGGAACTTGTTAGTTGCATGTACAAAAAAATAATTTATAGCTACCTGCAATTTTAGTATCACGTTATATCGTTATATATTTTTATTTTACTTATTTATTAATGTTTCTTATAGTTTTAAGTGGATTGTAAATGTAAAATCTTTTATGACTATTTATGAGAAAAAAGATTTGACCCGATATACAGTGTAAACTCCATGTAACGCCACTCGATTTAACGACAAACTCCCTTAAGCGTCCAAATCAGTTGGCTTAGGTTCTTTTAGCTTGTCTTCCATACAATGAAACACTATATAGCATTACACTCACTCTCAATAACGACAACAATTAAGTAATAAAATGCACCTTTTAAGTTGCCAAAAATAGTTAAAACTGCGCAGCTGTGTACGTTCTTTTACCGCTTTCTTATCCTAGCTCGTAATGAACTCGTCTGTTGGCAAAATGCATACCGAAATTTCTAAGAAATTGCGAAGTACCGAATTTTTTAAGTACTTCCTTTATCACCAAGATGCCCCAATATAGCAAGATATGAATAAAATAAGTAAAAAAATATAACAAAATTACTGGTGCAGCAAAAGTCCTCAGACAAAAATAACAACTCTCTATAACATAATATGCACAGTCCCTTCAGTGTCGTTATATAGAGTTTACACTGAATATTATACTTAGCTCGTGTATATTTATTTGTATGTATTTTATTTAATTCCGTTACTAACAGACAGACTGATGTTATTTTATATTTATTTTTGCAGTTGTCACCTTCTCGAGCGATGCAAAAACTAATGATAATAGTTATGAAGGTACAAATATAAGTGCATAATATGTACCACCGAATGAACTGTGAAACATACACACTCATTGTATGATACTGCATTGCATGCCACATTAGCTTTGATGTGTATCACATCTATGCTGAGTTTTTATTTTAAAAAAATAATTGAAACGCCGCCGCTAGAAAAGGCTCTTTATTTGTATCTTGGTATTCATTCTTATCAAAATTAATTACTTCATAATCAAGACTGCTTCAATACCTTTATATAACGTTTTGAATTATTCAATTCGGACATTCCATTCGAAAGATATCACGAGTTTAAAAATGTAAATATTATAAAAAAGTTGCGTGGTCGCCGATCACCCTGCTCGGCTAGCCAGGCCTATACGATGTAGGCGTCACTGGGTTACAGTCAATGTCAGGAAAAATAGTCCATTTTAGATACTCGTGCAAAGCCGGGGCGGGCCGCTAATTTTAGAGTAGAATTAATATGTAGGGAGTGTAAAAATTAAAAAAAACATCCGGAAGTCTAATTCGGACCAATAGATTTCCGAAATGCTAAGAATTTTTGTCTGGCCGACACTTGGCTTGGCACTTAATAAATTTTGTTCTATCGCCTTTCAGTACAAAACAATTAAGTCGCATTATTTTATAGGTCGTCTTAATATAACTTCACCATTTTTATATCCACATATAATAAACTAACAAAATTAAACAATTCAGTCAATCATTGGTTTGAATTTTCATTAAATTAATAAAATAACTCTTGTGTGAGAAAAATATGGGTTTAATTGATAAGATTTTTTTCTCTTAATATCTGATTGATTGAATTTTGGTTTATATTACAAAAAGTTTCGTTTTTCGGCTTTTTTTTCGATAAGATTTTATTATCTGTATTACCAAATATCGATGTGTTTCCAAACTTTTTTATGTGTAACAGTTTTGTAAGTAAAATATAAAATTATACTTAAATAATACATTAAAAGATGCTCTAATGTGTAAAAGTAAGAAATTAAGTGATTCACAAAATCATTTTTTTATAGAAGGAAGTGTGGAGTTTACTGGATTTTTTTAAAATATATTTTTATTACACGAGTTCAACAGACAGGCAGACGGCCCACCTAATGGAAAGCAGTTACCATCGCCGATGGACATTTGCAACACCAAAGGTGTTACAAATGCGCTGCTGCTCTCTTAAGGAAGTCTGGAACCTGACCACTAATGCCGGAACACAACTCAAGGTTGTTATGGCAAAAATTATTAGAGTATTTTTTTATCAGTCTAGATTTTTTGTTAACTTTGCTGTTAAAGTATATGTTTTTAGTTTTTCAAAACTATTTTAAATAATTATATTGGAAGTAAATTTATTATGACTCAAAATTTTTTAGTGAAATCGTTCATAGTGATTGGTGATATAGTCCTAAAGGAGTGTCATAGGGTGTAGGGTCATATTGAAGAGTGTTAACGGGCACAAAATACCTACAACATGTAAAGATGACTGTTTATCTTTGTAATCTATGCCTACTTCATATCTTTCTATGATTTTCCTAAAGCTGTCTATAGTTATCAGATATACATGACAGCAATTTGTCTGTCAATCATTAGGCAAGACTTGTTTACTTTCAAATTTTTATGTAGATATTACTTTTTTTTATTTTAACCAAGCATAAATATATTTTCTATATTATATATAGGAAAGTAAATTTAGAATCTTTAAGGTCTTTCCATCTTTTCCCTAAAATCCACTCCCGACCACCGTTATCTTCAAAGTGGGTGAAATTGTGATGTGAATAAACAAGTCGGTAGATGTTTCTTTACATATAATTATGTAAATAGATTAGTCATTCCATCTCCTTTAATTGGTTTCAAATTATTGGATTAGATTCTCATACATCTCATCATTTAATGTAGTCGAGCCATATCTTACAACTCACTGAGCCAGCTCGATTGGCGTGATACCACACTCTCACTGAGTTTGAGTTTCTTACGATCAATGAGAGTACCAGTTTGTCGTTCAAGGCCGGCAGCACATTGGCAGCACGTATGGTATTGCTCCCATAGGCGACGGTAATAACTTTCCATCACAGTTGGGCCGTAAGTCTGTCTGCTGTGCTTCAGCAATTAAAAATATAAATAGTTCCGTTGATCCATTTTCACCTATCCATATACTATCTCCCCATTTTTTTACTATGTCCCCATTTTTTGAAGTAAAACTTCTTTAGGCGCGACTAGGAGGTAAATGGACGACAATGCAACGGAAGTCCGTTACGGCAATATGGCGTCACGTTTCTGTACCATCCGGTTTTCAAATATTTTTTGTCAATAGATAGTTTATAAACAAAAAAATTTTGAAAAAAAATCATTATTAAAAAAGTTTTACTTCAATCGCGTGTGAACGTTACACGCACTCTTTTTTTTTCACGTAAGGGGAATATCTAAGGCGGTGTTACATATTCTATCTTCCCTGTCCGATCCCTTCTATCGTGTCCTAGGAGCCTGCAACCCGTTGGCATCGTCGTCGGTGTTGTAAATGTCCCTATAACCACTTTCGATCAGAGGTTGGGTTTTGGTGTTACAGGTGAGAGGTACTCCCCGTCGCGGCCGGACTCCCGCGAGGCGCCGGCCACGGACGACGACCTGGCCGAGTCGCACCGCCGCTCCAGGCGCCACCGCAACGACCCCTACTACGACGGTGAGACCATACTCGTATTCATGCAAACATCTTTTATGAACTCACCTCGCTTTCATAAACTGTACAGGAGAGGGATGGCTTAGGAGGAAGGGTTAGTCTGTAGGTAGATGAGAATATTGATATGGATATGTGGTGTGGAAATTACAAGAATGGGTAAGGTGAGAAATGAGTACCTAAGGATATCTTCGAATGCTGCAATCGTGACTGAAAAGTTTAGAGGAAGATGATTAAGGTCGTAAGGGAAAACTGAAAGATTGATGGGTACAAGTGTAAAGGTAGACCAAAAAACAAATGGAGGCATTGTGTGAAGGGTGATTATTATAATGATTAGTGGCGTGACAGAGGATATATGTCAAAATAGAAGGGTATGGAAGGAAAGGACATCGTACCGACCACAAATGACTGGGAGAAAGTGAAAAGAATAGAGAAAGATTCTGTGAAAGCCTGGTATCACGTCGATCAAGCTTATCAGGGCTTGCTTGATTGGCGTGATACCTGTAACCGCATAAGCAAGTTAATTACTCCGGCACGACTCTACCAGAATCTCACTCACCAGATTGTCACTCATCTGAAAAGTTTCCTCTCATCTCGGAACTCTTTGACGAAGCAGGTTATGGAAGTGCGGGCGTGTACAGCGACCCGTACCTGGTGCAGCGGCAGTACCAGTACTACGAGCACCTGCGGCGCACGGACCCCGCGGCCTACATGCGGGTCTACCAGCAGCTCATGGCCGGCCAGACCCCCCAGCTGCCCTACCAGCAGATGTATGCCGAAGGTGTGTGGACTTCTCTTCTTGATGACTCTCTTTTATTGCGATGCTGGCAATCCGGCAGACAGGCCAGCTCATGGGAAGTGGTTACCGTTGCCTATAGACTTTTACAACAGTAGGTGGGCCAGAGGAATGTGATAGAAGATAGGTGGAATATGGGGTTGGAAGTTTGGAGTTAACCCCGCGGCTGCGCGGCGGGTCAGCCTCTACTGCGTGTCTCTTGGTTAACGAGGTTACAACACAGATTACACTGTATTAAATGTTAGTGGTTTTTGCCCCGAAAGATTCACTTCATTTTATTTCGCAAACTATTCCATGTCCCGGATGAAGAGTATCTATGTCCATTTTTTATATACTAAAACTACACATGTAAACCTAATCGACGAAATCGAGCAAATTAACCAAAATCATGAAAATGGCAAATCACAAAAAACGTATTATACTTTCTGGGATAACGTTTACATAAATATATCCCAAAACTTATCCCATTATCCGGAATGAAACTATCCTTTGTCCACCCTCGGCATTGAAAATATATAATACTGAGTTTTAGCCAAATCGGTCCTGTAGTTTTTCTGTGAAAATATAACAGACAGATATACAGACTTACTTTCGCTTTTTTAATATTAATACGGATAGGGATAGGGATAATAATAGAGATTAATGCCTTGGGATACCATTTCTGCAATCTGCAAGTGCAATTAATATCCACTTATCCATAGATTTTTTTATTGGCAGACAAACACACACATTTTGCATCCCTAAGATAAGGCCCGATACTAGACACCCAGACCGCAGTAAATAACGGAATATTTTACCAAATTAATTATGCTAGGAATAGAACCTGAGTTTTTGGTTGGCCGCTATACAGGCCCTCTAATTCGTACCATCTGATGCCAACACCAAATTTTCTTCACACTTTCTGTTGTACTCCAACTATGAAACTATAGTGAATTGTGTTCACCAACAGGTTACAGTAGTCTGGGCTATGACACCCGTACTGAAGAACGTGGCAGCGTACACTCTGGACGCTCCAGCACCACCGGCCTCAAGGGGAACGACACGTAAGTCCAATATATACATTACTAGCTGAATCGGCGAACTTCGTACCGCCTTATTCAAATAAATTAATAAACAAACAAATTGAGAAAACATGGGAAATATATATAGATAAATAGCCATAAACCATCTAGGAAAAATTTCGCATCGAATGGTGGTAGTTTCATGTCGATACGATCAGTGGTTTAAGCGTGATTGAGCCTCAAACGAACACCATTTTCATTATATATATAGATATATAGATATCAACAAGGCCTATGCAGACCTATGCTTAAAGATCTCTACACACTTTATGATAGCCGAATTTTCGAACTTTTCAAATTTGATATCATGATAGCCAAATGAGTTCCATAATACTGACTGGATATCATTATCATAGATGAACAAGTCATCTCAATATTATCGATCAAAAAGAGAATTAGATGAAGCAGAGACAATAGAAAGATGTTTAAACTTTACTAATCGTTTTGCTGTTGCCTTTAAAAAAACTACATATTTTATCTAAATACATTATAACAAGTAATCAATGTAAAATGTAATCATTTTGAAAATTTCTGTTATTTATTCAAGTAATTGGTGCATTGATACAAATATAATTTTATGAATTTTCCAAATAAAGATAAATATTGAAAATGACGTTACTTAAATTAATATGGCACAAGTTTACAGAGCCATATTAATTTGTCTGCACTGTACATATTATATATGTATGATACAATAAGTATAATATTCAGTGTAAACTCTACATAACGACACAAATTACTGTGCATTTTATGGCGTTATAGAGAGTTGACGTTAAATGAAGAGAACTCTGTTATGTTTGCCTGAAGTATTTTGCTGGACCAGTAATTTTGTTTTTTTTTTACTTATTTTATTCATATCTTGCGATATTGAGGTATCTTGGTGATAAAGGAAGTACTTAGAAATTTCGGTATTTCGGAATTTCTTATAAATATGATAGGTATGCATGATGCCGAGAGTCGAGTTTATTACAGGCTCTAGGATAATAAAGCGGTAAATGAACGTACACAGGTGCGCAGTTTTTACTAATTTTGGCAACTTCAAAAGCATTTTTATTATATACAGTGTATTATTGTATGGAAGACGAGATAAACCAACCAGAGCACAGTGATTTCGACGCTTAAGGGAGTTTGACGTTAAATCGAGTGACGTTACATGGAGTTTACACTGTATTTATATTTATTATGTCATAGTTCTATCTATAATTAATCACCGATAAATATGTATGTTTTTGTGCTTTACACTTTATATTCACTGCACAATTGAATCAGTCATACAAATAACATCTCAAAGTTCATACTATAACTAACAATTGTAGTTTTCATTGAATCACTAACAAATGTATGGTAAAGTTAGTGACAGGTCGACATGGCAATTTTCTAGTGATGTGGCCGCATATAGCCATAGTCGATATCGATATATTTTTTTTAGTACGCAACAAAATGTGAGTAAGAATATTACCATCTTTTTTATTTTAAATATAATAAATAACAGCCCATATATGTCCCACTGCTGGGCTTGGGCCTCCCATTATAGGGGAACGGACAGTATACCCGCAATGCTTGTCGAAGGCGGCTTGGCAGGCATGACACATAGGTCATCTCGTTGTACAGGTTATATCACGATGTTTTCCTTCACCGTTGTTAGGTTCACACTAGTTCAGACAACTGTCTAAGTGATGCATGCGTTCCGGCCAGATTCAAACCTGCGCCCTTTGAGTATGCAACGTGTGCGCTTAATTAAAAAAAATATTTTATTCGTGTTTTAAATAATATCTTCAAACTCAGCCCTATCCAGTTTCTAATTGACAGAATATTTATGATAATTATTTTTCTGTTCAATATCACAAAATAAATATTTAGTAATAATAATTCAATAAATTTTTCGAAAAGTAATTCTGTAACACACTTCTGTATAAAGTTATAAAACGTGTTGCTGGGGGTTTCTTGCCGCTTCGTCTCCTTAACAGCAATAACAAGTTACGAAGCGGTGTACATAGACCTTCATAAAGTGTTCTCCAGTGGAACTTATTTTTAATCAAATCTTTTTAATTTGAACATGTTGCTAGAGATTACACATTAGGAAAGAATCTTGAAACATTATGTGGGTGTGGGTGTAGTCAGCAAATGCAAGACTGTTGTCTGACGCTAGTTTTCAACTGCACCCTGGATGTCTGACACATTTTCTAATACTCTTCTGGCTAGTTCTCGTGCTTGAGAATGGAATATTGATTTCTTTGTTTTACACTTGACGAAGAGGCAACAGAAATAATCTTTAATACAACTATTATAAAAGCAACAAGGCAGTCGATACGGTCTTGTGCAACACTAAGTCTCCCCGCCACCCCTCATCTCATACCCCGATTGCCATGTCGAACTGTCACAAACTATAGATGCATTGAATTGCATTGCCAATACATGAAATGAACTATAGATAATTTAAGGAATTAGTGTCTAAACGCGGACATGGCCAAAACCGCTTATTATTAGCGCGGCATATAACAGTCTGCTTTGCTTCGTTGATTATTTTAACGCTTAAACAGAGGCATAAGAAACCTAGTTTTGTACTTTTTATGTCACGTGAAATGTAGAATGAGCGAACTGGAATGGGCTACAGTCGCTCATAAATATGTTGATGATAAATAGTTGAGTTGGTGTGAAACTTTCCAGGCTAGTTATTTATAAAGTTATGAACAAGTGAAATTAGATTGATACATCATATTTGAACGATACATCACATGTGTTAACTTGACTGAGTGAAAATACAAAATTTTACGAGTGAGCGTGTGAGAGTGAGTGAGTTAGTGAGTGATAATCTGCTTTTCACTAGATAGAAAAAGCAATTTATTGTAAAGATGATTGATTTTTGTCCTATTCGTTTGAAAGTAACTTTATAGATTTTACTCAAATATATCATGGAACCAAACTCGTTCGTTGTCTGCAATTTATTCCGGACATGAGTTATAAATTGGATGATATCATGAAATATAAAAATTCTAAAGTTGTTATTTGCAATGACTATTATAACTGTAAAGCTTAGCGCACAATTTGGCTTACGGAGTGTGTTGTGCGCGGTTGCGGGTAGGTACTACGGGCTGTACCGGCGTGAAGTTGGCGCCGGCTCAGTGCGCGACGCGCCTTCACTACGCACTGACGTGTCCGACAGGTACACCTTTGTACGGCGATGGATTCATTTGTTCGCGTTTCTTAATTAATATTCATATATTTTTTACGTTATCTATTTGTCAAATTAGAAACATTCAAAATTTAAACTGACGGACTCATAAACTGCATCAAAGTTCAGGATTACTTTGATTTTTTATTTTTTTAAATAAGTATGCAAACTTTTTAGATTAAATTATATAAATATGGAGAGACTGGCTCTTAATCTCAAAAAAAAGGAAAATTTAAAAATAGAACTGCAGTAAAACAAATGAACATAGCCGGGAAAAGAAAATTTACTCGTAGTATCAGATTTGCGTGTTATTTATAGCAAAGTTTTAAATTGATTCTCATTGATTTTTTATTCTTTTGTCAATTGAATTATTGTTACCAGCAGAATTGTTGGGTTAGTTTTTTAACTCATCGAGAGTTTTTGAACCATAATATGGATACTTCGTCCGAACAAGCGGCTCATTGGTGCGGGAGGGCTTGGATCAACGAACGATTGGTAGAAATTTAAATTTAAACCAGTCTACGGTTTCTAAAATATACAGAAGGTTTGTGGAGACAGGTTCTTACAGAAGGAGACGTGGTACAGGCAGGACTCGAGCAACCACCGATCGTGATGACCGATTTATTGTTACAACTTCCCTGCGAAATCGTTCCCTCACGTCTGTTAACATCAAAACAGAGCTTAATGAAGTGCGTGGAGTAAACGTGAGTGCACGAACAATAAGAAGAAGGTTAAAGGAAACGGATATCACCCCGTTTAGACCAGCAAATGGTCCAAAGTTGTCTGTAGCTCACAGACAAGCTCGCTTAAGATTTGCGCGTGATCACCTGAATTGGACAGAAGAGCAATGGACCTCCGTATTGTTCACGGACGAGTGTAGGACATGTTTATATGGTGCAGATGGTCGCAGAAGAGTCTATCGTCGACGTGGGGAGCGATATGCTCAAAGTTGCATTGAGGAGCGTGTTCCTTTTGGAGGCGGTTCGTGTATGGTCTGGGGTGGCATATCGATGAACGGGCGAACAGAACTTGTGTTCATAGACATGTTTGACTGCACATCGCTACATAACAGAGATCTTAGAAAATCACGTGGTGCCTTACATGGGATTCATAGGCG
This sequence comes from Dendrolimus pini, assembly GCA_949752895.1. Taxonomy (NCBI): domain Eukaryota; kingdom Metazoa; phylum Arthropoda; class Insecta; order Lepidoptera; family Lasiocampidae; genus Dendrolimus; species Dendrolimus pini. The sequence goes on along the minus strand of OX457129.1, from coordinate 24,478,313 downwards.
AAAATTTTACTTTAATGCAGGATAATGCCCGGCCGCACTGCTGCACAAGTTCGACAATATTGCGAAGAGGTTGGGATACGTACAATGAATTGGCCAGCACGCAGCCCGGATCTTAATCCCATTGAGCATGTTTGGGACAATTTAAAAAGAGCTGTATATGCGAGAAACCCTTTCCCCACGACAGTGGCAGCACTAAGAACAGCACTTTCAGAAGAATGGGACAATATTCCGCAAGATCTTTTAATAACCCTAATAAAATGTATGCGGAACCGATTAGAATCCGTAATAAGGGCACGTGGAGGTAATACACCTTATTAAAACATAAATAAACCCTTGCATAAAGTTTGTGTCTATTGTTAAAACCAATTTTTTAATTAAACCAATGTTCCTTAAATTTCTGTTTTTTCTTCAAAAAAAGTCTTAAGGTCCTTTCCAGTACACAAACTTAAACTTAAGGATATGACCCTACGCTGTTTTAAAGTTCACGAACCAATCTAGAGGTTTCAATTTAAATCTGTATAGAAAGTTTGCATACTTGGTTAAAATATTTATTTCAAAGTCGTCTATTACTTTGATGCAGTTTATGAGTCCGTCAGTGTATTTTGCCTAAAATGGTAGAAGATTTTAATGTAAATTTGCGAGAATAAGCTAAAGAAAGACTGCCAGAGTTGTTTATTTATTTTAAAATTCACTCATAGTTTAACTGAAGTAATCATCAGTATATAACAAACTTAATATGGTCGTTTTTTATTGAATATAAATTTAAGTATATTAATTAAGAGGCGTGAACATGTTGCTTTGTCTTCTACACCAAGTATGTAAATATTACTGAATTGGATTTGATTATTAAAATACATAGCTTCTTAGTATTTTTTTTTTTTGCATGCTTTTATTGATAGAGTCGCACCGGGGTCATAGGAAGGACAATAATATATTATTTATTTGGTATTTTCACTAATATTTTGACGCCTATGTGATATGTAAGCTTGTCATCGCACAATCCCAATCACACTTTTAAAATTAATCTATAACGACCAGAGCTGGATCATTACACCACACAACGTGATCATATATAGCTTTAATGTCATATCCTATATTAGTTTCATATCGGTCATATTCCAAGCATGCAGTTGCATCAATGGCAATTTATACATGTTACACTTAACTATGTAACTTTAGGGGCCGTCCACAAATTGCGTCACACGAATTTCGTGAATTTTCACCCTCCCCCCCACCCTTTCCTTGTCACGGCTGGTCACATTCGTGAGACTCCTCCCTAACCAGTATGAACCAGTGTGACATCACACTGGTTAGGGGCACAATCACATATTTTGTAAATTTACATGAAGAAATTATTAAATTAAACAGCAGTTCTGAGACTAGTTTTATTTCCATTACAAATTAATTTTTTTCATAGTTTAAACACTACCCGCATACAGATAGTTGGAAATATTTTGAAGTTATTCCCTAACAGTTCGAATTTCGTGTGTTAATGCTTAAATTTAAGTTTGAAATGGTTAAATAGATTTTAAAAGTGTGACGTCACGATATTAAGCACCCCTCCCATCCCTTGTCACACAATACCACACTTCGGCTGGATTCGGCTTAGAGATTCACAACGACCACGTTCACGAACGCGGTTTTTCCCGTTCCACTTACTTGCCGGCGTTACAATCGTAAACCCAAATGGAACTGTTATTCGACCCACCTCTTGACATTAGTCGTTGTGAGCGCTGTGTGATCTTCGATGATGACGTCTTTAGTGACGGTTTCGCCACGAGCACGACGACCGCGGTCGCCTTGTGGAACGGCTAACGGAGCATTTTGAGCGTTGTGAGCTACTAATGGAATGCACTGTTCGTCGACCACCTCCCCCCTCCTTAACGTTGACGTAATTCATAGACGGCCTCTTACTAAACAAAATTAATATTTTATATTTCACTATAAATGAATTGGTGGGATAGAATTTGTATACAACTTTAGACCATTGGGATCCGGGTTTGATTCCTGCGAATTTTGAAAATGGTTCTTCAAATGTTTACTCCGACTTGGTTGTTACTAGGAACACCCATAAGATTCTTCTTTTGCTGGAGTACAGCAGATAAGCTGAGGAACCCACCTGATGGGTTGATGATGTTATCCGTACAGAGAGAACGAGTACAATTTCCTTGGCTTCAAAACAACCCAGGACTGTGGGCCGTTTTATCGCCTCTTACAACAATCTGTCCAGCCGGAAGACTTGGTATTCTTTCTCCGTTGATAAAAGAAGACTGGTTCATTATGTTTGCTATTATAAGATATATGTGACTTGCTTGCCTTGAGGACGTACAATGTTTGTATTCGTCTGTCGTATGTGTGGTGTTTAAAGGATCTTGCCTATAATTGAGGTGTCGGGCATACAGGGACCTGAACACGGACGCGTCGCTGAACCTCCACCTGGAGGAGTCGACGGTGCGCTCCGAGAGGATGACGCCGTTCCGTTTCTCCACTGCGCATATCAAGGTACGCAATTACACATCATTCCGATTGTGCACTTAAGTAATTGTAAGACATGTTTATGTACAGTCGCGGAATGAAAATGTTCGTCACCATAAAGTCGTGGACTCGTATTTATTTGCACGAGCACGAGTAAGAAATTGTTTCTTGAAACTGCCAAAATTTTAATAAATACGTTTATAAGATGTAGAAGTAAAAAAGATAATTACAATGTTGACAATGACAGACGCTTAGATTAACAATAAGAAACAAAGAGGGTATAATCACAATGCTGAACATAAATATTGAAAAATGAAACTAATAAAAACGTTTTACATGACTAAACAATCTTCTTGGACAACATTTCTGTGACTTAGTTTGGAAAGGTAACGTGCTCGCGGAACGTTAAATGAATCAATTTGAAAACTGGCGAACACATTCATACCACGACTGTAAGATAAAAGAGCCTGAGATGCATAAATATGAAGTAGGAGAATTTTTAGCTAGACGTGATTGTGGAGATTTTTTTCAGTTCTTCTTCTTAGACAGCGATAACACTGCGAAACGGTGTACATAGTACTGGACCTAGACTCAATTTTTTGCACATACGTTTTTTTAAAGATACGTGAATAATTTCATTCACACTGTGTTCCTCAGGAAAACATTTTTAAAATTCGTACATATTAGTAAAAAAAATACGTAACATAGGTTAACAATTATTAAGTTAAAATTAATTAAAGAAGATTAAGAAGCGCCAGGCACAGAAAGTAGCAGTCCCGGACTACAACACTAATTGTGAGGAGGTTCCCGTTTCTCAAGCACTAAACACTGCATCGGTAGCTTAAACCCTAGGCCCCGCTGCCGGTGGTTATAGTTTTTAAAATTCATATTTTACATATTGTTACGTACGAGCGGGGGTACGCACTTATGGATTGGAAGAAAACACCAGTTTTTAATTTAAAAGCTTTTATTGACTTACACAGCCGCACGTAGTACCTCTCTGTAGGGTTGCCCCTATACGCACGACCAACGATGCGCAGTCCCGACGATAAGTTGTCACACCCTCAATACCGTCGCCGATATTGCGCGGACCACCTCCAATATTATCGCGGGTAGCTCGCTTCTGGTTCCTCCTTCGAACTACGCTAAACACCTCCTTCACGTATCTCTCAACCAAACTTGTCACTAAATTCACTACTTAATCCGTCTCTGTACTCTATTAACCTTCTCTGATAACTCTTTAGTATCGCACTTGTCGTTTCACCGTCTTGGACTGAACTCAACTTTAAACTGCCCGGTAGGCGCGCCTTACGCTGTTTATATACCAGGAAGAATTTTCTAGAACCCATCTATCTATCTCCGTCTTTTCTTTCCCGAACCTTCTGTTCGGGAACTTTCGTTTATACATCTATCCCTTTCTAACATCTATCTATCTCTGTCTTTTCTTTCCCGAACTTTCTGTTCGGGAACTTTCGTTTATACATCTATCCCTTTCTAACATCTATCTCTTTCTTTGTTTCGTCGTCTATCTCTTTCTAAATATATCCGTCCTTGTCTTTTCGTTCTAGATTGTTTTGGATATTTCCAAAAGTTCTAAAACTAACTAGATGGTTCCACCATCATTCGCCACAATATATAGGTATATATATAATATTAAAACAGTCTTTTATAATAGTATTTTCAATATAAATAAATACATGTACATAATATTAAAAATGAATTTCTAATAATTAATTAATTGACATTAATGAATTAATTAATCATAATTAACGGGTTAATTAATATTGTTCAATTAATTAATATTAACGAATTAACAATACAAATTGAATTTCTTTCATTGTAACTTGTTTACGTTTTAATTAATATTAATGAAGCTGTTAATATTGAAAACGAATTGGACTGAAATGTTAGAAAATAAATTGAGATGAGTGGTGGGTGTTACAGGGCAGCGTGGGTTCGCGCGACGTGGTGGTGGTCCGACCCTCGTACCCGGTGGACGGGCTGCCGGCCACCGTGCACGTCCTGTCGCTGGCCAGCGCCCTCGCCCAAGACCCGCAGGCGGCGGAACTCAACGCGTACCCAGGACCCCTTATCAAAGGTCTACTTTACTGTTTTCTCTCGCAGACACATTACAACTATGATGTCAAGGAAGAATATCATGACCATTTAATTGCCTCTGTCTGGCTTTGGGATCGTTTGCTATCATGGTAAATTTCGTAAACGAAATTAGCTCCTTTTTTACCATGGTCTGGGTGTCTGGGATCGGTCCAAAAATTATATTGGGAATGTATAATGTGTGTAGTTGTCTGTCGATTATTAATATTTTCCTATATTTCTCACTACTAAGAACCAGAAGGCATCGTTTAACTACTATGAATATTTGTTAGCTGCTTAATTGAATAGCGTACAATATTCAATGATGCTTGCTTGCAAACTATAGTTCGTCACAGGTCGAGATGGTAATTCTCTATGTTAGTCGATGTTGAAATTTTTTTGGGTACACAGTAAAACTCGGGTGAAAAAAGTATTATAATCTGCCTATTTCAAGTAACATTTTTAAACACAGCCATATCCAAAGTCTGATTGACAAAATATTTATCATATTTTACCCACTATTTCATAATTTTTAAATACTCTCTGGCTTATTTTCCCATGATAGGAGAATGATTTTTTTTTAGCACTTGACAAAGAGGCAATTACGAGCAATAAAGTTACTGAGATCGATAAGATAAAATATGTGGTCGGTTTGGACTCATTCAGCACTAAAATTAAGTACCCCGATTGTCATGTCAACTTGTCGCGAACTATAGGTACTGTGTTGAAAGTAAATAAAACTTTTTACATGTAAGTTCATTATGTAAAAATTGTCAGTTTACGTCGTAGTATTACAATCGAACGTATATGTCCGTTTGCTTGCTTTGCAGGCGTGACGCACAAGAAGAGCGTGGTCGAGTACTGCGAGGTGCGCGCGCGCAGCGGGCCGCGCGAGGCGCCGCGCGACCCCAACGGGTACGGCCTGCTGTGGGCGCTGCTCGCGCTGCTGCTCACGCAGAACGGGGTGAGCGCCTCACTCTTCGGCCCTTATTTTGAATTTGAATTTGGGAAATTATCATGTAGATTGGGGAAAAATTGTATATTTAATTTGTAAATATAACTCGAGTCAACTAAAATTTGTGTAATATGACTGCAGATTGGATGTAATTTTATTTCTGTCGTAATAAATTCATTAAGGAAAATTCTGAAACTAAATCTGAACACTAACTACAATATTAAAAGACTATATACGTTTTACTATGTGCATGTTGTAACGAGATTTTTCAACAATTTAATACAATTGGTTTTGCGTAACTTGCATACTTTGGTTATAACATATTGGTTATCAACTATAATATGGTGTGTTCACAAAACATATCGAGGGCATCATAACATATAGGCGTATACGCACAAATCGCATTTGTTTGTTGTTTGCTGAAAACTATGCATGTTTCAATTATGCAATTATTTACCAGTATGCAAGTGTACCTGAATAGAAGGGTATTCCAAATTTCAGCCTTATACAATTAACTAGTTTTATACATTTTTTTTCCCTGTGAAACTGCACTTGTGTCTGTACGCCCATTTGTTATGAAGCCATCGCCTGCTTATACATAACATATTACCTCTATAAATTACCGTCACCTTCTGGTGTAGTCTATGTTGTTTGTAATTTCTTTATATCCCTGTTATAGGTGGTCGTCGGTACTGATATCGCCGAATTGCTCATGAAGAACACAAAGGAGTATGAGTACAGGACATCTTCCAACAGGCCCACCCCACGCAGTGGTAAATTTTGACACTTTATTCATTTTTTGATGCGCTAACAATGTTGCCAATGTCAATATAGTTTTGGCTATTTTATCCAATTTAATTTCTTGCATTGAGACATCATGAGGCTATTATGGCCAAGTTGCCAAAAAATTGAAGACAGATTAAATAGCTGATGTAAAGTAAATACTTCATGGAAAATGATTACCGTCGTCTATGGATATTTACCATTTTTGTAACTCTTCGATGTATTCTCGTAGATGAGTTTAATTTTGTTATAATAATGTTATTGAATGATTATAAATTTTTATTATATTTGTAGAACTATAAAAATTGAATAAAACAATATCTAACATTGGAGTAGTGTGCACGTCTATCTATACTAATATTAGGAATGCGAAAGTTTCGATGGGTGTTTGTTGTTCAATCACAGCAGAATGGCTTAACGGATCTGGATGAGATAGATTATATTCTGGAATAGGCACATAGGCTACTTTTTATCCTGCAAAATATACGATTCCCATGGGATAACATTAATGCGACCGAAGTGGCGGGCAAAAGTAATCTACAATAAATTTGTAGGGGCGATCGAGTTTATACAAAGAATTATAAGGGAGAAAAATAAGGGGGCTTATTCGGACTTCGATGGACGGATTCAAATTAAACTCGACACAAGGCTATCTTATATCCTCGATCAGAACTTAGGATCGTTATAGTAGCGCGAACGGAGTTGCGCTGGTGGAACTAGGATAGTAATGTGTTGTATATAACTTGCAGATAGTCGGCGGGAGTCGTCGGGGTCGGGTGAGGCGCGGGACGATGGGGCGCGCAGCCCCTCCCCAGACCAGCCCTCCATGTCCAACTCGGACATTACACGTACGTATGGTGTTTGTAGAACTCGTTTAACTTTGAGCTAATCATGTATCGTAAAATGTTTGAGAGACATTGGTTTACTTCCTCAGCCCCCCCCCCCCCATCCTATCCCACCTCATCTTCTATTCCTCTCATCTGATTCCACTATCTCATCCATGTACTCCATCCTAAAGACTGCTAATGCGTGGGTTTCAGGGGTGAAAGGAAGGGGCTGTTGCAAATGTTTATAGGGGACGATTTTCCATTAAGCCTGGCCTGTTTGCCAACTTTTCAAAAAAGTTGTTATGTACTCATTGACTTATTATGTTAATAAGTCAATGAGTATAACGCAATTTTATGTTTTTTCAGAACAAGAATCCGTGAGCTCCCCCGGTCAGTCGGGGATGGATGAGAAGGCGGCTTTGGACCGGATGCGCGAATATCTCATCTACGGGAACAGGCAGGAGGCCTTGGGTGAGACAAAACTTTATTTTAAAAAATAGCTAAAAAGATGCTGATGCTGGAGCGTTTATTTGTTAGTGCCACCGTTGCAATTGACTAACAAACACGTCGTCGTCTTGACAACGACGCAAACGAATTTTCGCTCGCAGATAAAGATAAATAAATGAATATGTATCTATCATTAAAATCTTATGTAGGGACACTCTTTGATATATTCTTCGTTTTTACTTTTATTTTAATTAATTAATTTCGGTTAGAGCTGACGATGAGAGATGAAGTGATGTGCTGGTGTTACTGGGTCACGTGGTGAATCCGCTTGTTGTACGTAATATACATACAATACCACTTGACACTTATTCGATCTTTGGAAGCTCGTAACGTAATTATTTATGTTAGCTTATGCGCGCGCGCGTCACGGGTGATGCGTATAGCTACTTAAACCAGACTGTCGTTGTGATGCGGGTGCGCGGGGTGCGTTCCCTCTCCGAGAAACATACTCCGTCACGCGGTGGCGTGAACAATTAATTTTAATTAATTAACGTTGATTAATTAATTAATTTTAATCAATGTTAATTAATTAACATTGATTAATTAATCAACGTTAATTAATTTTAATCAATGTTAATTAATTAACTTTGATTAATTAATCAATGTTAATTAATTAACTTTGATTAAAATTAATTAACTTTGATTAATTAATCAATGTTAATTAATTTTAATTAATTAACTTTGATTAATTAATCAATGTTAATTAATGAAACTAGTAAATTAAAGAGCAGTAATAAGAACGTGTGTCCGTTCGGGTGTGGGTGTAGAGTGGGCGATGAGCAACCGGCTGTGGGGGCACGCGCTGCAGCTGTCGGCGTTCGGCGAGCGGCGCACGCGCGCCTCGGTGGCGGCGCGCTTCCTCGCGGCGCTGCCGCGCGCCGACCCGCTGCACACGCTCTACTCGACGCTGGCCGCCAACCGCCCGCCGGCGGCCACCGTGAGTCCGAGCCACTTTCAATTTCCAGTACACATGAGGCGACCTCTATGTGTTGTCATCTCAACATTAGCTTATTGTGGAATAAATACGTAGTAAAAATATCGTGTCTATATTCCCAATAAGTGGCGTCCCAATAAATAAAACGTTGCCCCTTTTTAAAATACTTATCTGTCATACTTAATGTTGTATTTTAAAGGATAAATTTGTGTTTAAAGTGTAAAATGTTGTTGTGTATATAAATATTAATAGAGATACAAATGAAAAAATTGGTTTTTACAAATTTTTACAATAAAAAAAAAGAAAAAAAAATTGTTACAAAAGTCATTTATCTGACCATTTTTAATAAATAAAATCGTTTAATTGTTGTTATATCTCTTTTCTAGTGACAGAAATGAATAAATTTAGTTCCCAATATTTATAAAGTTGGACTTCTATAAATACAAATATGATTATAAAATTTGAATGCGCTAGTCTATCCGATTGTAATAGTTATGGTTGTTTGTGGTAGTGCGTGTCGGACGAGAAGTGGGGCGACTGGCGTCCGCACGCGGCCATCATCCTCTGCAACACGTCGGCCAAGCCGGACCAGGACAAGAGGACGCTCGTGCAACTCGGTGAGTCCTCGTAAATAGGGTAAACTTCACACAGTCTAACTATTCAAGATTTTTTAAAATCTTAATATTTTTGATTTCTTAGTCATTTAGCCTTTAGCCGACTTTGCTTCAAGAGTCCGAGACTTTGTTTTTCTGTTAATTTTGCGGTCTAAGTTATACAAAAATGAATATGTCGGCTCACTCGGGCCGGGAGCGAATGACACTGAGTATAATACAATAATAATCTGGAATATTATAATCTGCCCTCAAAGAAGACTGCGATCATCGAACAGCAATTATCGCCCCCAATATACTATTCGCCTCTTGTCCAACAGAGCTTCCGCTCTGTTCAACCGATGAATGCGGTTGCAGACTGCTGGTCGAAGACTGCGTATTTCAAAGGTCCTCGTATGCAGTGACTCCATCCTGTAATACTTTGACGCCGTTTCATTTTCACTTCCGGCATAACACCAACTTCCGCCATCCGTATAACTTCCAACTTCCGGTTACACCATTTACAATATCCGTTAGCTTGATAATAATATTTCTACGTTGACATCCGGTTATACGACTTCCGATTACAACATTTGACTACTTCTGTCATACGGTTGCTTTATAATAACAAATACGATTGTTACAAGTATGTTTATTTCAAACAAATAAACAATTGTAGATTCTTTTCATTTACAAGTGTCGGTCAGATGACCGAAGTGTGCGTTTTATTTTATTTTTAATTTGTCAGGCGACAGCCTGTCGTCGCGTGGTCTCCTGTACTCGGCGCAATTCTGCTACATGTCCGCTGGGGTGGAGGTGGGCCGGCACCCGTTGGCGCCGCTGCAGCCCCCCGAACCCTCCACCACCCCCCAGCAGCCGCCGCCGCGCCTGTCGCTCCTGCTGGCGGACCCCAAGGCCTCCTCACTCGCGCACTTCGCCACGAACAGGGCGATATTCGCCACCGAGATCTACGAGCACGCGCAGTCCCTCAGCCAGGACTATGTCATCACAGAATTACAGGTGAGCTTTTGCTATGTGATACTATATAGATCATTTTTGCTCAACGATTTTTATGTATGTGTACGACCCACGAAAATACCAAAATTAAAAAAAACTTGCAAAACATTATTTAATTAATAGTTATTTATACGTTTGATATATAGGCTATATGTTTTTATCATACTACGACTCCCTTTCGACGGGTGCAAAGTAAAAAGAGATATCTGCAAAATAGCTACTTTACAGGAGAGCGAAAAGATGATTGTATTAACTTCGTTGTATTTGAAAGAACATACGTAGCTGGCTTTTTTTATGTATGAAAATTTATTGAAATAATGTTATATATGCAAAACAAATAATGTCATATTGTAAAGAATTGTTTTATTAAAACGATTGTACAATAAACTAAAAATCATCATTTTGTAGATAACTTTATTTACTTTGCACCCGTCGCTTTAATAACAAACTTGTGGGAGTCACTTACAAGGGTAACGACCCCCAGGTTAAGAATTGATGCTACAGGCGACGGTAACAACTGTTCATTGGGTGGTCCATCTGTCTGTTTGCCAGATTGGTAATATTGAAAAAATCTTTGAATGCACTTGCTAGGTGTAAGGCCATCCACAAAATACATCTCGAAAGTCACTTTCGAGAGACTGCCCTCCCTAGTGTAACATCACATTTTTTGCAATTTTACATATAAAAAAAATTGTTAAATTAAAACATTGGTTTCGTAATTAACAATAGCAGTGCCTGCTCGTTCTTAGGGCCGATTTGCATTGAGCCAGCTACTCTGACTTCAAACTAGAAAGAACCTAGTGCTGATGTTATTCATTCATCATAATTATATACTCCAATTTTTAATTACCTACTAAAATGACAGCTACGATTGATCATTTATTTATGTTGCAAGCTTGGAGCATGATGTTGTTGCAGTCTAGCTCATTCATAAATGAGTTTCGTGGATTGATACTACTCACTACAACACCTAGCTGACAGCCATATTACAATACTATGCGGAGTTTTTGGCGGAAACTGAAAGGAGACGTTGTGCTGTGCAGTTTTATTTTCTAAAAATGTGTATAATTACTCTAAAATGAACAATAGTTGCAATATATTGATATTTTTTGAGTAGAAATTATGTGTTTTTGTGAGAAATGTGAACTGTATAGTCAGATGTGATCTTTCGAGTTTTCACAAGAACTCCATTGAATGGCGTCGGTTGTAGCCTGCAATACAACTGCGCTACTATACGAAGACCTATTAATTAACATGTTTCCGACTGAAAGACTTTGATTCTATGGTCATGAATAAATTAAAAAAAAAAAAACAATACTATGCTCCAAGTTTGCAACTTGTCTTGTAATCTGTTATTTTAGTCCAAGTCAATACTGACTTCAATACTCCCGTGTGAATATTTTGAAGTGAGTGAATCGGCCTTTGTTGTTCGTCAGGTGTACAAGCTGTTGTTGGCCACACGGCTGGTGGACGCCGGCCAGTACGAACGTGCGCTCGCGTACACGGAGCAGGTTGCTCGCGCCGTCACGCGTAATCCTCGCCATTACTCGCGCGCGCTCGTGCACCACCTGGCCAACCTCGCAGACAGGTATGTTTTTTTTTTTTTTTTTTGAGGCACTCTCTGGGCCGTCACTAGGAAACGGCGCGCATCCATCGGGGGCGATAACGCTACCTACTCAACTTCATACAACTAGAAATAACATGGATGTTACATTACTCGCAAAACTTAAATGCGTTTTAAGTGAAGCTAGTTCCGTGAGTTTGCGTTGTTCCAGTTAAATGTTAACAATTGTTATATGTTGTGTTCCATGTGTAAAATTTATAATTTATTGTGTACTACATAGTGACGCGTACGAACTTCAAAGACGCATTTATTTTTTGCTCGTACTATACTTGCTTACTCCAACTGGACATGTGACAATGAATTATTCATAAAAATTGATAGTCTTGAACAAACGTCGTAAGCTGGTTCCCGGAATGCTTATTACGACAATGCTTCATGCGGCGTCCATGCTTCCTTCGCCACATCCGGTGTCATTCTCGCGTTGCAGTATAAACACGTCGGGTTTTTGACGTTGATTGATCTGTCAAACAAAATCTGTTCAATCGTACAGAGTATAGGGGACAAATAAATGCATATTTAGACGTTTCAAGACTGACGACACATCGGTATAACGTCGATCCGACGCCGAAAGCAGTGTTAAACGTCGATCAATCCTACACACTTCGGCGTCGATGACAAACTACGATCTGAGAAACCGATCATTATGTTATATATATGCTATCATGATACTTTCAAAATATTATAGAAATAATTTTAATTACTGTTTAAACAATAATGAATACCTTATTTGTCTTACAAATGCTAGAAGCTTCGGCGATTCGTAAAATGATAAAAACTATTTTAGTCAGTTGATCTTTGTAAGACGTGTATTTGGTTCAGGCTGAAGTACCACGACCCGTCGCTGAACGAGGACTCGCCCCTGGAGGAGGGGGGCGAGGGTGCGGACCCCTCCCCCCGCCACCAGCAGTGGCTCGACGACGTCAAGGGCGTGGCGCACATGCTCACGGTACACCAATATAATTAATTAACAAGTCGCGTGAAAGCTTGTAAAGTCAATATTAATTAATTTATATTAATTAATTATTTAATAAAAAATAATTATTAATATTAATACAGGTGTTGTTTTTTGATTATAGTAAGGTTTTCACCGAGTCTTTTTTATTCATTAAAGTTAAAGGACTACTACATTTCATTTCGGTTCATTTACACCTGTATGTATTATATGAGAAATCAATTCTTGCAACATAAAATTGATATGTCTGAATCAAAATATTTTCTGTGGTACTTTCGTAATATTATTGTTTAGATAAGTAGAATACATATTGGCATTAGTAAATTCAGTTGATTTGTATTTGTATTCGAAAATTGTAGGTAGCTCCTTAACTGACTGATTTGATTTGTGCTTGGGATTTTATTGTATAATGCAATGTTGGCATGGTGTTTATACTAACGGAATGCGTGTGAATGTAGGAGACGGCGTCCCAGGCCTCCCAGCAGGCCACCCCGCACCACCAGCCCAATGGCCATTACACCCAATATGGTTGGATAGAACAGGTCAGTACACGCAGCATGAATGGAATTTATAGAATTTAAAAATAAAAAAAAGTAGAACAGAATAGATAACACTTTATTGTATACCAACATAAAAATAAACTTCAGACTAAACTACTAATTATGCATAAAGGGCGGTCTTATCGCTAAAAAGCGGCCTCTTCCAGACAACCCCAGGAATATTGGGATGATAATAGCGATTGAGGTATATGTAACCTAAAGTATATTTACATTTTAACAAAACATATATTAATAAAAAATCAATGATTCCAAAGAATTTGTTGAATACGGGCCTGATATTTTCATGGACCAAGTTGCAAACCAAGATATAGTATTTAATGTAATTAAATAAAACTTTATAATAATTATTACAGTACGCACACCATTGATATGCGTTTAGTGTGAAGTTGGCTCTCTGTGTTGCGTAGGTTTCATCTAGTGTTACTGTTTATTGCACGTTATGAGTTTGGTGTGAGAGAGACTGCATGCGAGTTTGGATAGCGATCGAGCTAAAGCGCAACACTCCCCATTCAGCTCTATTTGCGAACCTTATAACTGACTGTGTTCTGCGCGATGACCTATACGAACTTCAGGGACGCATTGAAGTTTTGTTCGTACGCTGATTTGACAAAGATGTTCTCAGCGACTATATGTAGCACGCTACGTGTGCTACGAAGCTACAGGGCTACGATTATTTTATTATATTTATGGCTTGGCAACTAGGCCTTTAAGTCAGATCTTAGTCTACAATATAGTTCCTTCATTTTCTTAAGCCTATGTGTAGCACAGCTGAACTGTAGGTAATCAGCTAGTGCCATTCAACGGAGTTCTTGTGACAACTCAAACGGCCACGTTTGACTATACAGTTCACATTTCTCACAAAACACATAATCACTACTCAAAAACTATCAATATCCTACAACTATTGTTCACTTTAGAGTAATTTTACACATTTTTAGAAAATAAAACTGCACAGCACAACATCACCTTTCAGTTCCCGCCAAAAACTCCAGGGCTACGATGATGAGAAATTATTATAGTGCTGTCACACGCACGCTGTTTTCTGGTACTTCGGCTTCAAAAATTTATTCTTAGTTCAATAAACTTTTAATTATAGCGATTTTATTGTACCTCCAGGCGCCCCAATACCAGCAAACGCCGCAGGCTTACCCCGAGCCCTTAGAGGAGACGCCGGACTACGCCGCGCAGTACTACCAGCAGCAGGCGCAGGGGCTGGGGCAGGGGGTGGGGCAGGGGGTGGGGCAGCCGAGCCCGCAGCTGGCCGCGCCCCCCGCCCCCCCGCCGCCCGAGGAGGGCCAGTACGCGTACGAAGAGTGGCCGCGGGCCGAGGAGCACCCCGCGCAGGCGCACGCGGACCCCTACTGGCAGCAGGACGCCAGCTACGGATACGAGGTAGGCATTGCATTGTTTTCTTGTCGGATACTCGAAGACAAAGGAATCTTCATGGAACACCGGCACCTGACCTTACTGACCGTACATTTGCACTACTATCGGTTAAAAGTTGACATTAGTTCTGTACAGGTAATGTTAAAATTTAACCGATGGTAAGGCAAGCTAATGAATAATATTATATATAAACAGGCCAAACATCTCGTGTGTGTTTATTGCTGTCGACGAAAAAGTTGAAATTTTAAAGTCAAATCACTAAAATAAAATCAATGGTGTTGTGTCATGTCAAGTGTAGTGATGCAACTTTCCTCAAAATGTCGCCTCACAATCCTCGAGTTAATAAGATACATGCTGTATTTTGCAGTGGAACTTTCTATATGCAAGTCGGACTCGCACACGGCCACTTGTTTTACTTGGGTTGGGTTTAATTTAAGTTCTATTTTCAATAAGCTACTATTACACAAAAATATTTATGTAGTGCAATGAATTGTTAGTTTGCGATTGAACTCAATTTCTTTACTGTTTGACATTTCATGTGTTCAAAAATCTTTTCTCATGTACTTTTTTGAAACATTTCAAATATGTCGTGTGTACGCGGACTGTGTTCACATTCAGTTCATTCGCATCATCGCATTCTGTCGCGAAAGGCATCTGGTAATGCCCCGCCACACTAACCGACCACTCATCTCTGTGTGCGTCTGCCTGTGTTGTGGCCGGTCTGATTGTTGCGTGCCTAATGCGTGTTGTGGTGGTGGTGGCAGGGGCAGGGCAGGGGGCAGGGGCGAGGGGCGGGCGCCCCCCCGCGGCCCCCGCCGCCCACCGCGCGCGTGCCCCCCCACACGGCCGCCGCCCCGAGGCCGGACGCCTTCGAGCTGCTCGACCTCCACCAGTCGCCCGCGCTCCGGCGCCGCGTGCACACGAAGCGGGACGGCGCCGCCGTCGGCTTCGCGGCGCCTGCCGTCCGTCCCGCCCCCAAAGCCCTCTCCCGCGGCAGCAGCCTCGAATCGAACACCAGTAAATCTCCAACGAAGAAGGCGCAACTGTCAGACCTGGACATCCACATCGCCCACAGCCCTAAACTCACACCCGTCCTGAGACCGAAGCCCAACTCCCCGTACCTCATGGAGATGACGGAGAGCGACCGGCGTTACGGCCGCGTCATATCCAACACGGTGGACAGATGGGCGAGACGAACGCACGCCGATCAGACCGAGTACAAACCTCTCGTCTTTGGAGGCACCTACCCCATAGAAGTGCCGACGTCACCCCCGCAACAGAACCCGAAGAAACCCACGGCAGAAGTCGAGGCCACCTTGGCCTCGGAAGCTCATCGCCGCGAACTTCGGAAGACGATAGAGCAGAGCTTGGACAAATTCGAAGCTTTACTGGCGAAAAGAGAGATGGACAAGGAGGCACGCCGGCAGGCCTTCTCCAAGAGAGTGGTCGATACGTTCGATATCGACGAGCCGATGGATTTTAATGAACTCCCAAAAGCCAATTTAAAGAAGAAAGATGTTAAATATTACATGTCGGGGCCCAAGACGTTTAACATAGACGAGCCGGTGTCTTTCATTTAATCACATATCGCTTTTACGTGTCGACACAATAATGCATTTAATTGTTTCCTTAGATTAGGACAGTGGATTTCAAAGTGCAAACTGAAAGGTCCCCCTTATAACGAAGATAAATAATTTAATTAATACCATAACTAAAATTGCTTATGAAATGTAATGATTTCTTATTAGATGTATCTTTTTTTTATTTTTATGTAGAGCCATGCCTTTTTAGTAGTAGACGTGGTAAAACCATGTTGGAATCATTATCTCAATTATAATTTTACAGTCGTGTGATATCATGCTCTCACAGTTTACCGGTGTATGAAACACCGGTAATGAAAGTTCCGGTAGCCCACTTTCCCTTTCTTCTATCTTATCCCTCATTGTTTTTTTTAGCCAATCCGATTGAAGGATCATGGGCCGATTGAAGGACCATGGGCCACGCGAAGGGGGTTAAGTCGCGACCCATGTGCGGGATTCGCCAAGTCGGGGTAGCATTAGCACCTCTAGGCAGAACTAAAGATGCTATTGCCACTCCTCAGTTAGGGATACTCACTAAAACCCCTGTATGTTCGTTCGGGAAAGTAAAAGCTTAAGGCCTCTAATGCCCGCTACATATGTAACGACTTCAGACTGTGTATTAAAATCGAACGCCTCTAGTGTTTCCACACGCCACCGATATCGGCGTTGTCAAGTTTCCGCGTAAGTTCACGCAAGAAACATGTCATAAACTATGAAAGATGATGACGAACTTGCGATATTGGGCCTGATTATGTGTTTAAAAAAAGTCGCGGAGTGTGTGGTATAAAGACTGGCTCATGAAAAGCTATTTTCTCATACCAACTTATTACATAAGTTGAATTTCGCTCAGCAAGATTGGCATAGTTATTTTTGAATGAATGCCTCCTGCATACCTAGATCTGCTGGCATTATTTACCTTACTAAAACTGTGCAAATGCAATCGACAATGATTTATCTAAATTGCAACTGCCACCGATGAACGATAATGTGCAACGACTTGACATGACATGACTATGACGCGATAGATAAATCGCCGCAAATCGGCTTACACAGATATATCGTTACTTTTGTAGCAGGCATTAGGCCATATTCATTTCCGGGGAACTACTTTATCCCCCGGCACTATCCTATCTCCCTGTACTTTTCTTCCTATCTTATTACCTCTATTCTCTCCCTCTATTGGATCCTAGAGGCTAGTAATGCGTTGGTATCACTTCCGGTGTTGCACGTTAACCATTTTCCTAAAGGCGGGAATTATTATTAGCTAGTACTTCCCTATATAGAGTTCGAATATTCCATTTTGGGGGTCCTATGTACAAGGCACTTGGGAATCACTGATCGTTAGATTCGTGATGTATTTAATTTCTCTGTGATAACAAGATCTGAATTTCGAAATCTAAAATAATTTATTAATTTCGATTCAAAATTATTTATTTCGTGATTTAGTATATTTTCAGATAGCGCATAACCATATACAATTTATTGAGTAGTTAAAAATATTGTATCCGTCTTTGAACTTTAACATTGTTAGTTGTTTTTCGTAAATCTTTTATTGATATTAAATGTTTGATGTGAAAATTTTCTTTTCATATAATCCTTACTTAGATAACGATAAAATTACCTCCTAATATTATAAGAAGAAACTAATTAAAAAGAAGACCAGAAACCATAAAAGTTCTTGCTGAAAACTTCGAAAAAAAACTAGGATCATATTTTTTTTTTCAATCGTGGCGTCGACGCATTCAGCATTGATTTCGCCAATTTCAGAGTAAAAAAAGACAGGTGCTTAATCCAATTCCAATCAACAAATAAAATTTTGATCAGTAATGAGGAACATGAGGAGGAGGACATGTAAAAAGTGTGATGGGGAGGACTGGAAATATGTTTGTTAATACACTTAACACTACTTACAAATAAACAGTTTCATCAGTTTGCGAATTTTGTATGTGTGTTGGTCTTTAACTGGAAACGCTTGTACAGTCTATGTCTGCTTTACTAAACCTGTGGCCCCGGTGACATACTAATAGTATAGTTGTACAATTGCCTTGACAACCAATCTGGCTATAAATCTCCATAGTAGTAACCACTTTCCATCAAGGCTACGTTCGATTATAGACTGACCGTTACAATCGTAAGCTCAAGTGGAACGGTTATTCGACCGACCTCATGACATGGGTCGTTGTGTATTGTATGATCGAAAATGATGTCATTAGTGACGTTTTCGCCACGATCACAACGACCGCGGTCGCCTTATGGAACGGCTAACGAAGCATTTTGGGCGGTGTGAGCTACTAATGGAACGCGTTGCAAATGGACCGCAAGACTGCGTTCACTGTTCACTATTTCGCTCGTGCATTATCACATCTTGAAGATATATGAATGAATAATTTACTTATGACACATCTGAAATTCCACAAAACTTGAGAATAAAATTACGTATGTTTCATAGAAACATAATATTGATTGCATGTATACATTTCTATATACTGGTGGTCGCCCAGTTGTCGAAATACGACCATAACTAATTTAAATTATAAGTTTGAACATTATTAAGGTTCTGTTGTCAAAGACTGTACTTCTATAATCACAGTTTTCGCCAAGGCTACACTGTTAATTTGACTTTAACAATAAACAAAAGAGTATATGTGTGCCAAATCCACAGTAGTGTAGTGTGTAATGTCTTGTTTATTGATTTAATGTAATTTTTATACATAATTTTTAAAAAAAATAGATTTCTGCACTCCTTCTCTATATAAACTGTAAGTGTGCAAAATTTCATAATCCTCCTTCCGCGCAATTTCCGTAAAAAGAGGTATGAAGTTTTAATTAATGATAACAAATAATCGTTGTGTTGTTTTTTGAATCTTTGAATCTAAATGTTATTTTTTTTATAAAATAACATATTTTTATATAGATTTGTCGTAAGTAAATTGTGACAATTAGTATATATTCAAAAATGTCACAATGCGTATATTTATAAAATTTATCATAATCGATATAACATCATTTGCAATGATATTTCAATATCGTCATTGGAAGGGCTGCCACCTACAGCTGCTGTCAGGATTTGTCTTTAATTAATCCACTAAGCCCCCAAAGTGTCGGTGATATTAATCATAAGGCAGTGAGAGTTATGTGTTTATTATTGTTTGCGTGCATGTATTTGTGAAAACTTGCTTGAGCTTGGTTCATATTATCAATGTTTTTATCAGTACATATCGCGTGTTTCATTGTAATTACAGAAAGAGGAATAATTATTCACAGCTTTGAAATTAATTTAAATGAGAGAATAAAGTACATACATACATTGAAGTTTGCAAAAATCGAGCACTACGTTTTGCTTGAAATAAAAGATTTGATTAATTTTAATGTACTAGTGGTCGGCCGTGGTCGAAATTACCATAATAATTTGTTGTCAAAGACTTAACTTCTATAATCACAGATTTCGCCAAAGCAACAATAAACAAAAGAGTATATATGCGTGTGTGTAATGTTTTTATTTATTTAATGTATTAAACAAATTCGAAACTATATTATTGAAATGAGATACGTATGCTTTACCCAGTTTATTTTATTATTGTATAAAATTTAATAAAAACACTAACAACATCGTAAACATACTTTAATGTCTATTTTTTTCTATGTGATGCCTTTTTTCACAAACCAATCAAGCTAAGACAATAGTTACAAAACATTACTGATTATTCTGTTATGTATATAGTAAAAATCGATTGCTCTTCGTTAGGCTTGCTGAAAATTAAAAACGGCTTGACCAATTTTGATGAAATTTTGTATGTGTGTTTAGGTGTGTCCCGGAAAGGTTTAGCTTCACAATCGGCGCCGGTAGGTGGCGCTGCAATCGAGTTTGAGATTTTTGTGTTTATGGGCAGGATAACGTCTGCCGGGATTCCTAGTTTAATAATATTATGTTAAATATCAACCAAAAGCTATACAGAAAGTTAAAGTGATAAATAACACGGATGCATGTAAAATATATGATTGAATTTCTCTGCTTTGTATTTATAATCGATTTTTTGCAATCGATTGTACAGAAGCCAACGTTCCGCATCAAGTGCATGCGGGTGTTGAAAAAATCTCTATCATTGGTTTAGTTTTATTGTGATGCTGAAGAGGCAAGCATCTTTGTCGTTTTTGTTTATTTTATTTATTGCGTTAAAAAGTCTCAGTTTTGAAAATCTGTGGATATGTGATCTCTTTGAGTCCATTTTGATTGAGGTTTGTTCTTTTTAGTTGTGTATTGCACTAAGGACCTATCAAATCGGAGTTCGGTGTCTCGCTAGACATTTGAAGATATAAATTGAACTTTACAATTTGCTTACGATAAATCTGTATTATACATATATCAACAAATATATTACGAATGTTTCACACAAAACATCATTTAGATCTCGTATAATATTGTTACACGCCGACAAAGTGAATGCACACCTGTAGCTTAGCTTATCTTTCCCTTATTTTAACTTCTTTTGTTTACTTTGTGTTTAAATTTAGTGATTAAGAAAAACATCCTATTGTTATTGTACTCGTTTGTTATGGCCGCAGGTGTGCAGATTACGTTTTCTTGGAAAACTCCGTCCACGCGGTCGATTGTTGTAGGGGGTATTGTACAGTTTAGTATAAAACAATGCCCGAACGGAGGAATGAGGCAGTCGAGCGAGGATTACGATACGAGCAAGACGTGTACATTCGGTAAGCTATATACTGACGGACTTTGCGCGTGTTATTGAATCGTGCAGTTTGTACTAGTTGTGTCCAGTTATATTTGTACCTGCGCTATACGTGTTTGTATAGTTCTAATAAATTCAATAGTAATTCCAATTTTATTTTTTTATTCGAGTCCCGCACTCGTAAAATATATTCACAAGAATACAATTCTTGTAGAAATATATAAGAAATCAAATTAAAAATGTAAATCGTTCGTTATTTTGTTGTTGAGATTTGTATAATAATGATTTGTTGCAAGTAAATTCTGTCAATTGACATATAGATAGATACAGGCTAGCAGTCTAGAAACGTCCCACTGCTGGGCTCGGGTTTCCCGCTATAGGGGAACGGACAGTATACCCGCCACGCTTGTCCAAGGCGGCTTGGCAGGTTTGACACATCGGTTATCTCGATGCGCAGGTTTCATCACTATGTTCCTTCACCGTTGTTAGCACGTGGTAATTGTAATGCTTATTATTAGTCTGAGACTTCTATACTTTACTTTGTTTTATTTATAGAGAAATTTAAAATATTTACGTTCTTTTTTATTAGCAATAATAGTTATCATTGTATGGACTAAATTTTTCTTTCTTTATATTAAAATTACGTTTTCACGGTTTTAAGCGCAGCATTTATTTGATTTTTATTTCGACGTTTCGGCTATTTTACAGTATCCGTGATCACGGAAGACAAAAATCAAAATGTAGTAGCAGTCGCGAAAACTTAAGAAAATCATATGTGATTTCTCTAGTATAATGTAACTATTGTCTTAGATTGATCACTGCCTTTTCTATACATGCGCGGTATTGCACGAGTATCTTGATTTATGTGCCGTACGTACACAGTATCTTGATTATGGTACCGTACCAATGCAGTATCTACATAATGGTACCGTACGTTCACAGTATCTTGATTATGGTACCGTACCAATGCAGTATCTTGATTATGGTACCTTACGTACACAGTATCTTGATTATGGTACCGTACCAATTCAGTATCTACATAATGGTACCGTACGTTCACAGTATCTTGATTATGGTACCGTACCAATGCAGTATCTTGATTATGGTACCTTACGTACACAGTATCTTGATTATGGTACCGTACTAATGCAGTATCTACATAATGGTACCGTACGTTCACAGTATCTTGATTATGGTACCGTACCAACGCAGTATCTTGATTTTGATACCGTACTTACGCATACGACACTGTTACTTGGTTACTATATCTTACTATCCATCCCATTACCTTACTATCGGTAGAAAATTGACGTTACTGGTAGTTCTATGGAGTATATGTCAAAATTTCAACCAGTATGGCAAATGAATGTATGGTAAGATATAGAAACACGTACTGCCGCGCACATCGGTATGCGTACGTTGGTTGGTTGCGACAGGCGGAGGAGGCGCGCCCCACCATCACGATGCCGGGGGCGCCCGCGGCCAAGCAGCCCCACTACCAGGAGTACGATGACGACAGACCGCCAAGTGCCGATGTAAGTCGCTTCACTTGTCTTTGGAAGGTATTCTGGTGATGGTTTTATCAGAGGTAAACTGGTACAGTACTTGCAAAAATTATTTGCGTTTCAAGAGAACTTAGCTCCATTTATAAAGAGGCTGTCATAGGGAACCCTTTCTAAAAGTAGGATAATTAAAATGAAATTATTATTTTTAAGAGACGACTGTTTAGATTGGCAGATCGATGAAGACTGGTGTGAAATGGATGACCAAATGGGTATGAATGTGATGTCTAAACGAAATAGGTGTGAGGTCGGCTGAATGGGGTGCATAGAATATCTATAATAGAACGTAGGTCTCTAAACTCTATCCTGACTATCTTTTGTATAACGTTTTTGTCTTGCCAAGCATGTAAGGAATTTATGTAGATATGTTGTAGTATAAATTTTAGTACGTCATGTTATTATTATATCTATAATAATATTTTTCTTTCCTTTCATTGTGTCTTTGTCTTATTGAGTATGCACTGCTTGCTATAACTCCATTAATTCTTCGAAAAAAAGAGAGTTTGAGTTGATAAATAAGAATAACAAGTTTTAGCTAGACGTGTTGCGAGGGAGTTTCTTGCTGCTTCTTCTCCTCAAGATCAACAACACGTTGCGAAGCAATGTACATAGAATAGAAAGTAAAATTAAATTTTGACTTGTATGTATGACCTTCCAAAATGTTCTCCAGTAGAACTTATTTTGAATAAAAACTTTTGAATTTCATGATACACATGTCTTAATGTCGCCGATGTTAGGGGTATGAAAGAAAACGTAAGTGATATCGATGGATTTACTTTGAGGGAACTTCGCTTTTAATTTAAATATGTCAATTACCAGCAGCAGACGGATCGGGAGACAGATACACCCAAAACGGCGAAACAGGAGAACAAGTCCAAGGATGACGAGGGCAAATCGAAGGATGGCGCGAAACGTGGTGGAGGATGGTTGGGAGGCATCCTGACGAAGCTGTCGCTGCGGCCCCCCAACCAGATGATCCTGCCCGACGACAAGAACCCTACTGTAAGTGCCAGCAGAGGCAATAGGCGCTTTGCCGACTTGCCCACGCTTTTGTAATACTTTATACACGGTGGTGGTATAGCAATCATTCGACTTACGTGACGTGCAAGTTTAGACTATTGTACAGGACTTATCCAATTTACTCGTATATTTCAAGAAAAATAAAAATCTACGTGCACCGGAACACAAACCAACTTGAATGATAATTTCTTTTTATTTTTCCTCCCACCCATTTTGGAGTTTTTGGCGGGAACTGAAAGGTGATGTTGTGCTGTGCAGTTTTATTTTCTAAAAATGTGTAAAATTACTCTAAAATGAACAATAGTTGTAGGATATTGATAGGTTTTGAGTAGTGATTATGTGTTTTGTGAGAAATGTGAACTGTATAGTCAGATGTGATCTTTCGAGTTTTCACAAGAACTCCGTTGAATGGCACTAGCTAATTACCTACAGTTCAGCTACACATAGGCTTAAGAAAATGAAGAAACTAAATGTATATTATAAACAAAGATCTGGCTTAAAGGCCTAGCTGCCAAGCCATAAACCTAAATAAAATAAAAAAACCCACCCATTTTAATAGCATATAAAATATTAGAGCTTGGCATGTTTGCTGAAGAGTTTCTTGCGCCGCTTCTTCTCTTCAAGCCACAACATGTTGCGAAGCGGTGGTAAATTAGACTAGGCTCCCATATAGTAAATAATAACCATGAACAAACTTAAAACTAAATAACTAAAATGAACAGGTTGGCGTTAGGCTTAATAAAACTTTAACAATACTCATTGACACTTGACATCTTCGTCTTCCGTGATGACGGCTACTGAAAAGTGGCCGAAACGTCAGAATAATAAAAAATAGTAAATTACTGCGCTTAAAACCGTTAAAATTTAACTTATTATTGTAAATATTGAATTTAATTTCTTGTCATTCTTGAGGATTTATTTCCATAATATATGAATATTATGTTAAAATATTTATATTCATCTTTTTATTAAAATTTAATACTTTAATGAACTCCTATGCATTGATAGGTTTTAGTTAATAGATTCGGATGGTCCAGTAGCCAAGTTCATAGAAAATTATGTGTTTAGCGTGATAGAGTACCACTTAAAAATTAACCAAACGCGCTAGATTTCTTTAAAATCAGTTTTTATTATGTTTGGTGAAAACTATATATTTTAATTATCTATTCGTGAAATTGATTTTTTTATATATACATGTATTTATTGAAAAATATATTCATCTTTAAACCTAATAAACAAAATAATCTTATTTTTATTTATGTATATTTTTGCTTTGCAATAAATATATTTTATGTTATTGGTGTTTTATTTTATCCTCAGGGAGGACTCTTATTTACAATAACCTATATGCTATATAATAAATTATTTCTAAGTGTAAATTTAAGAAGAAAATAACAGATTTTGTAAATCAAAACTTACTGACTCCCTCTGTCAGCGATTTGCTATATACTTTATATGAGTTTATTTATAATTTAGTTGATTTTTAAGTGTTTAGTTTAATTTATAATTTAGTTTTATTTTCAACACAAGTATTATTTTAACTTGCATTTTTTTAAATTGATTAGTTAACGCCGTAATAGCGTTTTCAAAGATATACTAATATTCTTTGAACACATAATTGCCGCATTTTATATCATCATCGATATATAAATAATGCTATGTACAATTATTATATAGAAAAATATAACTATAATGATGAAGCATATTTGTAAATAAATAAAAATCTGTATTTGATCCCAAACATAATTTTAGTTTAAGAATTAAATGTTATAAATAAGTCTTACGATACACAAATTTCATAAAATGTAACAGAGGGAGACAGGAGTCCAAACTGAGTAAACGCCGTCCTATGGAAACTACAATGTTTCTGAGGGTCTAAAGCGGTCAACTTTGGAGAATCGCTTAGTGAAATTGACACTTGCCTAAATATACTGGTAGTTGTAAATTTGTAAGACTTAGCATAGAGTTCCATTTTATGTTTTGATATATTCGTCATTAGCTTCTGCCCGCAACTTCGTCTACGTGGAATAGTAAATAGAGTAGGTTAAAAATCCCCCGATTTGGTAACATTATTCATTGGTGCTTCGTTCCTATTGGTCTTAGCGTGATGATATAGCCTTCCTCTATAAATGGGCTAACTCTGAAATAATTTTTATATTTTCATATCTATATTTTATATAGATATGAATCTGCGTTAACTAGCTCTTTAGGCCTTCTTACCATAAGTTTCTTGTCGAAGCAATGTGTGGGCAAAATGAACTACAATTTGAACAAAAATGTATGTATGTGCATGGTGTGTGTGTGTGTTTGTACTAGATCGTGTGGGACGCGGAGAAGAAGCGCTGGCGCAACGTGGACGGGGACGCCGAGGGCCCGGAGCAGCCGCCGCCGCCGCCCCCCAAGACCGCAGACCTGCCTCCGATGATGCAACCGTGAGTTCATACATTATTTGAAACTAGGTCGTGTAACTTGCCTCTGGCACCTCAGGTGTCGACTTAAACTACAAAAATGATGAAAATTACGACGACGACCAAAATCACCAAATTGATCGAAACGACGATAGTAACGTCACAAAATAAACAAAACCTATCCTATTTTCGGGATAATCCCTGTTATTATTTTTCTGTCTGTCTGCCCATCTGTCCGTTATTTTTTTATTGCACGAGTCCAGAAGACGGCCCCCTTGATGGAAAACGGTTACCATCGCCTATGGATATTTGCAACACCACAGTTGCTACAAATGCGCTCCTGCTGAGTTAAGTTTTCTACTGGACCGATTTGGCTGAAACTCAGTATGTTTGTTATATATTTTCGACGCCCAGGATGAATATAGGATACTTATTATCCCGAAAAATGGCATAGTTTCCGGGATAAAAAATATATTTGTCTCTCTGTTTGTTATGCTTTTACGGGGAAAATATTCGACCGATTTGGCTGAATTTCGGTAAATATGTAATTTTAATAACGACGGTGGACAAGGGATACTTTTCATCCCGGATAATGGGATAGATTTATAATATATATAATTTCGTTATTTTTGAATTAACAGGAACGCGTCGCCGCCGCTCCAAGCGCCCGCAATGGGTGGCCCTCCGGCGGCGCCCACCTCCAATATATTCAAAATGCAGAAGGGCAGACGTGAGTATTCGTTTTCAATCACCACGTGATTAAAATATTTTTCTTGGGGGTGTCCAGTTTGTGCGATGAATGTGAAACTGTATATGTCCTAACATCTATAATACGTACCATGTTGTTAAGCAAATATGTAGTATGCGGCTTTGATAATTCAATTAAGTGCTATGTCAGTGTGTGACGTCATTTCAGTGGGCGTTCCAGTGCGACCTGTTCAAATGATTGTATTATCCGTAGACATAAAGAAATCGTACGTGGACGTGTTCAACCCGTCGGGGGCGGCGACGCGGCCGCTGCCCCCCGCCGCGGAGGTGCTCGGCCCCGCGCCCGCGCCCCTCGCCCCCGCGCCCACCTACTTCGTGCCTGCGTCCGCGCCTCTCACTCAGGTATACACATACACAACACAACGCCTTTCATAACGTACCGCTCACCCAGGTCAAAACATACACAACGCCTTTCATAACGTATCGCTCACCCAGGTGAAAACGTATAACGTACCGCTCACCCAGGTGAAAACATACACAACGCCTTTCATAACGTATCGCTCACCCAGGTGAAAACGTATAACGTACCGCTCACCCAGGTGAAAACATACACAACGCCTTTCATAACGTATCGCTCACCCAGGTGAAAACGTATAACGTACCGCTCACCCAGGTGAAAACATACACAACGCCTTTCATAACGTATCGCTCACCCAGGTGAAAACGTATAACGTACCGCTCACCCAGGTGAAAACATACACAACGCCTTTCATAACGTATCGCTCACCCAGGTGAAAACGTATAACGTACCGCTCACCCAGGTGAAAACATACACAACGCCTTTCATAACGTATCGCTCACCCAGGTGAAAACGTATAACGTACCGCTCACCCAGGTGAAAACATACACAACGCCTTTCATAACGTATCGCTCACCCAGGTGAAAACGTATAACGTACCGCTCACCCAGGTGAAAACATACACAACGCCTTTCATAACGTATCGCTCACCCAGGTGAAAACGTATAACGTACCGCTCACCCAGGTGAAAACATACACAACGCCTTCCATATCGTACTGTAACTAATTAAAATACTACCTACCTAAATGGAGTTTCCTATCTCGCTCGCGCATCAGCACGTTCCTAAAGATATAAATTGACAAAATTCACTTTCGCCAAATAGATACTTATTACATCAATCTTAACAATAAAATTAGGAATATTTCACATAAATTTCATGTTCACTTCGTATACATTTTTATTTTTATACATATATAAATCACTTGTCATTTTTTTTTTATATAAAAATTAAATTCTTGTCTGGATCAAAATGGTTTTTTGTGAAAAATTTGTAATATTAATATGTGGAATACAGATTTTTACCTAAGTATATCAGATTATGTTTATCTTCAAAATGTAGTAATACGCGAGCGAGATAGCAAACTCCGTTTAGGTTATGAAACTAAAAAATATTATATATAACCAACTATATTGCTGTTTTTCAGGTGACTTAATTTTTGATTATTTTACGAATGAAAATTGTTAACTGGTTTACAGAATACTTATACAATAATAAAACGTAATATAATGTGATAATTTGAAATACATCACTAATAAAAATACCGTTGGTATTATATATGTAACGCTACTCTCGATATTTATAATAACATAATACAATGCAGAATGCAATTATTATTGACTATAACACTGTTTCAAGCCAAACACTCAATAGGTGTTTGAATCACATCACTGGGCAACCCACCAGTCATTTAAACTATAAACTTATTACAACAACTGGTATCGGTTAATACTAATTCTCGCTAACCAACTCGGTAGACCGACCTCACTCGTTCCGAAGCGCCGCACTGCCCTCACGCAAAATATGATGGATTTACTGGATAGTCAATAAAATCACTCACTCATTCGATATAGTGAACATGACGGCTTCTGTGGTTGAGCGGGCTAAGCCTTTACCACAACGCATAGGCTCCAGGTTTGGGTGTCTGGGATCGACCCCATTTCGGGATATACATCGACGGGTGCAAAGTAAAAAGAGATATCTGCAAAATAGCTACTTTACAGGAGAGCGAAAAGATGGTCGAATTAACTTTGAAAGAACATACGTAGCTGACTTTTTTTACGTACGAAAATTTATTGAAATAATGTGATATATGCAAAACAAATAATGTCATATTGTAAAGAATTGTTTTATTAAAACGATTGTACAATAAATTAAAAATCATCATTTTGTAGATAACTTTATTTACTTTGCACCCGTCGACATTATGTGTGTGACTTTCCCGATAACTGACCCTGGCGCCTCCACCTTTGCAGACGATCCAAGTGCCGATGTTCTCCCCCTCCCCGTCCCCGTCCCCGTCCTCGTCCACGACCCCGCCTTCCACTCCGCACTCACCAACTCCGGCAGAGGTAATCGAAGTTGTAGTGCAATAGTTACAAGATGGCGCTGTATGATAATTGAGGTCGCAAACGATTCCCGACGCGTACAAAGAATATATACAAATTTCCAACAGTAACAGATAAGTCGAGGCATGCGAGGAACAACAATAGCCTCGCTGGAAGATCTTACCATGAGACGGAGGAGCATTCCATGGTCCATCTTGCTCCTCCACCCTATAGGGGGCACTCGCTTCACTGGTGCCCCCGTCCAGTGAAGAGAGATCTTCCAGTAGGGCTTGTGTTATGCCTCGCAGGCCGAGGGCCATGTGCCTACGGTGGAAATTGGTATATATACTTTGTACGTGTCGGAAATCGTTTGCTACCTCAATTATTGTACAGCGTCATCTATTGGCTATCTATTATTCTATATCTATTTAGTGTAATTGCTCCACTACAACGTCTTATCAAGACAAAAATGCAAACAGAATAAATTAAAAATAAAATGGCACATATTATACAATAAAAAACACCCGAAAAGGGATTTCAGGCAGATCTGAACAACGCACTAGAACTAGTCGCCGCACATAGTCTTGTCTGTGGATCCGCCTGCAAGCAGTTTGTTCCGGTCTGGTTGTACTGAGTGCCCTTCGTTTTTATATATGCCCATAATGACAGATGCATAACAGCATCAATGAAATGTGCATATTTTGCGAAATATCTCTCTGTACAAAAAAGGTAAACTTAAACAACGCATTAGGAATTTCTTCATTATGATAAAACCAAATAAAGCGAAAAGCTGGAATGAATATTCGTTAATTAAGTCTTGTTTGCAAGTTATTTTGCACTTTAATGCAGTTTATATCATGTTTGTGTACTTATTAAAACATCAATCCACTTTCTGACACATGCTCCAGGATGCAGATAAATTACCAAATGGGCATTAGCAGGTAATGTTACAATTAAAAAATCAAGACTCAATGTTCGTTAGTTGTGTCAAAAGCTGCTTTCGTTAATCAAAAAAGTACAGAAATTGTATAAAATATACGCAGCGAGTACATATCTAGGCAGAGTAGTTCTATATGTTGTAGGAGTTACTTTACTTCATTCAGCTTGTTCCTGCTTCAGTAGAAACATCCTTTAACTAATTACTGATCTATTGCAGATATAGCTCAAGTTTTGTTATGCTGAATATGTAACTTGAATTTCATGAAAATGTTATTTAATAAAACTACATTTTAAAGGTTTTAGGCGCGGTAATTATTAAATTTTTAATATTCCGACGTTTCGGCCACTTTTCAGTAGCCGTGATTTTTTTTCCTCCCATCCATTTTAATATTATATAAAATATTAGAGCTAGGCATGTTTGTTGAAGAGTTTCGTGCGCCGCTTCTTCTCTTCGAGCGACAACATGTTGCGATGCGGTGATAAATTAGATTAGGCTCCCATAGAGTTAATAATAACCATAAACAAAAAAATAAAAACATAATTTAAAAAACCGACTTCAAAAACTAAAATGTATAAAATAACTTATTTCTAAAGCTATTATTATTAATATATATTATCTAAAACATCTTAAAGTCGGTGCTTAGTAATTTTCAAAATATAGTAATTTTTATGTTTTACTTTGCACCGACTTCAAGATGTTTTAGATAATATATATCAATAATAATAGCTTTAGAAATAAGTTATTTTATACATTTTAGTTTTTTCGTTTTTGAAGTCGTTTTTTTTAAAGGAAGTTTTTATTTTTTATTTGTTACTTTTTAGTGTCTAGCTATGTATGGGTGGACTTACGAATGGTGCCGCGCTTCTTAAAAAATATAGGTCCCAAGAAACGGGAACAAAAAATGTTCGTAAAATGAAAACTACTGGGCCAAACTATGTCAAATTTTTAGGGGACCAATTGGAAGCTATTCCGCGTCGAACAAAAAAACAAACCGTAAATCGGATCATAAATCACGGAGTAATCGGTGGACATACATAAAAAAAAACAAAAAAAAGATCCCAACGAATTGAGAACCTCCTCCTTTTTCGAAGTCGGTTAAAAATTAGAACTAAATAATTAAAATGAACAAGCTGGCGGTAGGCTAAATAAAACTTTAACAATACTCATTGACACTTGACATGTTTGTCCTCCGTAATCAAGGCTACTGAAAAGTGGCCGAAACGTCGGAATAACAAAAATCAAATAAATCACCACGCTTAAACCGTTAAAACGTAGTTTTATTATTTTCTAACTAATTACTTATCTATGACTAAGTTCCATTAGAGACTCAAAACGACCAGGTTCACAACCGCGATTTTTTCCGTTCCACTTGCTTGCCGACGTCACAATCGTAAACTCAAGTGGAACGGCTATTCGACCCACCTCCTGACATGGGTCGTTGTGAGCGTTGTGTGATCGAAAATGATGACGTCGTTGGTGACGTTTTCGCCACGCCCACAACGACCGCGGTCGCCTTGTGGAACTACTAACGGAGCATTTTGGGCGTTGTGAGCTACTAGTGGAACGCGCCATATAGCAGATATAGTTTAAGTGTTATTATGCTAAAGTTACATAACTGAAATTTTATGAAAATGTGTCATTTATTTCCAGAGTGGCATCTACGACACCACGCAAGTGGGCAACAACGACGACCAATACCGCAGCGGAATTTAGACAAGTAACTTTGTTATTAGCAATATTTAAATATAATAAAACACATTGAGAAATATTGTATTTTTCGGAGTTGATGACATTTTATAGTATGTCGTCCACTTGACTTTGACTTTGTGGCGATTTATTTCAACTTTCCTTTAATATGATCTCGAACAAAACTTCAAAAGAGCCAAGCAGGCAGATACGGTGATGATCATCAAAAAGCATGAAATACCAATTGTAACATGTGTATGAAGACTACTGGAAATAATTTGCTGGGCTGCTGTTTCAATTTTGGTGTTTTCTAAATTTTTACTGTGTAGTATTTTTGTATGTGACCAAAGATAGATAGATAGATATCTTTTGTTCACCAAATATACAATTACAATATTGTCATGGTAGAAACGATAGGCGGCTTTATCGCTTAAAGCCATCTCTTCCAGGCAACCCAACTTAAGGAATAATTTAACCTAATCTGGCGATGTAGGTGGCACAGATTATTAGGTATATCATAAACAAATATACTTAAACTACATATTTTATAAATTAAATACATACAAACATATGTATTTAAACTATTTTAATATTAAATTTGCTAAACTATTATCCATACTTAATATTATAAATGTGTATTTGGGGCTGTTTTAACCAGGCATTATTATGAATTTTTTTATAGACGCCGTCATAGATACAGTAAAAAAGTGGTTTCATCTGTTAATAAACTTAATACTTATTACGTGAAAAGGAACTTGGACCAATTGAAATAAATTGTCACAACACAAAAGTCAGGTTTATTAATGTCCCCGCCTATGAAGTTTTCGAATATATGAGAGAAAATTAACCAAAATATGGATAATTGGACATATATTTGTGATTTTATTGATAGCTATAGAGACGCTGGGAAGGGAGGAGTTGATGCAATTTGTGAAATCATTTTGCACGGCTTACCAAATCGACAATTTCATACGCGAGAACTTTATATTGAAAATATCTTTAAAATGTTATAAAGTGAATACAGAACTTAGCAACTAGTGCTCTGTTAGTTGTGATTTAGTTACGAAAATGGTCTCTCAAATAGTTTTTTCTTTGCAATAGAATAATTTTAATTATTTTAATAATATTAATAATAGTGAGATAAATACAAATTTTGATAGTTTTAACATTTTCCAAACACCCGATAATAGATAGCTAGAAGACACTAGAAGTAGTGAAACTACATATGAGGGTCGAACCAGCGACATCTGAATTTTGGGAAAACCCAAAGTCACTTAAATTTTCTATAAGATTATCTTAATTAGGTTTTGTGTTTATGTATTTATTCTCTTCTCTCTCTCTTCTCGTATTTAGAAGCTACCTACACTATCTTGTATCTCGCTTGCGTATTAATATATTGTTGAAGATATAAAATTGTCAGAATTTACTTACAACAAATTAGTAACACCAATCTTAACATATACAGTAAAACCTCTGCAAGTCCAACTTGAAGGGAGACGCCGAAAAATTCGAGTTATTATAGATTTTTCGACTTATGGAGGATTTCGACTTAAGCTAATTTTATAAGAAAAGTCAAATACTTGAGGTTAAGATTCTAACTGATTTTGAGTTAAAGAGGTTGAAATAAATAAATATCCTACTAATTATGGAGATAAAAACATTTTTTAAATATTCCTATGTTCGAGATTAAGGTCCAATTTATTTTTTCGAGTTATAGAAGGAACATAAATACTGAACTTGCTTATAGGGACTCACTAATTATTTCGACTTATAGTAGAGCTTGAACGGACAATTTTTTTTTAGTTTGGGTGGTTTTCGACTTGTCGAGATTCGACTTAAAGAGGTTCTACTGTAATTACGAATGTTTTCTATTATATATGAAAATTCATATCATCATATCAACATATTCTTTTGTGAAACATTGTTCATTATAATTATTATTTTTGAGATTTGTCTAAAACAAATTTGTTGTAAGTAAATTTCCTATCTTCAATAATGTGGCAACGCGAGCGAGATTGCAAACTAGAAATAAAGGGAACCTTACATTATAAAAAATGTAGAGCGATTTATATTTGTTTTAGCAATTTGTGGCGTTATATTTATTTGCTCAATGCATATTCAGCGCGTTCCACTAGTGGCTCACAACGCCCAAAATGCTCCGTTAGCCGTTCCACAAGGGGACCGCGGACGTGAACGTGTTCGTTGTGAGTCTCTAATGGAACATAGCCTTTATTCTATAATTTTCCTTTTATTCTTTTCTGGTATTAATAACATTTTATATATAGTAACAAATCTTCAATTGGAATGTTTAGTCTTTAAATTACGGTTAGTATGTTCAAAAATGTATTATTAATTGCATTATTCATTTCTTGTATTTTCCGTTTTAAGTGTATTTATGAAAGTATTATGAAATTTTAGATCACATAGTGCAATAGAATATCGCTCGCCGTTAGACAATAAAACATAAGTTTTCTTTTTTATTTTAATTTCCATGAATACAGGGCGTGTACTTTTCATTCGGTACATGAAATTTAATATAATTGAAATCCACGTATATAGTGACTCATCGCGATATCTCACGAACTATAATACCTAAAGACTTGAAATTTGGCATGGACCTTTCGCCAAGTCGAGGTCAGCTAAGAACGGATTTTACGGCACGCGAAGCGGGCGGTTATCAGCTAGTACTCAATAAAACTTTAATCTTGAATTCTCTCTAATAATCTTTCTTTAGTGTTGTTGATTTGACAATTGGCAAATCTTCGAGCTTTACTTATAGCCAATAACATCCGGACCAAAAATGATCAGCTAAAACACGGGACCTATGGAGAGTAATGGAGGTTAATTACCTAACAGGGGCTTACATTTTATACACTATATACCGACTTTGTAAACGTGAATGATAAGTGCAAGCCCTCTTATTCATTATCTTTATAAGTAGACATGTACAGACAGAATTATCTAATGTAGCAGGGACAGGTTGTAAAAATATTAAATGCCTTAGTAAAAGTAAAATATTAGCATCAGTTGTTAATATTAGTCGTGCTGGGTACTGTCCTGAACTTTTTATTTCGTTCAAATTGTATTATAATTCCACGCCACAAGGAATGTATCGGAACAGGCAGCGAATTGAGGTAACGAGTTCAGAATAGGGGCTCAGTTGTAAGAACATAATGAAATGATTTATATATGTATATTTGGAGGGACATGGCGGACGGACGCGCACGCGCACCGTCGGTACACGTATCATTCGCATATTGTATTCTCGCAAGTGTATAATAATGATTCAACTATGGAAAATATTAAAATAAATTGTTTATGTTATGCTTAATGTGTTTATTATTTCCCATAATCTATATATATAAAAATCAATTGCTGTTCGTTAGTCTCGCTAGAACTCGAGAACGGCTGGACTGATTTGGCTAATTTTAGTTTTGAATTATTTGTGGAAGTTCAGGGAAGGTTTAAAGGTGAGTAAATATGAAAAAAATGCTTGGAATACAGTAAAAACAACAAACTTCCCTTAGAAACTATTTCTACCTGTTAAACATTGGATATTCGTACCGTCGTTCAGAAATCAAATTAAAAGAATACTTTGAGGCGGTACGAAGTTTGCCGGCTCAGCCAATAGTAAATAAAGATTTAAACAAGACCAGCAATGTTATTTAACCCGCTTAACTTGAACGGAACCACCACTTGTTGCCGAACTGTCACACATGCCTCATTGGCAAGTCCCACAAATTTGTGGTCAAATACAAACAATTGAAACGAGCGTTGAACTGATGCTTTCTCCCTCTAACTTCATAGAATTTGTATTAGAATAAGAGACGATATAATTCTCTTGGTTTTGGCGTGGCAATTTTGATGGCAGCTTGTGGAAAAAATAGAAATAACCTCTTGTGGTTGAGCGGGCAAGTGTTAGTTGGCCAAACTCGCTGGAACGCAGATGCTTCAGGTCCGGTTCCTTGCACGGTAAATTTCGGATTCGAACTCTGTTACTATGGGTCTGGGTGTCTGAGATCGGCCCTAGAGTGGTCCGTTGCATATTTCCCATAACACAAGCGTAACTGCTAAATTTGGGGATATACATACAATCTGTCTGTCGCAAATTATTATATTAATTTTTAAAATTACACAACTTGTTTTTTTTAATACAATGCCGAATCGCAATGTTATTGACTGTATCACGCAGATGTAGCCTAGGGCTTAATGCGTTATTTAAAATACTACAATATTAATGACGTTAAACATTGGCAAACAACTCGTGGTATATGTATACACTTATGTAGATAGTCGCTACACGTTAAAGGGCGTTATTTCCCCAATTCATTACGTGCGGCGTTTTTGGCGAGTATCAAACCCCTGTCCCCCTGGTGAGATTTGACTCGACTTTCTCACCCGACCCCCCGACACTTGAGATTTTTGAAAATGTGTGATTTTGTTGTATAAATATATAAATAAATATAAATTAAATTTATTCTAAAAAAACAGTTTGCTTGATATTTTTATTTAAGATGGTGTAAACCTTAGGCTCAAATAACAATAAGATAATTGAATAATAAAATCCTTAAATAGTAACTACTAAACTTTATAAAAGAATATTTATGCCTGTTCAGTCCACGGAGTCATCCACGGTCTCAAGAGTGACTTTTGGAACCAACATGTTCCATGTGACATTTGTTCTTCAGTAAAAACATCTTACAGATATTTTTTTTGTGATATTCGCCGAGCCAAAGTAAGATTAGATGAGATTCGGCTCACGTAATTAATGGACGCTCTCTTATTTTTTAACACTAAGTAAGTCGAATCCGGTCACAAACAAAAACACTAATGCAAGTGGAGCAGGGTTATAACAAATAGCGATAGTACTAGATATAATAAACAAACACAAACTTATATAAAACAAATATACTTTAAAAAACAAACCACCACATTACTTCGAACGTTGAGAAGTGCTTAAGCCTATAAAGAGCGGGTTTACCCTTCCTCAGATTCGCCTTGCGCTGCTTCAATCAACTGCAAGATGGCGGTGGTCAGGGTTCCCATCACAAAAGCCGCCATCAATAGCGAACAAACGCATACCATTTTGTTCATTTTAGGAAACTTCTGATTCGAAGAAATATTTTTTTATTGTGAAGACTATAGTAATATTAATGGCAAATGATTGTTTTTCAAAATACGTCATGTTGAAAGAACACAAAACAAAACGTATAAAATGGCTCTAAAATTCAAAATGGAATTAAGAAAATATAAAAAGTTCAAAACTTGTTTTATATATTATTCTATAAAAATATTTTATATTGAATAATATATAAAACAGTACGTGCCTACCATTATTGTTATGACCAAATACTCTTCAACATATTTTATTTGGAAAAATTGCGCGGCGAAGCAAATGCCATTCATGCTGGAGCTGCACCTGCGATAATGTTACAGTTATATGCCGTTTCACGCAGAAATGACGATGGGTGCAATGCATTATTTCTGATGCGATATTGTTTTTAATTCTTTAAGAATAAATGTAATGCAACTACACCAGAAACATACATTTTCAAAAATTTCACGTGTGATTTGAAGTCAGGGGAGGGAGTCGAGCCAAATCTCACTAGGGGGAAAGTTGGAAATGATGTTACCTATTGACAGATAACGTACGTATGTGTATATATAAACAATGAAGGAACGTACCTATATACTACGTGATTCATTTTGTTGAGAGGTGGGAGGGGGCTCTCCGACCTCGGTGACCACCCGTGGAATATACCAAAACCCCCTGCCCTTCTAGTTTTCACGTAGTAATTCATAAATATAGTTTTAAATTGTTTTTTGTCGACAGAAAGCTTAAAAAAGCATTAGGCTCATATTTGACTTATACAGCTCTTACCGCGTGATGCTAATAACATGCCTATAATAACAAGCGAAAAAAATATTATCAAATCAAAAGAAGAAAAAACTTATGTGACAACATATTGTAACAGCCACTTGATACACAAAAACAATATGTATTTTTTATCTCAATCATCTTCAACGAACACCTATATATAATAATATTAGTATCAACGTGAAGTCTCGTTGACTTGCTTGAGGACTGCGCTGCACTCCAAACTCTTAGTACCCTGCCCCTGCGACCAAGCGTGGTATTTTGACGACCCCTTCCCCCCTCAGAACGGGTCACTTAATATGCGTACGTTCCTTAATGTGAATATTCGTTGACGTCATTCTTTTTAGCTATAAATAAAACTCATTTGACGACAGTCAATAACATTCACGTCATCGCAGATGTGGCCCCAGAATTAAAATCTCAATTATAATAAAATAGTACCCAAGACACTATCGGATAAAAAAAATCCCTTATTTTTTTCAGCTGAAAATTGGACAAAAATGTTGGAACAGGAAAAGTGAATGTAAAGGTTTCATAAAGAATAAAACACATCAAAAGTATCCATACATGTATTGAATGAGTCAATAGGCTCGCGGCCATACACATACATACAGGCGCCTCGGACGCGCTCCCTCGCTGCGCAGTGGACGGTAACATTGCATCGTAACGCTGGCTTACACATCGCCAAGTAGCAAGTGGACAGTGTTAAGTTAACGTAAATTAAACTTAACACTTTACACGGGCAATTGAGACAATTTTTATCATCTTACATAACGCCCAGGTGTTATATTCTGTACGAGAATAGCAACTTATGCGCCCGCTCTCTTAGATCAAAAATAATTTTATCATTCATTCTAACATGTACCATCTAGCCAATTGCTACTTCGCGATGTATTGACCTAGCGTTGACACTCCCACTGTTGCAACTGTGCTCATTTGCAATGATAATGTCAGCACAGTTGCAACAGTCGAGTGGTACGTCTCAACGACGTTATAGGCTACACACCAAATATTATCAATGTCCTAATTATGTACAATATAAATTATTATCTAACAATAAACATAGATGCTAAAACTGTACGGCTGCCATTATTTTTCTCACTTATTTTGAAGACGAACTTCAAGAAGTTCATTTCAAAAGAGGGGATCAAAAAAATTCAATGGACGTGACCGTGTCAAAATAAGCAATCAACTAGCAAAGAACTGAGTTAGGATTAAGCTACTACCATTTACTATTTGATTATTATTCATGATGTATTTGTAAATATTCACATCACGGTATTTCTATATAATACAGGCAACACTGGTCGGTAACATTCATATAACTATAGATCACTGTACGATTATATCTGTAATACAGTAGGAAATAATTTAATTTATATTATATGCAGTGTAAATAAGTTGTTTATTTGTTTATTTATTAGTATGCATTATTTGTAAAATTTACTTGATAACGATTAAACATGTAAATAAGTATGTAATAAGTAGAAGAGTTAAATTAATAAGTTTCCTTATTATATTACTTTAAATTCAATTTAAACATTGTATCCTGAAAGACTTTGTATCTCTATGGTCATGAATAAAAAAGCATTCATATAATCATGCCAAAAGTGAATTTAAAAAAAACTTAAAAATGATAATTATGATATAGAAAAAAAATAATGACAGCCGTAGTTTGATTTGATTAAAATGTAGACGAATTGAATACTTTACTGGACAGTGAAACGTTGGCTACATTTTGATTATTCCCTATAATAAGTCTTAAGTACAAATTAAAATCGATATTTCATTGATTTCATCGCACACTGTATACTGCATGATAAGCTTATATTACTGTTATCTAAAAACGGAATGTTGATTATTTAAATAGATTTTATCATCTAAAATACTCTAAGGTAAGGCATCTGTGGAAAAGATAGATGTGCATTAAAAATAAATACAGACGCGTATTATAATATAAACCACTATACAACTAATATTTGAAGACGTGAGTGGATGAAAGTGATATGTCGCATATTCGGTTTTTTGCTTTTTTTGCGTAGATGAATGTTATAAGTCGATACCAAATGACTACAGACCTTAGACCATAGATATAAGGCATATTTAAAAAATAAAAAGTTACTAAAGGTGTTAAGTTCAGTTCAGTTTCAAATAAAAGTAAAACTTTTATCTCGATTTACTCAGAATTGGAATTATGCGACTTATCACCTTCATCCACTCATGTCTTCATTTGTATCACAATTAATTTTTTATTAAACCAGTCACAATAATTATTTGTTTTATTGACATAATACAACTGAGTCTGTTCAGATGAGATGCAAAGGTTTGTATGCACCGTACTCAAAAAAATAATTTTAAAACGGAAATAGGAAAGCACGTAGTATTTACGTACGAAGTAGACCGACTTTTTGATTTATTATATATATGGAAAAATTTCTATTTTGAAATTTTGGGGGGCTCCAAATCCGACTTAGAGCTATGGTCTCTTGAGCAAAATTTCTCAGAATCACCTATAGATTAAGTTTTTGCTATACGCTTCATCAAAAAAAATCGTTCCATACAATTTGACCCGCCCTAATATATATATATATATATATATATATATATATATATATATATATATATATATATATATTACTAGAAGTTCCGGCAGACGTTGTCCTGGCCTGAATAAAAAAATCTAGGACCCGATCCCAGTGCCACCTACCGGTTCCCATAATGAATCTAAAGTATCCGGGGTAGCCACTCAAACTCTGTGCTTATGTAAATTTCTACGGTTCAAATTTTTATTTATGTAGATTATATTATTTGTATGTCGTTCATAAATGATTCTCAGTGGAACTTGTTTGAATGGAGTATGGGACAATGGGGGCCTAAGCCGTCATTATTTCAGACATAGCCAACGGTCTTGCAGATGTCTCATGCGACCGAAAGACTAATAATCTTTACCTCAGAATATATATTTGCGGTCAGTCGGCTTAAGAACGTTCCTCCTGGCAGCAGTCTGAGACTAGCTGTTTTACTTTAATATTAAATTTGATCGTAATAGCTGACTTCATGTAAAACTGTATATACAGTTTTAAAACTATATATACAATTTTACATATACTTAACTATTCAAATATTTGAATATGAAATAAATGTCATCGTTGTGCAATGGCATACAGACTTTCAATTTATAAATAAAATCACTATAAAAAAGTTTTATTCTCATAAGATGAATATTATAAAAAAAAAGTATATAGAAAAAGAAACACAAATGTGACTAGCTAAAATAATTCTGAATAACATTATTGATTTTAACACAAAGCATTGTTTCTGGTTCTAATGAAAAAAAACATTAAAGGCAAGGCCTCGTTTGAAATTCCACAGTAAATTGAGCTACGTTTAGTCAGTCCTAACAACATACTGAACACACAGTTAAGTACTAACTGGACATCTCAACACTACGAGATAATACAGCGAGGATAAACGGTTACGTTGAGCGGAAATTTCCTCAGAATAATAACTAATTGTAAGCTAGAGAAAGTATGTTAAAATTAAAGTCGAGTAAAATCTCTTTGTTTCATAAAAAGTAATAGAGTACACATGAGTGCGAGTGAAACAAAACAAATGTTAGGTTTCTATTGTTTCGGACGAGTGGAAAGATTGACAAGTGATTTTAATTCCTAATTTTTTTGTTGTTTGTTCCGTTATCTTTGTTATTAGCAGTTTGTTGTAACAACAAAGGTTGTTACCAGTATAAGGCAAGATAGTCAAGTATTACTGTGTCACTATAAACTAATGATAGTCTTGTCAATAACGAATATAGGACTATATGGGCATTCTTCTCCAACACGTTTTCAACGCCTAGGTGAAAATAGTTCAGACGTATATTTTATTACAGAATTTATTATATATTTTATAGTTATTTTTCTGTCAGGAGCCTTAAGAACAGACGAGCGTGCATGACAAGAGCTATGAATGTCAAAGAAGCAAGTGAGGTGTGTAAGAATAAGCCCGTATGGCGCTCTGTTGTTCGTGCCTACCCCGCAAGGGACCTGGCGTGAAGTTATGTATGTATGTATGTATGTTATTTTTCTGAGTAATTTTTTAATAACTTGCATATTGGAACTGATTCATATTTTAATCTTATTATTAATTGATAATTTCTAGTTACTAATTACTGAACTATTTGATTGCTTGTTAATCATAAAGCTATTGTGTTTCTAAGTTACATTTATGCAAAAAAATATTTCATAATAATGAACATTGAGCACGTCCCAGTAGATTTAATTCTTACAAAATAACAATCATAATACTTGCACAAAAGTCATAAATATCGACGCACATACACTAAGTTCTCATTATATTTTTTTCAACTTCAATTATATTCAATAAATAAGTAGAGAAAAATCATAAATTAAACCTACTTTATGTCTTAAATGGGAACAAATGTAGCGAAATGTAAAAATATTATCAAAATCGTTTGAGTAGTTTCGGGAGTTCATCGCGGTCAAACACTGTGGCAATGACTTCCACGTAACATAACATAACATAATAACATCCCATAGGAGATGTTAGAGATATGAAATGTTGGACTTGAAGATGGATTCAGATATACATTATGAATTATTCCTACCGTATTATAGCGGTCCCAGTTACGGATATGAAATCATTTCCGATTATCTGATAGTCTCGAATAATTCCAGATAAGGATATTGTTTAATACATAAATAAAGACGACGAAGTTATCATAAAATTTCGTACTTAGACGCTTATCTGAAAATTTTCGAAACTTCAATATTTATTTTGATTTACCTACGATTTTCGACATCCGATAGTTTTAGCCACTGATTTGGTTATTTATTAATTAGTCATCAGTTACTAACATAGATTTAAAGCAGACCAGAGTTTGCCCCGCAGTAAGCAGTAGTTTTATCTCCCTTATACAAAAATTTAATTCGTTTTTTACATATAATAATAACAAAGAAACTATGTTCATATACAGCGCATTCCACTAGTAGCGCACAACGCTCAAAATGCTCCGCTAGCTGTTCCACAGGGCGACAGCGGTCGTAAACGTTATTTCGCTCGCGCAGCGTTCACAAGGACCCATGTCAAGAAGTGGGTCGAATGACCGTTCCACTTGGCTCTACGATTGTAACGCCGGCAAGCAAGTGGAACGGGAAAAATCGCGGTCGTGAACGTGGTCGTTGCGAGCTTCTAATGGAACGGAGCCATAGTCTACACAACTGCCCGGCTAAACACAAAGGCGAGTCGAAGCCAACCCGATTTGAAATAATACACTGCCCTTATTTTGTTCACGTTTTTAAACGCATTGCACAAACGCGAACCATTTACAGATTTATTATCGTATAAATAGATAGATATACAGATACTACTAAT
Source organism: Dendrolimus pini (assembly GCA_949752895.1). Classification (NCBI taxonomy): domain Eukaryota; kingdom Metazoa; phylum Arthropoda; class Insecta; order Lepidoptera; family Lasiocampidae; genus Dendrolimus; species Dendrolimus pini. The sequence continues at coordinate 24,435,346 of OX457129.1, read as the reverse complement.
ATTGGGATATTTTATAATTAGTATCTTATGGTGTATATTTTTTTTAAGTACACTGATATATCATGTATATATGTTGTATTTGAAATAAATAAATATTTATTATTACTACATTTCTAAAATCCATGATCGTTATCATACTACAGCGAAAATTAAAGTAACAAGTAAAATCTTACGTCGATGATCTAGACTTCTGAAATTGGTGCTATTATATACACACAGAATACTTACAATCTAGACAATACAATAGGGTAGATATATTCACTACTATTGTAAACAATATACAGACTACAGTGTATATATTGTATATATGCAAATATACAGACTTGTTGTTAAGGCACGGACGGGTCGCCGCGGCCCACCGCACTCGACGCACCGCCACATTTTATCTATTTATTTATTGACTAAAGCTAAATACACATATATTTCATAATTAAGTATATAAAAGACGCTGTCAAAATTTCCAAATATTTTTAACCGACCACAAAAAACACACGCACAAGTCCACAATTCACTAAGGCTTTAATTAAATTTAAGCCTTAAAGAACAGTCAAAATATTTTAATATTTTTTGTCATGAAATTAATTACGACAAACGAGTTAACTGAGAAGTAATCGAAACATCAGTCTAAAAACAAACATGAAGTTACAAAATACTTTCAAAACCAGTAAAATGATTTTCTATAATTTTATGTGAGTTATGAAAAAAACAAGAAGACACTACAATACATAACTACATATTAAATCAATGTAATTCAAGCAAGATGAAATACGAAGGAAATTGTATTTAATTTTAAGAAACTTCACTTCTTAACGCATACCGACAGTTTAATGTAGTTTTTTATTATTATTTCAAAACATTTCGAAAATTTGCAGCGCCTTAACGAATATCTGTACAATGTAATATTTTCTTTTTAGATTACAGGGTTCCTATGGGGGCTATGTTACACATTCATTATCATTATTTATTAATCACGCGACGTCGAGTGGCGCACGAGGTGGGGGCGCGCGAGTGCACGGGCGCAACTGCAGCCAACTACCGTCTTCACTATCAATTAATTTAGAATTTTCACGCTTTCTTTTTTATTACCTTACAAACTAGACTATGTAAATTTAAAATATATACATCTCTATTTGTTATATGATGTGATAACAAATAAAGAAATATTTATTTGATCACAAAAATCCCAGTAGATTTTTTTTAAATATAGCAGATAATAAAATTCATATTACTATATGTATATTCACATAGTGTAGAAATTCTATTTGATGTTTCGCGACTATAAACACGATTTCGGGGTAAACGCTCTAAATTTTAAGAGTTTGGTTAACGAAAGTAGATGAAACCCACTCAACTTATCTGTGAAATGACATTTTGACATTTCATACGAATTAGAGCTGCCAGTTCTGAAAAACAGTTGGTTGTTCATTAACGGTAGAAATAAGATGGTCAATAATTATAACACTATATTGTATGAAACCCTAGGCTTATTAAATAGTTGTTTATTCATAGTTTGCCACACCGGAATGAACACAGCGACGCTCTTCGTTTCACAGACAAGTTGGAAGCACTATACTTGAATTATTCGCAGCGGGACGCGGGGAAATCATTATTTTTTCCAAATTCGAGAAACATTAACAGAAGAAAGACGCCTAATTCAAAGAAAAACTAAATTGTTTATGCATTGTAAAATACTCCATTGTAGTTTGGGAGTTGCTATAATATTGATTTTCTTTATTTGCCGCGCTACTTCTAGTTTAGTCTATTTTCATTAACCAGACTCTATTCTGTACAACCAGCACCGATAAAAAGTCATCCATCCTATCAAAGTGTATTTTGAAGTTCAAATTTATTCCACACTCGCTTTCGAGTGTTAAAAATATTCACGGTGTATTATAATTACACTAAACAAATTCATATATTAATATTATAAAACTTCTTGTATTTCATTTGAGTGATCACTTTGTCAGGCACGAACGATTTGTTAGTTAAAGTGCAAGTGAAGTTTAAAATTAGTTGCTTCTCAAACATTTAATAATATATGAAATGTAAAGAGTTTACTAGAATATCTTTTGCTTACATATTTCAAAATTAATAAACAAGTTACCCGCGACATTTAACGAATCTTTTACATTATTCATAACAGTTACAAGAGGTTTATATGCACGATAAAAAAGTTATCAGAGAGTGTTATTTACCTCATAATTTATTTCCGCCTTCAACCCCTTGAGGATTGATTTTGCAGAACAAGTTGACATTCTTAATAAACGCTTAAATAGGCATAAGTAAATATTTCATATAAAAATATTTGACCGTCCTTACACTCTAAATAAATTTCATTTTGTCATTATATAAGTAGTGTATAATAATTTCAACGACAAACAACTGTTTTTGATAATACGTTATTTTCTTACATAATATCTAAGAGGTATCACCGATTACACTAGCCCTCGCATTTTGCTACATCTTGGAGATATATTTGGAAGTGTTTATATAGTTGAATTTCATGTTTATGTAATACTAGTTGCGCCCCGTGCCGATGAAAAATCGACATATTTTGAATAATTGACACTATATCTTATAAATTTTAGCTTGTGTTATTCTGATGTGTACGCTATATTATTGTAAAGTTTCATCAAAATCCGTTCAGTAGTGTTTGCGTTAAAGAGTAACAAACACACATTCATACATTCTTACAAACTTTCGCGTTTATAATGTTAGTAAGATTTGTTTTTAAGTTTTTGCAACTAGTCGCACATAATTAAGACTACGTTATAACGGTTTTAAGCGCGGCTTTTTCATCTGTATTTCGACGTTTCAGTCACTTTTCAGTAGCCGTGTTCACGGAAGACAAATATGTAAGTGTCAATGAGTAATGTTTGAGTTATTATATAGGCTACCCCCAACTTGTTCATTTTAATAAAATAAAAATAAAGTTTTGTTTATGGTTGTTATTTACTATATGGGAACCTAATCTAATCTAATTTGCTACTATTACTGCTATTGAAAAGCGTCCGAAACGTCAAAACAGCAATCAAATGCCACGCTTGAAACTGATATAATGTGGATTTAATTATTTACGTAATTTGTATGAAAAAATGATGCATTTACCAATTTACGGTATGGCATTAACTGATTGCCTTTTACAGTAAGTACTAAATATTATAGACAAATAAATTTTACTGAAAGCATGTAAATTGTAATTTTTTTACCTTACCAGTAGCAATTTAGATAAAAACGGAACCATTATACAATCATCATATCAAAGGGTATCATATAATATACGTATATATTTCTTAAACTTCCTTTACAACTAAAAATCCTTGTATGTGTGCAATCAAGCAATATATTGAAAAGGTTCCAGAGAAGTGTTAAAAGTTTTTAAATATTATTACAAAAAAAAAAAATATACCTCCAAGACATCGCGTCTCCAAAACAGGCATTAAGTACAAAAAGTCCATAACTCGCTCTACAAAACACTTAGAAACTAATATTAAATAGCACACACAAACAGACACACAAATAGACAAGCAAACAGCAAACTTATTCAACAGGTACTAACTAGGTCACGTGTTCACTCTCTCGCATCAAAGTAAAAAAAAAAAATTTGGTTAATACGCGACTATCGTCTTGTGTCTCTTTCTTGGGATTGGTCAATTTTGTTCGTTTAGTTGTTTAATACGTTGTTAGTCCTGAAAAGTAAGACAGCATTAATTTTAAATATAAACGATTTATATTAAATAAGAAACTAACCTAAAATTACCACATTTATGAAGAAGCGAATACATAAAAACTTCTAATTGCTGTTGTCTCACTCTATTTATATAGAATTTGTATGAAAGAAAAAATTCTCTAGTTTTGATATATGATAAACGTTACGATACCGTCATTTGAGGTTTTAATTTCAGAGACAGGATCATTCGAGCGGCATGGTTAAAAATAATCATTTTAAACCAGAAGCCCTACTCTCAAACCCATTTCGTCGTTCGTGTGAATATTTAATTAGATTTTACAAAAAAAGAAGCAAGGAACAATGATTTATTTAGAACTAACATAGTATATATAAAGACACAAAAATAAAAGAAATTCGTCTGAGATTAACCCCTCAAGTTCCGGTCCCTTCGAGGCTAACAATACATCGGTGCTATTTCAACTTTCCAAAGGCAAATTAGTACTCTTTCATTTCCTGGACGGATATCAATTGTCAAAAGTGCCCATAGATATACAGTTGAAATAGAAGATGGCAGAGTGTTACTCGCTATGCATTCTTAGCTCTGTTCCGCTTACACGATTCGTACATGTCGGAAGGAAACATTTATTGTTGTGTGAAAACGTACACTCACCAATAGGCGATGCGGGTGTCGGGCTATATGAGCCTCTCCTCGGGGGGTGGTTTGAGGGCGGTGTGCATCATCTCCGCGCGGGGGTTGCAGTACTCCTGGCCGGAGGGCGAGTAGGTGCCGCGCGTGGCCCGTTTGCGCCTCGCTTGCGCCCCCAGCGCCCCTAGCGCCCCGCCCACGATCGCGACGCCCACCAGCGCCGCGCCCACCCCTATCAGCACCGTCGACGAGTTGTCCCCGGACCCCTCCGCACCCTCAGACACGATCTAAGAAGATACAAGAATTTTCTTCAGCAATGGGGATTGTTCACAAAAAATTACCCTCTGATTTTATATTTTTATTACGTAAAATAGGGTATTTTAAGATACTAATTTGAATATTTTTGTATTTTAAGCGTTAGTTGTTTTATGATTCGATTTTAAAATTATTTCTCCGATGACGTCATAAGGGACAAGTTTACATTGATTTCTTTGCCTAGAAAACAAAAATAATAAAAGTAAGTTTTATCTATATATAATCATAGTAATCTGTGCTACTATTTAAATGTCACTGTCATTACTCATTACGTATCGTTATCATTTTAGTGTATTTTGTCGCTAGGCTTATAATTTTTCGTGTTCAACCATTATTATTTTCTCTAGTTATCGGTAAAAAATTTAAAGTGCTCTTTAGGGAAAATCCATGTTACAGAACTTAAATCAAATAATGTACAGCTAGATTTTTTTTTACACCTGAAGCAGGCAAACGGGCAGACGGCCCACCTGATTGGATTTAGTGAGGTCAAATAAAGGTCAAACGCATTTCTTACAAAATACAAGAAGATCGTACGTTTTTTGGAATTTTAACTAGACAGAAATGATTAGGGACACTATTCCTCGAAATGATTTTTCAAATAGCTAGATTGAAAAAAGTGAACAATCCCAATTACGGTTTTGTCTTGTACAATACCTATAAATTAATCAATCAAGTTCCGATAACCTATTTCTCTCTCTCCCTATCCCATCTCTCCTGGCTAGTTCCTCTATCTCAGCTCCCTATTCTATCTCTTTTATCTCGTCGTTCTTATTCCTGGTCTTGCAGATGAGTATACAGTGTATACAGTTGTATACAGTGCTGAATTTCTCTCTGTATGATTTGTGCTAAAAAATTGCAGTAAAATTCTTTTAATCTGCTTTTCTATGAGTATTATCTTACAGTACGTAAAGAGAATGATTTCATTATTACAGTATTTTTATTTTACTTTATGTGAAACTTATTTCTCAAGAATTTTTAATTGGATTTAATTAATGTTATTAATATAACGCTGCGAGAGAACGTGTAGAATGATTTAATTATTGTGAATTTTTAATCATAAAAAATACAAAGCGGGAATCTGTGGGTCCTCGTTCATTTCTATATCCTTATTGTCCGCGTTTTTATTTATTTTATTTTTATTTTGAAGGTCATACATATAAGTTAAAATTTTATTTCATTTCCTATTCTATGTAAAAAAAAAAAACTCCCCAGCAACACGTCTAACATTTTTTTTCAATTTATATTTCTTATTTTATTTATATCTCAAGTTTTTTTTATTATTAAGTTTTATACAGATTTACTTATTGAAGAATGAATGGAGTTATATGGGTGGTTATAGTGACCTGTTGGGTGCAGTTCTTGCCCCCCCAGCCGTTGATGCAGTGGCACACGTAGTCGGTGTGCTGCGCGCAGCGCTGCTCGCAGGTGGCGCCGTTGAGGCAGGGTCCGGTGGCGTTGCCCCCCTCCGCCCCCGCCCCCCCCCGCCCCCACCCCCACCTCGAAGCACGGGTCGAGCAGCGCGCACTCGTCGCCGCAGAAGCCGGGCGTGCACAGGCACCTGCACAACCAGAGGGGGTCAACACTCCGCTTCTCATTCCGAACACGGGGTTAAAAGAACTACAGTAGAAGTCGAAAACCTCCACACCCTTCCTACATATAAATGAGTTTTAATAATAAAAAAAAAGTTATCATACATATGTAATAAACAAAAATATTCAAGCATGTTTACAAATATGGTAACACTATAATAGAGAAACTGAAACTGGGGGTCATTGAGGGTCAAAATTACTTACTTAGTTAAGTGCGGAATTTGCGGGTGAAAAGAGAATCAGTAAGTAAACAAACAAAACGATGTTATCTCAGTTACAGAGGTCTATGCATATAAAACTCACACGCTGGCTCAGTTATAGAGGTAACTATGATGATATATCGAAAGAACGAATCCCAGATATGGATGTTTGCTTCGTCCCACTAACAGGGGTAATTCAAGTGTTGGGACCTCAGCATGAGTTGCAGTTATGGCGGTTCCTCATTTATCCAGATCCCAATTAACCAAGTTTCATTGTATATAAAACTATGTTGATGCATACATACATATATATGATTTATTTTTTCATAGAAAATCTTTTTGGTACTTCACATATTGTACATGTTCATGGGACTGGGAGTCTGGAAGACGGTAACCAGTTACCATGAGGCAGACCGTTTGCCAGTGAAAAAAGCAAAGCATACTCACGTGTAGGAGCCGTCGAGGTTGAGACAGTCCCCGGGGCCGCAGCTGACCAGCCCGGCGGCGCACTCGTCCACGTCCACCTCGCAACGGACCCCAGTCCATCCTGCAAGGGACACCCATCATATGATATTGTCATTTCATTCACTGAAGTCTTTGTGGTGTGAATGTTAAATGCGTCGGGCCAATTGCTTCACTACAACTCAGAGGATCCGGGTTCGATTCCAAGTAGGGTAATTTATGTTAACAAACTTTGTTTTTTTTTTTATAAACAAAAATGAACAAGTTGGCGATAGACTAAATAAAAACTTTAACAATACTCATTGACACTTCACATCTTTATCTTCCGTGATCACGGCTACTGAAAAGTAGCCGAAACGTAGGAATAAAAATGAAATAATTCAAATGCTTCGCTTAAAACCGTTAAAACGTTGTTTTAATTAAACTTTTCATCGTTAGTCGTTGTATTACCCCCGTAACAAATGCATAACTTGCTTACTTGGCAATATAAAATGTGTGCTTGTCTGCTAAGTTATTTATAATGTAAATACGCAGAAGTGTAAAAATTAAAATTAAGTTTACACCTAAAAACTATGAATCACTACACAAAGCGCTAACAGAGATGACTGAATGCTTAACGCCACTACAGTCTTATTCATGACACAATTTCTTAAGTCTTCATTACTCCAATGACGACAGAGACATAGGTTATTATATACACTTAACCATTACAGTTGTTTGTGGAAGCTGATAACAAAACCATACGTTATCAGTCGATATAGACAAGACTTCATTATCTTCATAGAATCTCATTACTTTATAAACGATCGTATTGTAAAGACTACAAAGTTAATTTAAGGTAATTCAAAATTCACTATAAAAGTTACAATAGCTCAGTGACTTCGACCTTAGCGTAGGATAATCAGCCATCAATTAATAAATAATTCGATTTAATTTATTATTACAACTTAAAGAATTTCCAAAATATAGACTTTGATAATAAAGTTTAAGACTCTCGAGAAATAAGGATAAGAAACAGAAAGCGTAGTAAAAACTTTGTTCCCCTTTTTACGAAAATTGCGCGGACCGAGGAGTATGAAATTTCGCACACTTATAGTTTATATAGAGAAGAAGTGCAAAATGATAATATTTTAAAAAAAAATGCATAAAAAATATATTAAATCAATAAAAAACCATTACACACACTACCATGTATTTGACACACACACGCATATATACTCTTTTGTTTATTGTTAAAGTCAAACGAACAGTGCAGCCTTGGCGAAATCTGTGATTATAGAAGTATAGTCTTTGACAACAGAACCTAAATAATGTTCAAACTTATAATTTAAAATAATTATGGTCGACTTTCGACCACTGGGCGACCACTAGTAATAATTAATAAATAATTTAAAACAGTAATAATTAATCGATATATTGTGAGTTGAGGAAGACATTAGACAAGGTCGCCTAGTAATCGATTATGCAACAAATTACAATTAACAATCGAACCTCATATCGGCTACATCAATGACATAATAATTAAACAAATTACAATACAATACCTATTAAAACAATAAACAGAAACCACTCCATGATTGTTTCTTCTATGTCACATAATATTTTTAATTTCACTGCATTCCTTTGAACATCGTCCATGATCAACACAACGTCCTCACACGCATTTTACACGCGAACAGATGTTTACACGCAAGGATACATTTTGAAATGTTTTTTTATTTTCAAACCTCACAAATGAATCACTTCACTTTCCAACTAGTTTGCTTGTCACATCAACTTCGGATGACATGTAATGACTGAAAATGTATATTCCGATTCAACGCAATGTAAAAGCTATCTATATTTCGCAGGCTTGTATATGATTAAATTATCAATACTAAAAAATAAAATTGAAGTGTCTGTTTGTAATGTCATAATAAAAATGTGAAAAAAATCAGGGCTTATAACTCGGACCAGGAGATTCCGAAAATTCAACTTTACAATCTCTGAAATGGCTGGACCGATTTTGACGGAACTGTCACTGGCACATAGTTATAAGGAGTAACTTAGAATACTTATTTTAGTTGCTTTACACTGTGTGTTGTGTACTTGTTTTACAGTCGCGAGCACAGCTAGTGTACTATATATAAATATAAAAAATATATGTGAATGAAAAACAAAACTATATAATACGACATCCACTTATCAAAGATAACACATGTATTAGGTAAATCCACTTAGATGAGATTGAGAAAAGCTTGATTTGTTATTCTTAATACAATTGATTTCACAGTTTCTCTATTTCACATTCTAGTATTCCTTACTAGAGCAATAAAGTCAAAAAGTTCACTTGTCTTGATTTAAGAATATACCACATTTTTTTTTATTCACTATTATCTTTAGAAGAAAGAACACAAGTTTCAGCACAAAAGACAAACTCAAAAAAATGTAGTTAATACACAGAAAAAATTGTAAACCTAGTAACCTCGTTGGCGATCGAAGTGGACAGTGATTCACAAAGTGTCGCCGCGTGTGCGGTCGTTATTTTCCTGAAGCCTAGTCTCGATACAATGACGAATCGATCACATCACGTAATTTTATTGTTAAGATAATAATTAAACTGGTTTATTGGAAGGTAAGCATCAATATTCATTTAAGAAACCTAACTTATACCTTACTAGCTTCTGTCCGCGTGGAATAGTTAAAGAAAAGTGAGTAATAAAATTGATAATCCGCTCCCATTGGTCTTAGCGTGATGATGTATAGCCTTCCTCGATAAATAGGCTATCTAACACTGAAAGAATTTTTCAAATCAGACCAGTAACTCCTGAGATTAGCGCGTTTAAGCAAACAAACAAACTTCAGCTTTACGAATGCATATAAAATGTTATCAGTCACCATAGGTACTTGTAAACACGTTTTAATTTCAAAAACAAACCGCAAATATTACACCATAAATTTGGTTGATTAATAAATATCATACTAGAGTAAAGAAGTAAAGTTTTTTTATTATCATCTGAATGTTAGACCTTGAATGCATTCGTAGCGTTCGTCGCATTGTTTAGGTAAAAACCTAAATAATTTGAGGATCCAAGGGTTATAATGATCCACAAGAAATCTACCACTAGAAATATGTTTTTTTATCATTTATGGATTAGTATCGATTTTATGTCCTAATTAATCGATCTTTTATCACTTTTTATTCAATTCAATTAATTTATTTGCTTAATACTTGGTATACAAAAAATTATATCTTATACATCAATCACATATCCCTGTCGGGTAGATATGCAAATTCCACACCATTTACATTAAACTACATGAAAAAATATTATTTATTTAATTAAATAAATATTTATGAAAAATTATTTAGGGAAAACCACATAATTGTAAGCGGCTATCGCAATTCATAAACACGCTACTGTATTACTGACGAATAGTAAACATTACTATGTTCACAGTTTACACATCTCTGAGTCACACAGGAAACTTTGTTGATCTTTTATTAATTATTATTTAATAAAATGGCCTACTTTACGTGTATGAGTTGCAACTTACGCCGGTGATTAGCATATAAACAGACAGTTTAAAATCCTTTACATTGAGATGACTTCGCTCATACTGTATGTACTACATGTGCGCAGAAGATTTGCCGATAGCCTCATGATGTCACGCGTCGATGGTCAGTAGGGTTGACAAAAAAGGTTACATAAATTTATTTTAATTTATAATTGTATATACTTTTTATAAGTATATACAATAATAGTAAATAGTCATTGGCAAACCTGCGCGTGGCTTATATGTGACTGTTGGCAGCGCCATCTGAGTCATATCACGTTTGATTTTTAAATAATTAAAATAATAGTATGCTTATAATTGTTTCTGATACAACATGTTTCTGGACTCGTCGTTTTTGAGGAGATAATAACTTCTTATCGTGCTCTGTGAGAATTAAATTTAATGTATATGTACGGTGTAAACGCACACGTTAGTTGCGACTTCCGCGGACGAGTCGAGTCAGTTCACGACCATCACGCGCCGATGACACTCATGTCATTTTGAACTCAATTAAACTCGTTTAATATCAAGTTATGTCTCATTTATTACGGTGTTGGGACTCACCCAACAGTATAAATTTTGGGAAAGTTCTGGGAGCCTGAGTTGCATAAACTCTAACGAGATATAGCCAAACGTCTGACAGATGTTTCACGTGATCAAAAGGCCAGTTTCTACCTTAAGCAACGTAAGGTTGCCCGAAGTATAGCTTTATATTCGTTACCGCGGTATTGCAGCCAGTCAAAGGAAATTTCCCAAGTGACAGCACAATGGTAATAGATTTTCTAGTTTAATTTTAATTCGCATATCATATAGTTCAGTTTCAGTGTTTAATTTATTTTAAGGTATGTATAAAAAAATAATATATAAATTACATGAAAAATTAGAATTCTTATAGTTTAAAAAGCAGTTTTCTTATATTTAAAAAGCTTAAAAAAACGTTGGTAACACGAATCAAAGTTTGAGTACCGTTGTCCTTTTTATCGTTATCACGTGTTATCATTGACGCGATCGAGGCAACCAGCCCGATAAGATTCCGCGCTGCTATTACAACAACGACCGTTGGAGAGTTTCTTAATAAAATCAATTAAACTATTTTTTTATATCGACTACAGTTGTTTCGTTTATCTGATTTAATTTTGATGAACTTAAATTATTCTCTTTCTGGCCTTAAAAGTAAGATGTTATTGGCTTATGTGCTGTTTTAAAACTGTATCATCTTTTGTAATATATAGTGTAAATCTGTGTGATCTTTGTTGAATAAATAAATACGAATAATTTAATAAATAATAATAATAATTGGCAGACAAACACACACATTGTATATCCCCAAGCTAAGCAAGTTACGCTCGTGTTATGTGTAATGTACTATATAATGGCCCACTCTGAGGCCGATTCCAGACACCCAGACCATAGTAAATAACAAAGTTAGTTTCCGAAATATACTATGCCAGGAATCGAACCCGGAGCCTCTGGGTTTCAACGAGTTGGGCCGGCTAAAAATTTAGCCCGCTCAACCACAGATACGCTGATTAATTTAATTTATTGATACACATAAACAAAACATGTAAAAAAAATCTATAGACAATAAGTAAAAATAAATGTTTTCAGTAGCTTAACATAGATTATTTTGAATATGCACATTTTATACTTGCAAATCTAAGCCATCCAGGGACCACCTCAATACACACAAAAAATTTCATCAAAATCGATTCAACAGTTTAGGATTTCAGTGATATGCATATGTACAGAAGTATACATTAAAGATATAAAAGTGACTTTTGTATATTCACTTAAATGGCAAAACTTTCATATCAGGAAAGTTTTATAAGGTTGTTTATATTATTATTTATTTATTAGATACAACAAAATTAGTCACCTTGCATGCACTGTTATTATATTACCCAACAATTTAGCATGTCTGTCACGATGTTGCGAAGGTCAGGTCAAACAGTAAGCGTTCAAAATGGCCGCCCTTACCCAGTTGTGTAATGGCCGTCGCCTCACACAGAAAGAGGGTAGCCAACAAAATCAGCGGTGCGATGTTTTCCCTACCTATTACTACACGTTCGATTACAGTTTTCGGGTGGCGTTTTTACCCCCACTATCATCAACCATACAAATGAATGAGTGAGTGAAGTGAGCGAATGAAATGAATGAGTGAGTGAAGTGAGCGAATGAAGTGATTGAGTGAGTGAAGTGAGCGAATGAAAGGAATGAGTGAGTGAGCGAATGAAATGAATGAGTGAGTGAAGTGAGCGAATGAAGTGATTGAGTGAGTGAAGTGAGCGAATGAAAGGAATGAGTGAGTGAGCGAATGAAATGAATGAGTGAGTGAAGTGAGCGTATGAAGTGATTGAGTGAGTGAAGTGAGCGAATGAAAGGAATGAGTGAGTGAAGTGAGCGAATGATGTGATTGAGTGAGTAAAGTGAGCGAATGAAAGGAATGAGTGAGTGAGCGAATGGAACCGACCGGTGTTGGCGCAGTCGCAGAGGTAGTCGCCCCTGGCGTCGAGGCAGCGGCCGCCGTGCAGGCAGGCGGCGCCGCCCGCCCCCGCCCCCGCCTCCGCCTCCGCGCACTCGTCGCGCTCCGTCTCGCAGTGGCGCCCGCTGAAGCCCAGCTCGCACTCGCACACGGGCGGCTGCATGCCACAAAACGGAATAATCAATCACCAACAAGATAGTCTGTATCAGCTCAAGTCGGACGTATTCATGTGGATCACACCTACGACCAAAATTATTCTTTTACTATTATAATATAGGCTGTTTGTGGATTTGCCTTCTTAGTCAGTCTCTTCCACTTTCATCTTCAACGTCCTCATTTGGGCATTTGACACAATTTACATTAGACAAACTTATATACAACAAAATAGCTGTACGATTAACACAATATAATCATGTTAATACATTTATTATAACAACTTATATATTTTAAAAATATATCATTGTATATGTTTTATATACATGACTATGTATATAATTATGTATGTAATTATATATTTATTTCTTAAATTAGTTTGAGTATTTATGTATCTATTGCCTTTTTTCCTGTACCATCTACATCGCCTGATTCAGATTTCTTTGATTTAGGTTGCCTGGAAGACATCGCTTTGAGCTATAAGGCAGCCTATTGCATTGCATAGAAAATATTGAAAATATGGCTGTTTTGTATATTTTGGTGTGTAACAAAGTGTTATCTCTCTCTCTCTTTCACAAATATATATATTTTTTTAAATAATATAAAAAGTCCTATAAACGGGTAATCGACAGACAAACACACATATTGTATAATCCCAAATTAAGCAAGTTACCCTTGTTATGGGTAATATAAGAAAAATCGTTTCCGTAGTTTATCATGCCAGGAATCGAACCTGGAACCATAGAGGCCGTCTAGCCCGTCAAAAGTTAATGGTATCTGTGTCAAAACGCAAGACAAAAATGATTCATAGCGCTCGCTAGATATTTAGGATTCATTGTCGCACCAAGTATACTTATGCCAATGATTAAATGATGTTGTGTACCTTGGTCTCGTTGAGGCACTTCCCGTGCACGCACGCCTTCACCTCGCAGAAGGCGAACTCGCAGAACACGCCCTCGAAGCCCTCGTGGCACGCGCACGTGAAGTTATTGCCGGTCGGTGGATCTGATCGACATTAATAAGACTTATTAGAGACAAATACAAAACATATTTTTTTTATTATTACAGGAGTTCAGCAGACAGGCAGATGGCCAACTTGATGGAAAGCGGTTACCATCGCCTATGAACATTTGCAACACCAAAGGTGCTACAAATGCGCTGCTGCACTCTTAAGGGAGACTGGAACCTGGTCACCAATGCCGGAACACAACTCAAGGTTGTTATGGTGACATACTTTAGACCAGGGGTGGTAGCCATCCAGTCGGGCAAATGCCCTACCACCTGGCTGTGGGTTGTTTTGTCGCCTCTTACGACAGGCCGCCCGGCCGCAGGAAATTGTATTCTTTCTCCGTTCCTGCACGGATAAAACATATGTCGCCAGTGGGCGCTTTCCTTTAGTACCTCACAGCGACCGAAGAGCTCCGTCTGCCGCACCACATTGCGACCGCGGTCGCTGTGCGCGTGGCGAAAACGTCATCATTTTCGACCACACATCCGGTGCAGGAACGGACAAAGAATACAATTTACTGCGGACACCAAAAGTATGTCACCATAACAACCTTGTGTTGTGTTCCAGTCTCCCTTAAGAGAGCAGCAGCGCGTTTGTAGCACCGTTGGTGTTGCAAATGTCCATAGGCGATGGTAACCGCTTTCCATCAAACGGGCCGTCTGCCTGTCTGCTAAATTCCTGCAATAAAAATAAAAATATAAAAAACCGCAACAACCCATGTCAAGAGGTGGGTCGAAGTGGACATTGACCACAAGGCATTAATTATCTCTATCAATTGACGTTGGATAAGGCGCGATTTTCAAATCAATGACTCAATGACATCAATCAATGCTCCATAATCCGTTCCACTAGTGTTTGTGATTGTAACTCCCGCGAACAAGTGGTCGTTGCGAGTCTCTTGTGGAACATAGCCAGTATGAAATGGCCGTTAAATCAAGGGCTACACTGTACACACAGAATTCACTTTTAAAATTATAACTGTTTGAAATAGAGAAAAATTAATTGATTTCTCTCGCGTGATATAATTTGTTTATTGAGAATTTGACATATTTACCAGTGAGTGGAACATTATACTAGTGATAACTTAATATACTGAGTGAGAAAAGGACGAGAGACATTCTACACATCCCGCGTAGTGTTTCAAGGGGGTGACGGATAGTGACGGAATAGTGTTCCCCCTTGTTCCTGCCGTCAGGTCCACCGATCCCGCCGTGTACGGTACAATAACATTTATGTTTTGAGTGTGGTAGAGATTAGGCGAATCGTGTTTTCGTATAACGAGCGTGAATTCCGGAGGCCAACATTATCGTCTTCATCGGAGGTGAGAGTGACCTATTTAGGCATGAGATTAGTCACCGATATTTGACTATGGCACAAAACCCTTTTAAAATGTTGATAGTGAATTTACACAATGTTGATGTGATATCATCGTCACCTGGCAGCACGTCGTGGCAGACGCCCCTGCCGGCGGCGCAGGGCTGGTGCGCGCACGACCTGGTGTAGGGCACGTGGCAGCGCTGGCCGCGCCACTCGCGCGTGCACCGGCACAAGAACCCGCCCGGCTCGTCCACGCACGTGCCGCCGTTCTGGCACGGCGACGACGCGCACTCGTCCACGTCCACCTCGCACCTGCGCCCACCACACGCGACCAAAGCTTAATTACTAGTCCAAAACACAACACACAACCTACAAACTTGTTAGTCCTAATCACAAATACAAACTTGTTAGTCCTAATCACAAATACAAGCTAGAAACTTGTTAGTCTTAATCACAAATACAAGCTAGAAACTTGTTAGTCCTAATCTCAAATACAAGATAGAAACTTGTTAGTCCTAATCACAAATACAAGCTAGAAATTTGTTAGTCTTAATCACAAATACAAGCTAGAAACTTGTTAGTCCTAATCACAAATACAAGATAGAAACTTGTTAGTCCTAATCACAAATACAAGCTAGAAATTTGTTAGTCTTAATCACAAATACAAGCTAGAAACTTGTTAGTCCTAATCACAAATATAAGATAGAAACTTGTTAGTCCTAATCACAAATACAAGCTAGAAATTTGTTAGTCCTAATCACAAATACAAGCTAGAAACTTGTTAGTCTTAATCACAAATACAAGCTAGAAACTTGTTAGTCCTAATCTCAAATACAAGCTACAAACTTGTTAATCCGAATCTCAAATACAAGCTACAAACTTGTTAGTCCTAATCAGAAATACAAGCTAGAAACTTGTTAGTCCAAACCTAAATCTTCAGATATATTTTGAGTGTTATTGGAAAATTTTAAATAATTCACTATGATAAAAAGGTTCAACAGTTAAATTAAAAATAAAAACTTCGTTTAAAAAAACCGACTTCAAAAACGAAAAAACTAAAATGTATAAAATAACTTATTTCTAAAGCTATTAAATATTAATATATATTATCTATCTATCGACTTCGAAAATAGGAGGAGGTTCTCAATTCGTCGGGATCTTTTTTTTTGTTGTTGTTGCTTTTTTTATGTATGTTCGTAGATTACTCCGTGATTTATGATCCGATTTACGTGATTCTTTTTTGTTCGACGCGGAATAGCTGCCATGTGGTCCCCTAAAAATTTGACATAGTTTGGCCCAGTAGTTTTCATTTTACGAACATTTTTTTGTTCCCGATTCTTGGGACCTATATTTTTTAAGAAGCGTGGCACCATTCGTAGGTCCACCCATACCCATAGACACTAAAAAGTAACAAATAAAAGTAAAAACTTCGTTTAAAAAAACCGACTTCAAAAACTAAAAAACTAAAATGTATAAAATAACTTATTTCTAAAGCTATTATTATTAATATATATTATCTTAAGCATCTTGAAGTCGGTGCAAAGTAAAACATAAAAATTACTATAGTTTTGAAAATTACTAAGCACCGACTTTAAGATGTTTTAGATAATATATATTAATAATAATAGCTTTTGAAATAAGTTATTTTATACATTTTAGTTTTTTAGTTTTTGAAGTCGGTTTTTTTATTATATAGACCATTTGACCTTTATTATGGAAACATTATTAGATTAATATTCATGTTCGATTTTCATTTCTTTCGTACCTTGAAATAAATTTTATTATTTTAACATACAAAAAAAAATGTGACTGTGCCTATTATAATAAATGAGCAACCTTATTGAAGAATAAATAAACATTTTTTATATGCCACCCTGAAAATAAAAAAATAAAAAATATATATTCTTCGCCGAGGCACTTACAGTTTGCCCTCGAAGCCCTCCGGGCATATGCACGTGTAGGCGGCGACCTCGTCCTTGCAGGTGGCGCCGTTCTCGCACTGGTTCGTCTCGCATTCGTCCACGTCAATCTAAACACACGATACTCTTAGTATAATGTTAAGGGATAAACAAGCAAGACCACGGTACTGCTTGAACAAAGCGAGTGCTGCTATTACGAGCAATAAAACAAGATAAACTCAGGCTGACACAACAACATTATACGAGCATTTAGTGGATAAGAGACAAAACTGTATAAAGATAACTATATTTATAATAAATAAATAATATAAAGTTGTACTTAATAAAGAATTGTTCATATCCTTGACTAAGTCAAGGGAAACAACAGGGCTAACTTGGCTATTATATAAAAAAAATCTAGACATATGAAACAAGCAGGACTCGAATAATTAGGCTTCATTTGAAAAAAAATTTTAATTTACATAAAGATTTATGTAAAAAAATTGTGAGTAATGACGATTATATAGTTCGTTGCAATTACAACGTTTACCGCTATATTTTTGATATACAGTGAAACTTGGTTAATTGGGATCTGGATAAATGAGGAACCGCCATAACTGCAACTCATGCTGAGGTCCCAACACTTGAATTACCCCTGTTAGTGGGACGAAGCAAACCTCCATATCTGGGATTCGTTCTTTCGATTTATCATCATAGTTACCTCTACCTCACCTCTAGAACGAGTGTGTTTTATATGCATAGACCTCTGTAACTGAGCTAACATCGTTTTGTTTGTTTACTTACTTATTCTAATTCTACCAGCAAATTCTGCACTTAACTACATAAGTATTTTATAACGTTTACATAACACGTGATTTCATTTAATAATCGCACCTCTATAACTGAAATAACCTGTACTCTGACCTCTATTAATGGAACCTTCTGTAAATGAGACAGATATTTATTTATACCTGGATATCTGAGACACTGGGTAAGTGGAATACCACTCTATAAGTGAAACCATATTGCAGGTCCCCTGATGTCTCACTTAAGCAGATTTCAATGTATTTTTTTTATGTTTAATCGTAATAAAAGTGTGGAGTATGAACACGGCTTTAGAAAACTAGCACTCATTTTTAACCAACTTCAAAAAAGGAGGAGGTTCTCAATTCATCGGAATCTTTTTTTTATGTATGTTCATCGATTACTCTGAGATTTATGATCCGATTTACGAGTTTTTTTTTGTTCGACGCGGAATAGCTGCCATTTGGCCCCAAAAAATTTGACGTAGTTCATTTTATGAACATTTTTTATGAAAAAAAATGTACCTGGCAGTAGTCGCCGGCGTAGCCCTTGGGGCAGGTGCAGGCGTATGAGGTGCGCACGTCGGTGCAGCGGCCGCCGCTCTCGCAGTCCTGCTCCAGGCACAGCACGCACCCGAGCCCCTGCGCCGCGCCCCACCCCCGCCCCGACCTGCCACACACCAACATTCAATATCAATTGCCGTTCGCCTGCACTCATTTGGCTATACAAACTATTCCTACCTGTCAAACATTTGACGTTCGTCCCGTCGTTTAGAAATCAATTAAATTTAAAAGTCGTTCAGAAATCAAATTAAATTTAAAAGTGAACTTGTTTTTCATTTTTTTGTTCCGACTAAGTTCTGACCACATTTGTACTAAAGTTGAAACTTTCTGCAATTATCGTTCAGCTTTTCTATTTATTAATTCTGAGGCGGTACGCAGTTGGCCGCGTCAGCGAGTAGTAATGATTTAATTAATTAATGTCAACATTATGCATATGTCAAATACAAATATAGTTAAACGTAAATGAATAAATAATGTTGCCAAAATTAATGAGGAAAGGCAAAAATAATAAAATTAATAATTAATATATAACTAAGTATAAGTGGAAGCAGGGACGGCCCAAAAATTATTTCATAATTACAGGTGATGTTATTAACACTTTATTTTTAAAGCAATTAAATGTTTTGTGGAAAAATATCGAGATCGGAAGGGAAGCGTGTCCAGAAGGTTGCGTGAAATACGACCCAGCCTTCTGATTACGGGTGGTAGTGTAGTGGAACACTTACAAGCCATTAGATGGCGTTGTGCAATAACTGAAGTCACAAACGTTTCTAGTACACAAATTCTCAAATGTAACAAACGTGTCTCAGCCTTCGAGGAACTACAATAGCCTCGCTGGAAGATCTTCCTTTGAAACGGAGGAGCATTCTATCTCGCTCCTCCAACCATTAGGGTCACTTCCTTCAGTACCAAAGAGTTTCTTACAAATCTCTTTGAAGAAACCCTTTGCCGACGACCCACAGAAAGTTTCAACTCCAAATGGCACAAGTATGTAACCCCTTCGTAAGGTTCCGTTTGAGACCTTCAGCTGTTAAAGCAGCGCTGTCGACCCCTGACTTAGATGGATGAAGGTCGATCCTCTATTAAAATAAGATTTATGATGCGAGTGCTCACACGAGCGCGTAGTGCGGCTGCGAGGCGAGCAGCGCGGCAGCGGCGCCCACGAACAGCTCCTCCTCCGTGAAGAAGGGCAGCAGCAGCGAGCCCACGTGCACGGCGCCCACGCAGCCCTACCCACCGACAACCGTCAATATATTATATTAATTTCATTAGGTCATTTATTGATTGATTGATTAATGAAATAACGGCCAGGCATCATTACAATTGCCCGCATTGCACGTCCGAAAGGACAAACTGTCGTTACAACATTTCAATGTTATGTTTGTGACAATTTACACAATAAGGGCCTTACTTATAAATAATCTCGTTAAGAAAGGATTAGCCATCTCTAAAATAAGAGACTCTTAAGCCCCCAATCAATGGCTGTTTCAAATAAAACTTGCCATCTTGCCTCTTAGCAGTCACTTTAACTACCTCTCGATGTTGGTTGTTATTGACAGTTATTTATGAATTACTTTACCACCACCTCTTACCCTTAAGAGGAGTTTATGGGTAAGATTTTCGCCAATCAGTTGCTGAGCAGTTTCTTGAAATTTAACAAACGATTATAAGTAAGGCCATAAATGTTTATTCTATTCTATTAAGTCGCTTTTCGCGCCTATCTGCCTGTATATCCGCTTACTCCTCCTTAAGCACCCAGCGGATTTTACGCGGTTTTCACCATCAATTCATCATCAGTCATCAATATTTTGTGTCCCGGGAATTTCAAATCAAGCGTGAACAAACTCACGAGCGTATTCTAGTTCTAAAATAATTTTAGATTTATTGTAACAGTGTACAGAATTGAAAGGGGGTAATGTTGCGCTCTCGCTCTGACGCTATCGGGACTCGCATGCCATCTCTTTCACACCACACACTGTCATGCGTAATAAATATACTTAAGTTAATATGGTCGTATTTATATATCAATGTATGTGATGCATCCCAATACGTGTTTACCTTGAAATATTTCCCTTCGAGATTATCACCGGGGAACTCGTCGCCTTCGGAGTACTCCCAAGCATTCGGATCCGTTGAACTATCCAACTGTGTGCAATAAAACGATTTGCTTTAGGTGCAAATAAAACAGTGCAAACGCAGCTTTTGCTTAATACGGGAAAGTAAAGCACTGTTAGTGCACTGTCAATTTATTCAAGATATTATTAACAAATTTTAATATATTTGTACCTTGAAACAACACAATAATAATAATATTATCAGAGCATGGCTATGAACTAAAAAACAAGTTGTGTGTGTACAAATTAAGTAATAAAAAGTACCTTTTAAGTCGCCAAATTTTAAGTTTTACGCTATTTCATCGTGTTATTATCCTATCCCGTCGTAATAAGCTCCAATGTCGGCACCATGCATACCGACGTTTCCAAGTACCATTCCTTTATCACCAAGATACCTCAATATCGCAAGATAAAATAAGTAAAAATAAACAACAAAATTATTGGTGCAGCAAAAAAGTAAGACAAAAAAACAACTACTCTCCATTTAACGACTACTCTCTATAACCAAATAAAATGCACAGTCCCTTCAGTGTCGTTATATAAAGTTTACACTGAATTTCTTTTTAGCGTCGCTTTCTTTCGTTTTATGCAGTTTCAAATTACAACGATTTTGAAGAAGTTTTAGTTCAGTGGGAGGTACAACAAATATAAAGATTAGTAATTCATTATGTAATATATAGGTAATTAATTAATATTATTATATCATTAAAGTAAGATAAAGTAGACGATCACTAGAAATTTCATTTTGATTTTTTTGTGCACTGTACATACACAGGTTGTTGGGCCAAATCCGACTCGAAGGACCGATAGATATTCGGTCAATCCTTAACATTATAATAAAATGAAATGACAAGTAAAGTTACTGGTTTATTGAGTTCAAAAACACACTCCATCGACGCGAAGTGGACGTGAACTGACTCGCCCGCGGGAAGCATAACCTGTGCCAGCTGAACCATACAGTTTAAGTTATTGTCGTTGGAGTGGTTTACCTGTGGCACTGAAGTGGTGGTGGTGGGGGTGGGCACGTGCCTCACCCCTCCCAGGTGGATGGCCCCCTCCATGACGAGCTTCTGCCAGGCGCGCACGTCGATGGGCGCCGAGAGGCCCACCTCCTCGTGACCGTCGGCGTCCACGAACGCACCTACAAACACGATCACGCCGTTGAAAGCCGCACACAGAAACGGATAATTTATAGTTTGTTTTCAAAAAACTGCAACTTGAAATCAAAGATTTTTTTGTATAATGCCACCACACATTATCAATACTACAAACAGGTGATGAAGAAATGAATGAATGAAGAAGCTTGGGAAGTGCGGAGCGGGGCAGTTGCATTTCAACTGCAAGTGTTAAGGCTTAAAGTCTTGTAACGTGCAAGAAAAAAAATTTGTCAGTGAGTGACATTTTCGTGATGAATGTCGTTTTTGCGTCTTCCGCCACATTCTTCCCGCTCCCACGCTGATATAATTCGATCACATCCGATGACCGTCCCCGCAAGTGTTAATAATGTAAAATAACAATTTTAAAGTGCTTTGTTTGTGTTCCAATCCCAAATCCAGTGTATTTGGGAGTTTTTGGCGGGGCCTGAAAGGAGATGTGCTGTGCAGTTTTATTTTCTAAAAATGTGTAAAATTACTCTAAAATGAACAATAGTTGTAGGATATTGATAGTTTTTGAGTAGTAATTATGTGTTTTGCGAGAAATGTGAACTGTATAGTCAAATGTGGCCATTTGAGTTGTAACAAGAACCCCGTTGAATGGCACTAGCTGATTACCTACAGTTCAGCTATGCTACACATAGGCTTAAGAAAATGAATAAACTGTATTGAAAACTAAGATCTGGCTTAAAGGCCTAGCTGCCAAGCCATAAACCTAAATATATAATAATAACCAGTGTATTTGTGTTTGTGTGTGCGTGCGTGTGTTCAATCATCCAGAAAGAAGCAAGAATACGGCCCAAAGAAGATCGCCTCATCGAAAACAAGTAAGTCACACACAACGCTCTTCCAAACCAACAGAAATCCAGCACATACAGTTAACCCCCTTTTTTTTAAGTAGTAAGGCAAAATATTACTAAGGTAATTCGACAAGAGAAGCCATCATAACTAAGTGCGCGTGTAACGCTGTCGATTTATTGCTCAGGACTTGTTGCTTCTCTAGCTGTTTGTCAAGCGGAAGACAGATTAGCGAGTAGGTACACGTATTATGGCTTGACAACCTCTTCCGCCCATGTGTCACTTTGTACTGTAAAATGGGGGGACTCGGGACACTTTTTAAGTTAAGTTAACTTAAGTAAGTTTTTTGTAGTTATAGTAATAAAACGGAGATCATAATGGTTCCGGTAGTTTTAAATATTCATTTCTAATGCATTAAGATATAGTCTATTAAAGAATAATCATAAAAAGTTACAAAAACTCATTTGTCCCTATTCACCCAGGTGTTGGGGGGGTCGCTTAAGGGGTTAATAAAGTGTTTCGCTAGGGCTGACACTTTCATAATATAGGCAGGTACCTACAATACCTACCTGGTAGGTAGTGTCTTTTTAGGTTAGTTACGTAGGTACTTGACATATACCTATAATTTTTTTAAAGTTTCAGTCTCTACTAATATACCAATGTTTTGAAGTAATTTTTTTTAAAATACTTATGACAGGATGACTGAGTGTTGCCAGATTATAGAAAAAAAATTGCAAGCTTCAAATTTAAATCGTACCACAAAGTGTAACACGTAACATAAATGTGTATATAAGGTCGCAAATAAAACTTTTGCTTCGTCCCAATTCACCCCTTAGACCCCATTTTACGGTACGCGAACATCCAGAAGCGAAGAAGATCGCCGAGCCACAAGTGCGCTCTCTCTCTCACCTCTGATCTGGTCGCGCTGCAAGGTGAACCGGACGGTGGTCCAGTGCAGGTGCGAGTGCGAGGCGGCCATGCGGCGCGGCGCGCCCGCGCCCCTCACCCCGCCCCCGCCCCCCAACCACCAGTGCACGGAGACCTGCTCGCGGAACGCGCCCACCGTGAACCAGGCCGCCTCCTCGCCGGCGCCGCGCTCCGCGTGGAACAGCGTGCCGCCCACCTTCGTCCTGCGGGTAGGGGGGGCTCAGTCAGCGAGGTGCCTGATCGCGGGGATGGAAACAGTACTTTGCGTCCCCGGGTAACGACTTTCCTCGCTGTCAAAAAATTTACTATGCGAACCATAGATAACACGTGTGACTCAAGTTCCATTTTTTTATTTTGTCTTTAAAATATATAAACAAATCTGTAACATCATTTTATACTTTTAAATTATTTTTCACTAAATAATAATAATTATTATTTAATTTACTTAAATTTGAGCGAATAATTTACTATTATTAATGACAAAAAATACTAGAATGGTAGAATGAAAATCAAGCTTACTTGACGTTTCATATTTAACGTATTAAATGAGTTCGTCGAATTTAGACATGAATTTCATAGAGAAGTAATTGTTTGTATAACTAAAAAAGTTTACTTACTTTCCTCATATTCGAAATAAAAATCAGAATGTTAACTTCGGGTAAAAGGCTTATTTAGGCACTCAAAATACCTCATGCCTAAATATGTCACTTTCACCTCTCGTGTAATGATCTGTAATAATCTACCATTTGATACAACGTTACATACCAGGTGGACAAAATTTACAATTTTTTGGGTAAATAACAAAATGAGAGGAAATCTATTCCATTCTCCTTGTTCCCTCCTAAGGCAGCCAACGCGTTGGGCTTCGCTCTACTTATCGCAAACGTCTATAGGGGACGGTAACTACTTCCCATCAGCTGGGATCAGTCTGCCTGTTAATCAGAAGAATATTTATCTTGTGTCTGAAATCATTTTTAATACGTAATTAAAATGTAACGAGTGTCAATTGGACGTGCCTGTAGGTGATGGTGAGGGTCTCGGGCAGCTCGGGGTTGTCGTCTTGGGCGACGCCGACGGCGACGGCGCGCGGCACCCGCAGCCGGTAGCTGAGCGTCGTGTTCGCGCCGTCGAAGGTCGCGTTCGACACGCACTCGTAGCTAACACACAAAGCACACTTCATGGATAGAAAGAGAGAGAAGAAAACTTTATTCCAACAAATAGTATTGTTACGTACGAGCGGGGGTACGCACTTATGGATTGGAAGAAAACACCAGTTTTTAATTTAAAAGCTTTTATTGACTTACACAGCCGCACGTAGTACCTCTCTGTAGGGTTGCCCCTATACGCACGACCAACGATGCACAGTCCCGACGATAAGTTGTCACACCCTCAATACCGTCGCCGATATTGCGCGGACCACCTCCAATATTATCGCGGGTAGCTCGCTTTTGATTCCTCCTTCGAAGTACGCTAAACACCTCCTTCGCGTATCTGTCCACCAAACTTGTCACTAAATTCACCACTTAATCCGTCTCTGTACTCTATTAACCTTCTCTGATAACCCTTTAGTATCGCACTTGTCGTTTCACCGTCTTGGACTGAACTCAACTTTAAACTGCCCGGTAGGCGCGCCTTACGCTGTTTATATACCTGGAAGAATTTTCTAGAATCCATCTATCTATCTCTGTCTTTTCTTTCCCGAACATTCTGTTCGGGAACTTTCGTTTATACATCTCTCCCTTTCTAACATCTATCTATCTCTTTCCTTCTTTCGTCGTCTATCTCTGTCTAACATCTATCTATCTCTTTCTTTCATTTATCGTCTATCCTTTTCTAAATATATCCGTCCTTGTCTTTTTGTTCTAGATTTTTCTAGATTTTTACAAAAGTTCTAAAACTAACTAGATGGTTCCACCATCGTTCGCCACAGTATATACACAGAGCATAATTTGAGAATTTGTACGAGGTTTGCACTCAGCATATTGCTGTGCCGGAATTGTATCCGACAAGTGCAAACCTTCCTTTTGGCGTAAGGCCCAAGCGACCCAACTTTGTTAAATAAAAAATAAATTCAATAAATTAATTAAACTATTTCCACTATAATATTTAAATTTGAACAAAACTATTACTTCACATATTTAAATAAACACTCGTGTAACAACTTGTATCGACTCATCTATTCGAATACAATACGATGAAGTGCTTGCGAGTGTTACCAAATACTGTGTACCACGTCATTGACAACTGGCAACAATTAACATTATACTTCATAACCTTTAACTATTTCATGTGTTATTTTACTATAAAGATATGAAGTCGATGTCAAAACGTGGGAATAACCAAAATCAAATAAATTACCGCACTTAAAACCGTTGAAACGTAGTTTTATTAAGATATGAAGTATTTAATATATTTTATTTTCCCACTGTGTACTATATTATACACCGTGCACAAGACTGACTCGTTAATGAATCTAAGTTAATGTTAATTTTTTCCACAAGCTGCCGTTATATCGTCTCTTTTACTCTAACACAAATTCTATTTAGTTAGAGGGAGAAAGCATCAGTTCAACGTTCGTTTAGTGTGCCTCCCAATAAGTAACAGTAACAAATCTGTGGCGGTTCCGTCTTAAGGAGTAAACGACATGAAGCGGTTGCTATGATATTGGACGCGATATAAGACTCTTGAATAAATAAAACTTCGATCTTAAATCTGGCTTTAATTTTCATTCTAGTAAATATTTTCAATGGTACAAAAGTGTCTTAACTGAAACCCGTGTGTTTTTTAAATTAATTAAATAAAATTAGAAGACCCCAACTTACCCGTTGTCAAGGTTCCTACAATGCGAGTTCAAGGGGCACCCCTGCAGCTGGCAGAACTCCACTTCGGCGCACTGCTTGCCCTTGTATCCGCGTGGACACGCACACCTACGCAATCATATAGG
Organism: Dendrolimus pini; assembly: GCA_949752895.1. Lineage (NCBI taxonomy): Eukaryota > Metazoa > Arthropoda > Insecta > Lepidoptera > Lasiocampidae > Dendrolimus > Dendrolimus pini. The sequence goes on along the minus strand of OX457129.1, from coordinate 24,408,764 downwards.
AAGATTATCATAAACTGTTGTTTTATCTAATACTTCAATTTAAATTACTGTTTGAAAGAGTATTTTTTTTAAATTTAGCAACGGGAACTTTACATAATTGTCATGTTTGTCTGTCTGTTCACTTAACTTCCTATTAAAGGAACACGATTTGATAGAAATGATGTTGTGGACATGAAATCACGGATATATGAATAACATTATACTAGAGGGCTTAAAGCGGTTAACGATAGATAATCGCTTAATTAAATTGACAGGTGTTTAGATGTACTGCCAGTTGTAAGATGTAGCAAAGTTTCATTTAATGAATGAATGAATCATTCATTGCTAAAATGTGTGTACACAAGATTTTAGAATATGCGTTGTGTCAATACATTTTGCCTTATTAGGCGGGCAATGTCCAAACATATAATCCTAAGCTCACGCGTCCCAACCTCAGAGGGCGCTGCTTCTATCCTAGCCGGAACACATGCACCGCTTAGTCAGTTAATCTAATGTACAATCAAACAAATTGAAACATGACCCACCATAAGGTTATTTTCTTACAGTCGTGAAATACAATTAGGTTGAAATTCGCCTGAACATACATTTCCTTGGTAACGAACTTGTTATCATGTTACTAAACATTGACAGTTACTGACTACGTTGTATTAAACAGATCGGAGAGACTCGTCTATACTCGTGTAACATCTGACAAATGCTATTACTATCTCTGTCATTAAGTATGTTGGATTAAGTGCCGTTTCCTACATCTTACCGACCGTTTATTTGCCTTGCTAACGATTAAAATTTGAAGTAATCTCTATACAAGCAATGTCAAAATTCAACCTACGGTAAAGCAGGGGAAGTGAAGTGGAGTGAATAGTAAGATATCGGAACCGGTCATAAATCGACAAGCCAAAGGTGACACAGGCCAAACCTTTTGTATATACAACATTAGATATTAGGGTTATCGTTATACGTTAGGTAGCAGAAATACACAAGAAAATAAAACATTAACAACATTAATGTGGAAGAAATTTTTTTTTATTTTATTTTATTAATTGGTTGTATTTCAAAGTTAGAAATGGCACTCATTTTACTTTACTTAAACCTAAAACCGGGTATAAGCACCATTGTTTTCAATGACGTCTAATAGTCGATTACGCATCGACCCGATTAGACGATTGCAGATGTCGGTTCCCCTCGTGTAATTCCAAATATCATTAGTGCTGCTCAATTGCTTCCTTTGTCCTCTCGTTTCTGTTATCCCACATTTGAACCATCAAACCCCATAAATTTTCTATTGGGTTGAGGTCTGGTGACCTAGATGGCCATGGAATTAGAGTAATTTCATCTTCATGCTGGGTAAACCAGTTCGAGACAATTCTGGCGGTATATGTACTCGACAATTGTTGGTTGTTATTCGTTGTTATGCCCTCTTCAGCGTGCCGCCTGATCCATGTCCTCACTGTGTTCCGACTTATATTTAACACTCGTGATATTTCTCGAATGCCATAGCCTTCCTCACTGAGCACTACAATCCGAGCTCTTTGTTCTGCGAGACTACCCATTCCATTTTCCAATTTAAATAAATATTTAATTCTTAGACATTGAGGCCCGCTTGCACAACGATCGTCTTTAAATAAAATTAGTTAATTTTATTTAACTCTCTAAACGCGTTTAACACTAAATGCATTTATGTTGTCTTGCACAAGGCACTCTCCCATGTCATTTAGTAAAATGTATTTATGCCATTGGTAAAACAGCCGTGTGTGTTCCATTTCACGTTCACGTCACATTTTATCGAACAAACACGAAATTTAGCTTTAATGTTAGTATTTTCTGCGTAAAAATGATTTTAGTTGGCCAATCTCAAATTGACATTTGAAATTTTGTTCGTTTGGTTAAGTTTACTTCGGAATTTTTGGCGGCAACCTGAAGAATGATCTTTTGCTGTGCGGTTTTATTTTCGATTTTATGGGTATTTAGCATTGAGATAAATAAAGCAAATAAAATACGAGTGACGATCTGTAATTGACTTTTTAATAACTTACAATTTCATAAAGAATAATAAATATTAATTTATGAAAAGATTTGTTGAAATTTTCTTTAATGCAGAAGATATATGCTTTCCCATCTCACGTTCAGGGTCTATTTTATAATCAAAGAATTGTATACAAAGATCATAAGTTTGTCTTCGCTGCTTCTATTATATAGGCGTTCTCGCTCATCCCATACTTCTTTAGCGCTTTTATATCGCATAACTTGTTTTAGAATCTCATCCGTCATGTTTGTCGTCATCAGAGTTAAAACGGCACAGTCAATTTTTAAAAATTGTTGTAAATTGATTTCATATTTGGCTTTAGCATCTGCACCATCAGATGCTGCAGGCTCATCGGGCTTTTGAAGTTTTCCTTGCAAAATTTCTTCAGCGCCGGGTAATGCCCTGCACGCTATCTCAATACGAGACCGCCAAGGCTTAATTTTTACCATCTAGGTGAACTATTTTTACCTTGAAGCCTCTGCGATCGCCTTATCAATTGTGAACGTCAGGTCGAGTACAATGTTTGTATTTATTCTTTCCTAGTTAAAATATCTTTGCTGGATCCAATTCCTGAACTTTATTACTCTGCTACCATGTTAGTTTGTACAAATAATGGGTATTTAGAATTGAGATAAATAATTATAGCAAATAATATACGAGTGACAATCTGTAATTGATTTTTTACAACTGACAATTTCATAAAGACTTTCGAGTGACAATGTTTAAACGCGTTTAAGGCGTTAAATAACCATTTTTCGATGATTAACTTTGGCAGTTCTGTAAACGTATTTACCAGTAAATTTAGCGTTGTGCAAGACGCTTATCGTATTTAAGGGCCGTAAATGCATTTAGTGTTTCTTAAATAAAATTAAGGAGCGTCATGCAAGCCGCCCTTAGTTTTAATTTTTTTTCTCATTGACTGACTTTACTTGACTTCTGATATTTTACTTTCAGAATGTTATTTTATTTTTTTAAATTATAATACTTTTCTATAATGAAAAGAGTTAGAATTATAAGGCAGATTTCAGTTCGAGATTCAAATTATTTCAAATCATTACTGTTTATCTAAAACATATCTAGTACAATGATAACAAAGTCTAAAATTGCGTAGTTCTCTGAGCCTAGTGACGCATTTTTATTAATGTTTATAACGTCCTAAGTGCAACACACACAATAAACCTTACTATTTTGACGGTTTTAAAGGAATTATTAGCAAAGTGGGTCATAAATCAGTTGTGCCGATCGTACATATTGTTACAATTACCACGTGCTAATAACGGTGAATCACATCGAGATAAGCGATGAGTTAAACCTGCCAAGCCGCCTTGGACAAGCGTGGCGGGTATACTGTCCGTTTCTCTATAATGGGAGGCCCGAGCCCAACAGTGGGGCATTTACGGGCTATATTTATACTAAAACTCTGTACCCACTCTTAAATTATTTCCTGGTCCTTCGAGCCGGATATGAACTAGCGACCTATGTCTAAATATCTGTGATTTTATTTGATTATAAACAGAGTGGCTTGGCTCACGTGTAGTCGTTCCAGGTGTTGGCGCAGGTGGCGTTGTGCAGGCAGGGCCGCGAGGCGCACGCGTCGTCCGAGACCACGCCGCGCAGCACGCCGGCCGCGTCCAGCGCCACCTCGCCGAAGGGCGGCGGCAGCCGCAGCCCCGCCACACGCAGCGGGAAGAACTCCACGATCGTCACGTTCACGCCGTTCGACACCTGCCGAGGACACCACCCCCACCCCACCTATCAGTACGGGCCTTCGCCACGACCGCAACGCTTGACAGATTTAGCAATACATTAGTCCATGTATGTAACTTACACTGGACTAGGATATACCCGCGACTTCGTTCGTACACGCTCCACTCGAAATTCCCACGGCATTCCCGGGATACGGAATTTAAAAAATAATGTATGCTATCGTTTTAGGGAAAACTGTGTCGGAATAAGCTAATTTCTAGACACCCGAATCACTTCAAACTGCACTGGGAAAAATCCCACGGGTTCCAGGGATAAAAATTAATGCAGATTTGAAGTTGATTTAAACCGCATCGAAATCAGCCGAATAGTTTTTACGTGAATCCCGAACCAACAGATAAGAAATCTAAAAAAATTACATCATCACACACATCGCTTTCCCAGTCGTTAATATAGTCTATTCACTTGGTTTTTTTTTCTAAATAGCTTCAATGGACAGATATAGCATATTTAGAATTTCATAAAATTATAGATCACAGCAGAAAACCTGACTACCCACCTGATGGAAAATGGTTACCCTCGCCTATACAAATTATAACACCATAGGTGCTAACAGTGTGCTGCCAACCTCGGAGGGAGACTGGAGCTTGACCACTAATTCCAGTAGGCAACTCAAGGTTGTTTTGGTCCTCCAAACTTCTTCATTATGGGCCAGCAGTTTTTCTCTCTCTACGACATGACACCCACTTCTTCCCCCTACCTCCTTCTCCTAACTTCCACTTTTCCTTCCTTCTTCAGCCGTCTGTGCGCTTCTCTTTTACGATAACCACCACCATATAAACACAAATAAGGTTTCACTCACTTGCACATCCTGAATGACTCCCTTGAAGTAGGCCGCGTCGTCAGGCTGGGGCATTGGTGGCGTGGGGACCGGGGTAGTGGTGGGGGGCAAGGACAAGGCCAGGGAGGGGGAGGCGGCCGGCGAGGGGGCCACGGGGGAGGACGGGGAGGTGGGGGGCGCCACGGGGGCGAGCTGGGAGAGGGCCAGCGCCGTCGCCGGGGGGGGACGTGTGGCTACAGGAGGGGGAGGACCACCCAGGTACAGCACCTGAAAGGAGTAGTTGGCAAATATTTAATGGAGTATGTGCAAGTACTAAAAGAGAAGAAATAGGGTTCATTAAGTAGCAGAGTCATTCTGAAGTCACTGTCTTGATTACCGCTGTTAGAGCCGGCTGGATCAGTGTGCACGCTCTCACAGAATATCTTCGTGAAACAGTTTAGATCTGATCATGTTTCGTGCGATGAAAGAGAGTTCCAATGGCCTACTTCTGTCTCCCTTTATCTCATTTTCTGTTATCATAATCTCATCTCCTATACCTTTTTTTTATTTATTTTTTTTATTGCAGGAGTTCAGCAGACAGGCAGACGGCCCACTTGTTGTAAAGCGGTTACCATCGCCTATGGAAATTTGCAACACCAAAGGTGCTACAAATGCGCTGCTGCTCTCTTAAGGACGACTGGAACCTGGTCACTAATGCCGGAACACAACACAAGGTTGTTATGGCGACATACTTTAGACCAGGGGTGGTAGCCATCCAGTCGGGCAAATGCCCTACCACCTGGCTGTGGGTTGTTTTTGTCGCCTCTTACGACAGGCCGCCCGGCCGCAGGAAATTGTATTCTTTCTCCGTTCCTGCACGGATACCCATCCTAAAAGCTGGCTGCGCTCCTGATGTTGCAAACATTTTTAAGCGACTACCATTATGATAACAATAGACAACGGGCTATTTTTCCAAATTACAAATTTTAAACACAAAGTAAACAACAGAAGACGGTCATAAAAGCGCTTCAATATTATTAGCTCAAACACCGGCGGGTAATAAATGTGCTTTATTTGCAAATATGCAGGTGGGCCAAATTGTAACAATACATACAAAATATGTAGACAATCAATTATATTAAGCATGCTGAGGTGGTTTGATAATCCATATTCAATTAAAAACAATCTTCTAAAGTAGGTATCGCGCCCTCACACATTTTGCAAGTGTATACAGATGTATGACGTCATAACTTTTTATATATATGTATCGAACGTATAGTGTATATATAAAAACATGAAATACCTGCGCGTCTAGCGATTTAGCTCCCGATATTGATTTTCGGAAATATTCAGTGCCATTCAACTTTACTTGCACCAGCGTCGAATTGCGGACCACCTGAAGTAAGAACATTATTTACTATATACGGTCCAAGCATTTATTTCACTTTTGACGTTTGCACATCTATCAGGTTTTTTTACATTTACTTTAACAAATTTCACATGCATGCAGTTAAATCATTGAACGCCCTGCCACATACGATCTGAAAAGTTAATCGGAGAACAATTTTTTAAAAAGTCAGACTTTTCCACAAAACAAGTTAGTCCTCGTTACTGCCAACCTTACAAAATAAACCTTTTGATACTTTTTTTGTATATACAGTTACCTCGATGAGATGCAGGTTGCCATTGTCAAGGCGCGTGCCGCCCACAGTGTAGTTCTCGGGCGTCTGGTTGAAGCGGAGGTGCACCAGCAGCTCGCCACCTGCCAGCGACGCCCCGACCAGAGTTTCGTCTGTTTGTCCGTACCTGTCGTTCGATTATCGATTAGTCAGCAGGGTATTTGATAATGAAATCAATTCAGACACTTTTTGTCACCTTATAAAATATTGAAGCCTCCTAGATTCTGTATGAGTAAAGCAAGTTATGACGTCATATTTTTAAGGAGTTTATGTTGAATACATTAAATTATTTATATCGTATTACTTGCAAAAAATATTATTACATACCGACAAAAATCTGGCATGTAATAAAAACGAATTCCTTTATTTACTTCGTGTTTAGACTTTAAAAACATATATTGTTAACGTACTTATTTTATGACTGTAATTAGTGTCGAAAGAATTAATCCTTGTTTTTATTGCATTGCGTCGAAGCTTGCCAGATGTGCGTGAACGGGGCCCCTTTGTCGGTATTATACAGTTTAGTATAAAACAATGCTCGAACGGAGGGGTCAGGCAGTCAATCGACGACTACGATACGAGTAAGACGTTTTTAGTACTATTGATTAGCGATATAGTGACGGACTTTGCGCGTGTTGAATTGCATTGAATCGTGCAGTGTGAACTGGTTGTACTGTAGACTAATTTAAATAGACAACCATAGTGTACGAATCGTGTAAACGGGACAGAGCTAATAATGTAAAGCAAGCAACACTCTGCCTTTTGCGCTTACGAATAAAGTTCAATACAGATTGTTTACATATCGGATCGGAATTAAAAGTTGTATACTAATGAAGAAAACATGAATGGTGTTTGACCTCGGCAGGGATCCCAGGTAGAATATCTGTCCGGTGGGCTTCCTGGTGCGGATGAACATGGAGATGTCCAGCGCGGCGTGCACGGCGCGGCGCGCAGCCTCCGACACCTGCACCGTCGCCACCGAGCGCGGCTTCGCGGCCTCCTGCCCGAACGTGGCCGCGGTGTAGTCTGCGCACGCGCAATCATAACATGCACATGCGGGAGTCAGTCTCTTTCGATGCTTATAAAAAAAGCATTGAACAGTTTTTACGTGTAAATAGCCCTAACACGTAGTATGCGGGCTATGATGAACAAAAGTTCGAGTCCAAAATTAAAATATGGTGATATATACCGAAGTACGCGATGCCGGGCAATCAAGATAATAACACATACGACAACCGCGGCTAAAAAATATGCCCACTCACCTTATCAGAAGTACGTTGTCAGATCATTGATCACCAACAGTTCACCACACCTTCTTCGCCACGACACCAGCACCAGGAACACAGGGACACAAAGGGGAGCCGGCCGGCTTATAACCTAATCCCAGTCCTTACACTTGATGCAACACTTTTATGTGTTTGATTTAGGGTCGTTTTATATCACCAGATAAAGTTTATTCGATCAGTTTTTAAATATTATATATTGACGTGCGCCTGCTCAATAAATACAGCAGCGATCACGACGTCACGTATGCGAATGTGAACGTATTAAAATTAAAAAGTCTAAGCGCCATCTTCACGCGAGTGGGCTGCCGCAGTGACGTATGAAGTGAAGTTATCTGTGATCTACCCAACATCGCTAGATGGCTTCACCAAAAACTGTCTCATCATTATGAACAAATAATTTTAAATAGGATATTAAATTTCATATATTTGTCGGAGGGAAGCTATGACTATGACGATATGACGATGTATTGTTGACTGGATGTATAACGCACAATATCATTTGTTTACATTATATTCACTTCTAAAATTCTTAATGTAATTTAATTAGATTTGTTAATGTTTCTATAACTTCAAGATCGTTCTAACCTAATAAAAGTTATGAATATTGTAATTTAATAAACGACCAATCAGAGCAGAGCATATGGCGGAGCGGGGTCGGCGCCCTCTATACTTTGAGTAATATCTACTTGGGTAGACTGAGGAGTTTTTGTGGCACATTGAGTTGATGGCAGCAGGTCGAGTTGGACCTTAGAGTATTTTAAAGAAAGTATTGAAGTTGAAATTATGAGCGGGTGCCCTGAACCCGCTGCTCGGTCTAAACTATGTCATAATGTTGATCAAATCTAAATTAAAAGTGTATAAACCGTGGCTATTGTGTTTTATGCTCGCATTTCATCCTGATGACGCCCACTAAACCTGAAATAACTAAAGATGTCGTGAGAACGAGGCCGTTCTGCGACATATTTATCTTATGTGCTGCCGTTTTGATTGTTTCTCCAGCGGAAATAGATAAGAGACGATGACGGTTTAGCACTCACTGTATTGGCAGGTGTCACCGAGATAAGGGCGGGGGCAGGAGCACAGGAAGCTGGTCCAGTGGTCGTCGCAGACGCCCCCCGACTGGCAGGGGTTGGGCTCGCACTGCGGGGTGCGGGGGCACGACGCCAGCACCTCCTTGAGCACCGCGCGCGCCCCCAAACCCTCCTCCCTCTCCTCGGACTCCGCGGGGGTCGTGTCCTCTATGTAAGTGCTGTTCGTATCCTCCGGGAGCACCTTGCCACGAACAATTATTATTTAAAAAAGAAAAAACAACAAATTCTAATACACACCTCTTGTTTAAAGAGCAGACTTTAATACAAGTTACAATGTATTAAATTCTTATGTTGGCGCTATTTGCCTCGTCTCATCTACCGGATGAAAAGTATTTATGTTCATTTTTGGCATTAAAACTACATTTAAACCAAATTACAGCAAAACCGATCCAGTTCTCGAAGTAGTTTTTCCGTGAAGGCTTAACAGACAGACAGATGAATTTTTAATATCAATAAACTTGAGAAATGAAAGGTTTCCCATACAAAATTTTCACCCCCTATTTCAACCCGTTTTAGTTTTATTTATCTATCCCCTATCTATCTGTAAACTACATAAATGACCACAATAACATAAATGGCATAAATAACAAAAAACGAACAAAATGACGGAATTGGCCGAAATGGCGAAAATAGCATAATTATAACAAAAAAAGCAAAACCTATCCTACTTTCTGGGATAACCTTTGCGTAAATCTATCCCAAAATCTATACCATTATCCGGGATAAGAAGTATCCCTTGACCAACCCCAGTATTAAAATTACATATATACCGAATTTCAGCAAAATCGGTCTAACAGCTTTTCCGTAAAGGCACAACAAACAGGTGGGGGGCGTGGAGACGTACCCACTGTCCGTTGACGACGACGTCCTGGAAGCAGCCGACGAAGAAGTTGGGCCCGTGGATGAGGGTGGCGAAGGAGGGCCCGGCGGTGCCCAGCCGCGTGGTGGGGAACGACGTCACCGACGAGTTGAACGGCTCCATCTGGCTGATGGGGTAGATGGTCTGCTCCTCGTTGGCGGCCAGCACCAGGTGCGACGAGTTTATCGTCACGAACACCTGCCAGAGCACGGTTAAGCATGTACGGGATGCTATGTGAAGACAGGTAACACAACGACCACGTTCACGACCGCGATTATTGCCGTTCCACTCGCTTGCCGGCGTCATAATCGTAAACTCAAGCGGAACGATTATTCGACCCACCTATTGACGTGGGTCGTTAGTGACTTTTTCGCCACGACCATAACGAGGGCGGTCGCCTTGTGGAACGACAGACGGAGCATTTTGAGCGTTGTGAGATACTAAAGGAACGCGCCATATGTCATCCAAAATGTCCCATATTATAAATATGTAAATATAATATTAAATAATAATTAGAATATTGGTATGCACATCACGTAGGAGATAAGAGTTTTGTATATATACAGTCTGAGCTAAATTGGTACGAATTAAGAAAGAGAACAATATACTACAAGAGTACAGTAACTCGTTATTTTTATACTCTCTTCTCTGGCGATTGAGTCTCCGTAGTGCATCACCCCATGCAACGGGGTACCCGACAGACTCACCATTCTACATATATCAACCCTCTCGATAGACACTTTCACTGAAAAAAGCCAGAAAACAAGGCACTTGGCCGTCTGGATAGCCACCAGCCCAGGCCAAGAATGTAACATTCACACAAAAAATCATGTCCGTGCGACTCAAGATCCAGTCGACTGACAGATGGCCAAATATAAATATTCGCAATCTCTAAAACTCATATTGAATCTGTCGCGGTCAAATCAAGATCGATTCAATATTGAGCCGAGATGGTTTACATACTCCCAAATGTAGGAAACCTACATAGACACTGGCTGTATGGAAGTTTAATTATTTTATAATAAAACCATGTGTCCAATAATATTGTCAGTTGCTACGGAACTGTTGATGTGAAATATTTTATGGTATTTAATTAATACAAAATATAGTACAAATAGAAGTTTTAAATATGGTCCTTCGAGCCGGATATAATTGTTACAGTCTGATGAAATAAAAGATTTAAACACGAAACCAGTCAAAAGTTATGATTCTAAATCGATTCGATAGCTCCGTGTAGATGAACTCCCCTAGCGACGTTAGAAAGGGCACCTGGTCGTAGAAATTACTATTCCTATGGATATCGTTTCACTTACTGCAGTTAATATGCGTACGCACCTTCTGCCAGTTGCTGTCGTTCAGGTTGGACCCGATGAAGACGCCCTCCCACTTGTTGAGCAGGCTGGAGTGCAGGTTGAGCCTGCCCTTGGACAGCTCCAGCAGGAAGTAGGTGAAGCCGCGGCCCATCGCCAGCGGGCCGCTGTCCAGCGTCGTCTTGAACCGGAACGAGATGTCGTAGCCCTCCTCCCGGGAGGTGTTCACCTCGGCGTAGCTCCTCTTCTCCAAAGACATCGTCGTTATCTGGACGAATTATCACATATCAGATAGAGAAGTCGACATGACAAGTGGAGAGGGGAGCCTACAGTACCCACGCTATCTTAATCAGGGCTCCCCGACCTCAGAAGATATTAGACGGGTTGCTGGGGACTTTCTTTCACCGTTTCACAGCCAGAACACGTTGCCAAATGGCAGAAAGATAGTGTTGACTGTCTCGGTTTCCGTTTCCGGACCGGATGCTAACCCTTTGTCTTCATATCGCCATGAGACGGTGATGAGAGTTCCAATGGCACACTATTTCCTCCTCTCTCTATCCAATCTTCCCTATTCTATAATCTCACATTTCTTGATCTGATTCTCTATCTCATCGTCCTATTCCATCCATACGTGTACGGTAGCCCCTTTGATTTGATGAGTTAAACCCGTCCCCCATTGTTATCAGTAAGTCCATTCTTGATGTCCTTTGATTGGCATTATTAGATTTAATCCCCTATCGTGGTAACAGTCTAACTAAAGTAAGAACCCCTAGGGAGCCCTCTTGAGCGGGTTGCCCCCGGAGTCGAGCGCCTTCGCGAAGCGAAACCCCCAAAACCCATTGTAAAGCTTAGAGTCTTCGGATCAACAGCGTAATGTCAAGTCACGGAAACTATCCCATTTCTCGGGATAAAAAAAAGCATCTAATATTCATTCTCAGTATTGAGACTACATAAAACCCAAAGGACATTGTTTGTTGTTACGGGTGTTGGGTTTAAAATTTTGTAGAAAACTTAAATAACTATCATATCAATTAACAATATACACATCCTTGGACCAGGTTTAAGAGAAACCTTATTTTTTTTCCAGAGCAATATTTCTTAGAAAAAAATAAATTCAAAATTACAACATTCGAAATTAAACGTTTATGTACAGTCGTGGTATGAAAATGTTCGCCAGTTTTCAAATTGAATCATTTAAAGTTCTGCGAGCGCATGTTATCTTTTCAAAGTAAAACTGTTCCACAGAAAATTATATGTAAAACTATGTGACAATAAAGTTTAAAGTTGATGAAAGTTGTTTGATTTTCTATCTCGCCAAGAAAATTGTTTAGACATGTTGCATAAAAACATGATAATTAAATAAGTGTTATTATTTTACAATGATCACATGTTCGTTGCCAGTTCGGCGTACAATTTTTTGAAACTTATTGGGTTTAAGCGTAGTGATTAGATACTATTTGCTTCTTATTATTAATCTCAGCGTGTCATCATTAACTTTGCAGTGTTCGTATCTTGTATTCGACTTTATGGTGAGGCGCATTTCGTCTCCGCGAGTGTAGTGTGCAGCGGTGCGGTACCTTCTCGCAGGTGGTGCCGTAGTGGCCGGGCGCGCAGGTGCAGTTGAACCGGTGCTCGGTCTCGTCGCGCAGCCACGCCTGGCAGGTGCCGTGGTTCTTGCACGGCTCGCCGCGGCAGCCCTCGAGCACCACGCTGCAGTTGCGCCCGCCCCAGCCCGGCTCGCACACGCACTGGTACGACGCGCGCCCGTCCACGCACCGCCCGTGCGCGCACGGCCGGTACCTGCCACCAGACGCACTGTTAGGGCGCGTTCCGCGTGGCGCTCACACCGCGCTCACAACGACCGAACTCGAAGTGGGCCTTTTTATGCATTCATTTTGCCAATGTCGTGTGAATACAAAAGCCACGTGATAAAAATAGGATAATAATACAAACATACCTAACACAAAACATAAGAGCAAAGGACAAAACTAAATAATAATTTTAACTACGAAATAATTTTAAATACAAAGTATTATATATATATATATATATATATATATATATATATATATATATATATATATGTAGCACCAAGTCTACACTCAGCGCGCCGTCGATACCGTCTACGCACACATACGCGTTCCGCACCCCGCCTCACGTGCGCCTACACACCCACTACGATGACCCCGCCTATATAAGCCCGGCGCTCGGCCGTGCAGAGCCAGTCTGCTGTTCGCAGGCCTCTCACCCGCAACGGGAAGTGGTCTCGCACAGCCAGGCGCTCTACTTAGCGTTAGCATAGGACGCGAACGGGTGCATCGAGCAATTCGGACACCCGCTTCGTCAACTGTGTTAACTCTAAGTCCTTAGTCGTCATACGTGAATTGTGCTACGTTGTTTGTGAACTCAAATAAATTCTTCTGCCAACTTGTGCTGGTTTTCTTCAAAACACACTACATATATATATATATATATATATATATATATATATATATATATATATATATTATGCTTTGCATTTAAAATTATTTTGTATATAACATAAATATATAAATACTATACAATCCATATACATAAATATACACCTGTATATATATATATATATATACTATACAATCTACATACATATATACATAACTTCACGCCAGGTCCCTTGCGGGGTAGGCACGAACAACAGAGCGCCATACAGGCTTATTTTTACACACCTCACTTACTTCTTTGACATTCATGGCTCTTGTAATGCACGCTCGTCTGTTCTTAAGGCTCCTGACATCACCTTCTGCTAATACACGATCAATTTGATCATGGAAGGTGTGTCGTGGCCTTCCGCGACTTCTGCATCCATCCACTTTTGCATTGTATATCTGTTTAGTCATTCTTTCACCATACATTCTTTCCACATGTCCGAACCACCGGAGCATTCCTTTCCTTACCTTCACCCCGACACTCTCTTTCAGACCAACTCTCTTTCTTACTTCGGTATTACGAACGCGGTCCGCGAGCGTCACTCCGACTATACAATCTATTATAAGATAATTTTATTCACAGTTAAGAATTTACAAAGGATATATAGAAATTATTAATGAGACGAAGTTAAAAGAACACTACATTAATTCTCACTATTTGTTGACATTGACATTGAAGGCACGATTTTCAAATCAACCAATGTCATTTGATATTTCGTCATTTATAACATTAACTCTAGGTTTAGGATTGTAACGTCCGTAAGCAAGTGGAACGGGGAATAAACACGGTAGTGAACGTTGTCGTTGTGAGCCTCTTGTGGAACGTAGCTAGTAGAACATGGTGTATTTATTACCACTGGGAAAACCTTAGTAATTAGCTAGCTCAGTTTCGCTTACACAAAAAAACTTAATTATGATTTTATATATCGCGAGCGAAGCCACGGGCAAAGGCTAGTGTGTTTATATATAAATGCTTTCCAATAAATAGCTATAACGTAATAAAAATCTCATTGTACAATGGGCAAAATCTCCGCTAAACCAGCCATAGGACTAAAATCGCCCGGCAAAAACCTTTCTTAGCAACGCAAACATACGCACACAAGTAAAACATTTGTTTTCAAGGGCGAAGTTTTATTGTTAACCGTTTCATGTTTTACAAGGGAGCAAGACAATCAAATTCCATAAACAAAGCGAGAGCAAAATATATAAGGGCATCATCAATAGGCAAAGTGCATATTGCAACTAAACATGAGTACTCGTTTTCTTTAGTTTAAACATTTCAGAAACGTCCCCATTGGTGTACATGAAACTGATCAAAGACGAATTTGGCCGACAGTACACCCAATTTTGCTACCTTGAAATAAACATATTTGCTTTTCCTTCGAATGCAATACGAGTGAATTTAGAAGCTGCACGAATACGATAGGCCGAGTGAGTGAGTGAGTGAGTGAGTGAGTGAGTGCGTGAGTGAGTGAGTGAGTGAGTGAGTGAGTGAGTACCTTTGGCACTCGTCGATCTCGATCTCGCAGTGCTCGCCCTCGTAGCCGGCGTTGCACTCGCAGCTGTACGCGCCGATGCCGTCGACGCACTTGCCGTACCCGCACGGGGACGACTCGCACTCGTTGATGTTCGTCTCGCAGCGCGACCCCTCGGTGCCTTCGACGCACACGCACTCGAAACTACGAGTCAAAATTGAATTATCTATAGTGCTCCGTTAGCTGCAATACCTTCTATAATGTGTTTTTTAGATGCCTCGTCGTCTCCTTAAAACAGCCACAGCATATTGCGAAGCGGTGTATATTAAATACAGATACGCATGTTTGTCTATCGACGAAAATAGTCATGATTTTAATCCAATAGCAGTCCATAAATGTCCTACTAATGGGGTTAGGCCTTCACAATCCAGAGAAGAGACAGTAATAGTGAAGTATATTAACAATTGTATTATAAATAACTTTAGAAATCTAATTCTGTTATTCACTCAAAAGAGAGTGAATAACAGGAAAAATGCCTTTACATATTTTCGCTATCTAGAATCGAATCTAGGACTTCTGAGTTCTGATAATATAATTAATAAAGGCATTAATAAATAGAGAATAAAGACCTTATTTTTTTGGAAACTCACTATACGCTGCTAATCATTGGACAAAGCACAGAACATGAGGAGAGAGGTTATAAATGAGCCAGCCTTACCCGCTAGCATTCTCCCGGGAGAAGGGCTGGTAGAAGGCGGCGGGCAGCAGCATCTGCGGCTGCGGCCCCACCTGCACGGGCGGGCTGTCCGCGGGCAGGTACAGGCTGGCGTTGCTCCGCTCCAGGCAGACGCCCTCGTACTTGCACGGCTCGCTCTCGCACTCGCTTATGTCGGTCTCGCAGTTCTTACCTACACAATAATCCAGTTAAACGGATACAACGCAAATTTCCATTAAATTAAGTCAGGTCAGTAGTGGTCGTAGGCCAGGTGGTGGTCACAGGTCAGTAGTAGTCACAGGTCAGTGGTGTTCACAGGTCAGTAGTAGTCAGACAGGCAGACAGCCCACTTGATGGATAGCGGTTACCATCGCCTATGGACATTTGCAACTCTGAAACGTTTTTTTATTGATTTACACAGCCCCGCACGTAATACCTCTCTGCAGGATAATAAATGTGAAATAATAATTTATTTGAAACTTTTACATTGATACACAGTATTTTTTTTTATTCTACTAGCCCCTAAACTAGTTTTCACTGTATTATAGGAACTAGTGCCCTCTCCCTTAATGTAGGAACAATAACATAAAAAAAATAATTAACACAACTTAAAATAAATATCTAAAAGAGTGGGTGCATGTGAATGTGTGTTTAACTATGCGTATAAAATTATATTAATATATTGTATCATATTATATTATATGCGAAGGCTACAAATGCGTTGCTGCTTCCTTAAAAGAGACTGGAACCTGGTCACTAACGCCGGAACATAACTCAAGGTTGTTATGGTGGCACACTCTAGACCAGGCGTGGCAGCCATCCAGTCGGGGAAATACCCTACCACCTGGCAAAGTCTAGGTCAGTGGTGGTCACAGGTCAGTAGTAGTCACAGGTCAGTAGTAGTCACAGGTGAGTAGTAGTCATAGGTCAGTAGTAGTCCTAGATCAATGGTGGTCACATGTCAGTAGTATTCATAGGTCAGTGGTGGTCACAGGTCAGTAGTAGTCACAGGTCAGTGGTAGTCACAGGTCAGTAGTAGTCACAGGTGAGTGGTAGTCATAGGTCAGTAGTAGTCCTAGATCAATGGTGGTCACATGTCAGTAGTATTCATAGGTCAGTGGTGGTCACAGGTCAGTAGTAGTCATAGGTCAGTAGTAGTCCTAGATCAATGGTGGTCACAGGTCAGTAGTAGTCACAGGTCAGTGGTGGTCACAGGTCAGTAGTAGTCATAGGTCAATAGTAGTCATAGGTCAGTAGTAGTCCTAGGTCAGTGGTGGTCACATGTCAGGAGTATTCATAGGTCAGTGGTGGTCACAGGTCAGTAGTAGCCATAGGTCAGTAGTAGTCCTAGGTCAGTGGTGGTCACATGTCAGGAGTATTCATAGGTCAGTGGTGGTCACGGGTCAGTGTTGAAAATAGATAAAGTCTGAAACAGGGGTCGTGGCGTACCTGTGTACGCCGCGTAGCAGTTGCAGTGGTAGTCGTTGATGGCGTCGAGGCAGGTGCCGCCGTTGCGGCAGGGCTCCGGCGCGCACTCGTCGATGTTCACGGAGCACTCGTCGCCGGTGTACCCGGTGTCGGTGCAGTCGCACGTGTAGCTGTTCACGCCGTCGCGGCACACGCCGTGCACGCACGGCTGCGACTGCCGAAACCGACGCACATACAACGTTACATACGGTCAAGCATCAAGACCTACTTAGCTTAAAAATAGACTTTATCCGCGATATAAGTCTAAATATCGACTAATAACAACTAGTGCAGTTGGTTTAAAAAAAAACCGAGTAGTAGTGGTCAAGGAAAACTTCTGTTGGCTTCTTTAAGGGGTTGTGCTATTTTAGACCTAAATAATAATAAAGGCTCTTTCTACAATTGTTATGTCACCTGTACATCGAGAATCTGATGTGATAAGGCTGCCTAGATATCTAAATTTTTCTTCTTTTACAATTCACACCTGCATACCTATAGACATTTTATTACCTTTTTCGGCATTTGGACTTCTTTTGTTTACTTTGTGTTTAAAATTTATGATTAAAGAATAGCCCATTGTGTTTTGTAATCTTTATGCTAGCCATTGACCAGGTGTGATTCTTAGAAACTCAGTCTACAGACATATTGTATTTGTACAGTATAAAGCAATGCCCCGAGGGAGCGGTGAGGCAGTCAAGTCAGTCTAATAAACTCTATAATGATTCTAAGTAATATTATATTGAGGGTGTGGGGGCCATTCGGGGCATGGGGGCTTACCTCGCAGTCGTCGATGTCGATCTCGCAGTTGGGCCCCGTGAGCCCCTCCTGGCAGAGGCACGAGTACGAGGCGACGCCGTCCACGCACGTGGCGCCCTCGGCGCAGGGGCTCGCCACGCACTCGTCGATGTTTATCGAGCAGTCCTTGCCTGACACCGGGACAGACAACACCGCGTTAGTAACATAACTACTTGACTAATTGTAAGAAATCGTATCGTATGAAAATCACTCATTTGCAAAGTAACAAACGCGAAATCATATTAGCCTGCTTTTGGTTACAAAAAAATCGTTCATGTGTATCTATATTTTTGAAAATTCTAACCCAAGTTGATGAGAAAGGGGCTCTAACTTCAACTTGTTTTGACTACTCAAACTATTAGACTAGGAAAACCCAGCCATAGGCTATAGATAGTTATAAGTATCCTGTCAATCAGATACTGGATAGAGCTGCATAAATATTACTTCAAATAAATAGGTGAAAATAATGTCACTCTCATTTTATTGTATAACCAAAACTATGTAATGTCACATCACTAAAAAATTGTTATCTCGACCTTTCGAGTAACTATAAATATTGTGGCGACCGAGGGTGGAACTGCCCAGCAGCGTAAATCAGTTTTAGAACTTTTAGAAAATACTAGACATTTCTGGAAGGAAAAGACAAGGACGGATAGATGTTAGAAAGGGATAGACGATAAACGAAAGAAAGAGATAGATAGATGTTAGAAAGAGGTGGACAATGAACGAAAGAAAGAGATAGATAGATGTTAGAAAGGGATAGATGTATAAACGAAAGTTCCCGAACAGAAGGTTCGGGAAAGAAGAGACAGAGATAGATATATGGTTTCTAGAAAATTCTTCCGGGTATATAAACAGCGTAAGGCGCGCCTACCGGGCAGTTTAGAGTTGAAAGTTGCAATTTAAAGTTGAGTTCAGTCCAAGACGGTGAAGCAACAAGTGCGATACTAAAGAGTTGTTAGAGAAGATTAATAGAGGTCATAGACGAATCAAGTGGTGGATTTAGTGACCAGTTTGGTGGATAGATACGTGAAGGAGGTGTGTAGCGTAGTTCGAGAGAGGAACCAGAGGCGAGCTACACGCGATAATATCGGAGGTGGTCTACGCAATATCGGCGACGGTATTGAGGGTGTGTTAACTTATCGTCGGGACTGTGCATCGTTGGTCGTGCGTATAGGGGCAACCCTGCAGAGAGGTACTGCGTGCGGCTGTGTAAGTCAATAAAAGCTTTTAAATTTAAAACTGGTGTTTTCTTCCATTCCATAAGTGCGTACCCCCGCTCGTACGCAACAATATGCTACATACAGGCACCTGCGCAGTAACACCAGTAATTGTGGTACGTGAGTGAAGTCCTCTTAAAGGACTGGACCAATTTCGATAAAAAAAATTGTGTGTGTTCAGGTGGATTAGAGAATGATTTTAAATCACAATTGGATCCGGTAGGTGGCGCTGGAATCAAGTTAAAGATGATGATTTTTTTGAGGGCAGGACAACGTAAAGGATAAAATAATATAGCTCACCTTCAAACCCTTCCATGCAAGTGCACTCGTAGTTGTTCTCGAGATTCTGGCAAGTGCCGCCGTTCTTGCACGGAGAGGAGAGGCACTCGTCGATGTCCTGCTCGCAGCTATCACCGGTGTAACCTGGACCAGAGATACAAAAACGCTCGAAAATATAACAATCACAAAACATCAATCACTATTGCAATATAGAGGCATACACATGTGTTGGAGTTAGAATATAGATTACATGTGAAGTATTCTAATACGTTGACATTTTTTTTATTGTCTGAAGCAGGCAAACAGAACACCAGGGCCGTTGCCGGCCTCTTGAGTAATGTCCGTAGCGCTGAGGGACAACTTCGGCGGGAAGATCTCCCCGGAACATTGTTTTACGCGGAATGAACGTTCTAGAGAATGGGAGTGGGCATCTCGTCGAAGGCCCCCGGCCTCCGTGCTTCAGCTAGCCTTCACCAGCCGGCACAGAGATTGCTAGAGCTAAAAATCAAGCTCCAGGGGTGAGCCTGCAGCCCACCTCTCGACACCACTTAGCCACTCACACCCATGTTGCTTCTATTTTCTATGACATTTTTTGGGGCCCATGCAGGGAGTGGCGAGTCACCGTATGCCCATTTGCCCCGAAAATTGCAACGGGTAGACGCCATAGTCCCCATAACCCAGATCCCTAGTAATACTAACAGTTCACCCCAATAGCCCGGTACTTTTTGTTCTCATTTACCACGATAGTCCTACACTGGCCGGGGCTTGCCCTTGCGTGCATATTTATATGGTGTAGACCGGGATAATTGCTGGTCAGTGTCACGCCACATTTATATTTCTGTCCCTACGTGTTGGCCTTTCTATGGCCCCACGCAAGCCCACCTAAAGTCTGGGACATATCTATATAACAGAGATGTATGTACATAATAAAACAAAAATATCTCAGAAATGAAGCAATTTCCGCGGGATAAAGCAACGAACAATAGGTAAGTGTGGAATGCTTACCCGGTATGCAGTAGCACTGGTATGAGCCGACGAAGTTGATGCACACGCCCTTGTTGCAGATCTTCGGATGCAACGCGCACTCGTCGATGTCCAGCTCGCAGTACCTACCTGCGAAAAAGATAAAATATTCACTCGGATAGATCACTGGCACAGACCCGCGAAACTACCAGCTGGCATCGATTTCAACATTTGTAAGAAAATACACTTTTTAGTTACTCTTGAAATCAATCTCTTTTTTGCCAGAATATTTTTCGACATATATAGTATCCAATAACTAATCATCATATCGGACTGAGGAGTATGAAATTTCGCCCACTTATAGTTTATATGGAGGACGAGTGCAGAATGCTAATAAAAAACATCGCAAATGATGACGTCACTCGTGACGCGCCTTCGCGATCGCGGTCGCCTTGTGGAACGGCAGACGGAGGGAGCATGTTGGGCGTTATGATATACTAAAGGAACGCGGCCCAAGTTAATACTAGTCAATAATATCCGCCCATACACGTGCGTCGTTGTCCAAGGCGGATTGTCGAATTCAGACATCAGTAAAACTAGATGTAATTTCTCCTGCGATATTTTTATGTAATCGCAGAATAAACACGTTAGGCCAGAAAAGTTGCCAAAGCAGTAGGATGCGCTTTGCCAATATTTGTATGCACATCATGGAAATAAGACTGCTTTAGCCACTGAACCACGACACCTAAAACATTATCCACCTATAACCCAAAGAACTAGCCACTATATGACTCAGTCGAATTGGAAGAATGACTCAAAACCACGATGTTTCGAAAGGCAATTTCTCTTATTAGATAAAATCAAATTAATACTTAAGGAAAATTGTTTAAATATAATTAAGATCTGGAAAAGTTAAGCGTTAATCACGATAGTATCGCTTCCATTTATCATTGTAAACTATCATACCGATCAATGACTCATAATTTAATATATTTTTAATATTAGTAAATTTAATATTTTTATTTCAATAAAAACAAATGTTTACAAAAGGTACGTT
This sequence comes from Dendrolimus pini, assembly GCA_949752895.1. Taxonomy (NCBI): domain Eukaryota; kingdom Metazoa; phylum Arthropoda; class Insecta; order Lepidoptera; family Lasiocampidae; genus Dendrolimus; species Dendrolimus pini. The sequence goes on along the minus strand of OX457129.1, from coordinate 24,387,556 downwards.
TCTTTGAAAATTAATATTCTTAAAAAGAAAAACCTTACCTTTATAAAATAATAACATAATAAATAAAATTTTCTTCAATGAACTCATATTTAAAAATCTATGTAAATCCATTCATAACGCTAATCGCAACTGCCACTCAAAATGCACATAACTCAAAAGTTAAATTATTCCCTTGGTATTGCACAATGACTAAATTTACACAAGTGTTTAACACCATTACAAAACTCGAAACTGATTAGGGTTAGCTGACTAGTACAAAGACGAAAATGCTTGTGTTATTTATGTGAAATTCTTCGCAAGGATAAATAACTTTTGAAAAAAACCAGGTAACTTTAATTTATTTTCTACAGTAGGTACCTATATCTAATCGGCGATGAATCATAAAAACCGTTTAACAATCACCGGTCAATGCACAACACTATTCTAATATGGCGCGTTGTCTGCCAATGTCAAACTGCGATGTGTCATCTATATCAAACAGTTCTGTTAGTGTCAATTGGAATAATAAGAAATATACTTGACCCATATTCTTTTTATTGAATTATAATTATGTGTTCGTGATCAAATATGTAAATTAAATAGACAATTAATGTTAAATATTGCTGTAATTATGTTATTAAGTATTTAAATACAGTCATGTACTATCCGATACATCGCATTTTGAGGTTATGTCGGAGCAGTTTATTACAAAACAAACGCTTTAATAATGTTCAAACGACTACTGATGTTGATAAAAGCAAGACAAATAATAAAAACAGAGACTTCAAAACATTACTGGACGAACATAAAGACAAAATAACTTTTAGTTCATATTTAGAACACGAAAAGTTAGAGTTGGGATATTTTAAGTATCATTTGCAGACTGTTAAGAGAGCGAAAGTGACACAGGCTAAGCACTATGAAGAGAAATCATTGCCGCCAATTCCAGTATCATTAAAGTATTATTTGAACAAGGATAGACTACTTAAGGAAGAAGAGAATGAACCACCGCCCACTAAAAATGAAAATATATTTCAGTTACCATTTGCAAACACGAAAAATGTAAACATTACTGAAAACACTGATAGCAACGAAACTCCAATATACAGCATACACATTGAAGAGAAGAATGAGTATAATAGATCGGATATTGATAAGTGGATGCTGAATTATGAGCATTATGATGATAGTTTGTTGACACAGGAGGATGCAGATCCTGATGTTAATGATGAATGGTATAATCAATATGGCACTCCTGATCCTAATGTAGGAATCAGCAAGGTGGCTTGCGGGGGTTGCGGTGCCCTGCTCCATTGCAGTGATCCTGCTATTCCAGGCTATTTGCCAAGTGAGATATTCAAAGGTAGGGAAGACCACGAACTAAAACTTATGGAATGTCAGCGATGCCATTTCTTGAAGGAGTACAATATAGCTCTGGACATCAATGTGCACCCAGAAGAGTATGAGAAGTTATTACAATCTATTAGGTCAGTTTTACTTTGTAAAGTATAAACAAAGACAACCCAGAATGAGTTGGATACAATATTTGTTATATATTATATATGAAACTGGAAAATTAGCCAAATATACATTTTCATTTTCTTGAGCTGCCATGTTCATAGAACTTTTCCATATATGATTATTTATATATATTTGCCAGGTGGTAGGGTATCTGCCCATGTCAATGCTTACCACCCCTGGTTTATAGTATGCTGCTATAACAGTCAAGTTGTGTTCTGGCATTAGTGGCCAGGTTCCAGACTCCCTCAAAAGAGCAGCAGCACAATTGTAACGCCTTTGGTTATAAATGTCCATAGGTGATGGTAACCACTAACCATTAAGTGGGCTATCTGCTAAAATCATATAATAAAAAAAAAAATAAGACCATTACCTGGACTCGACTTCCAACCACTTAACACTTTCTCACTGTATTGAAAACCCCCATGGGGTTTGTTTAATAAGGGCATTATTAAGTTTATTTATAGCTGGTAATAAATATTGGTGACACTCCTGGTATAACATAACTTGGTACACCCTTGGTATAAAGACTATATAGTAATTATTACTTGTTTATCATGTGGACCATGTCTCAATGTTCACTACAAGCAATAAAAAATACTTTACAGTCGAGACAATATTTAGCTTATATAATTATTTTTATTGATTGATACCATTATGTCCTGTGGGTTGTTTAAATAAATATTACATTTATGTTGTGGGAACAACCTACTTAAACTAAATTTAATTCTCAATTTCAGATATGTAAAATCTTTAGTGTTGTTAATGGTTGACCTGCTTGACTTCCCATGCTCCATTTGGCCTGGAATTGTGGACATTATTGGCACTGATAGACCTATTATAATTGTAGCAAACAAGGTAAGTAATGTTGAAAAAATATATATAAGTAATAAAAATGCTACCTAGAAGGTTTTTTGTTAGAATATATCTTGCAATCAATAAACATGTTATAACACAAATTTGTATCTATATTCTGGTTAAAATAGCTCCTCATCTAAGACCCCTTGTGGATTCTAAAACTATATTCACTTTTATACCAACAGGGAACATAAATTGTTTAAATTAAATGGTATATTTGAATATTATTGGGCTATGCAAGGTTTCAAATTTACTGATTATTAGGGTGAGGTTACACATAAATGTTTTTCAATGTTTTAATAATTAACCGACTTCGAAAAGGAAGAGGATCTCAACTTGGCCGGTATTTTTTTTTATGTATGTGCACCGATTACTCTGAGATTTATGATCCGATTTGCATGATTCTTTTTTAGTTCAATGCAGAATAGTTGCCATTTGGTCCAACATATGTTAAATTTTTAGGGGCCCAGTAATTTAAAGATAATAATACATATTAAAAATAACATATTATAATTAATAAAAATAGCTTTAGAAATAAGTTATTTTATACTTTTTAGTTTTAAAACTTGTTTTTTTTTTAATCAAATTAAAATAATCTGGATTATTCTTATATTATCAATGTTAATGTGTCTCGGAAACTTGAATACTTAGTAGTTCAAGACAGTGTAATAAAATGTAAAACCTATTATTGTGGAATTCAATTATAATTAGTCACTCACAGTTGTGTAAATTCCTATAATGTTGTGTATAACATTTAAAAAAATCTTTTCAGGTGGACTTATTGCCTGGTGATAGTGTGGGCTACTTGAAACGCATAAGGGACTGTCTTATGACTGAAATAAACAAAACTCCACTCTGTGATGCAAACATCAAACATGTATCATTAATATCCGCCAAAACTGGTTATGGTGTAGAAGAGTTAATATCCAACATGTTCAAGTTGTGGCTGTACAAGGGTGATGTATATCTGATTGGCTGCACAAATGTAGGAAAGAGTTCACTCTTCAATGCACTTCTACAGTCTGATTATTGTAAAGTACACGCTGTAGATTTGATCAAAAGAGCAACTGTAAGCAGATGGCCTGGAACCACCCTCAATTTGCTAAAGTTCCCCATCAATCGCCCATCGGGCTGGAAGATATATGAACGGACGAGACGACTCAGATCTGAAGGGAAAATTATCAAGATTGAAAAGCAGATACGTAAATCACAATTGCAAGGGAGTACTCCCACAGAGGCACCGGCGTTGATTGGACATATTGGCAGGACTTTTGCTAATTTCCATGATACTAATAACATAGCTAATGAAACACGGACAAACATGACAGTTCTCAATGAAAAAGATCCTCTGTTTGCGAAGAGCAAATGGTTTTATGATACTCCAGGCGTCATACATCCTGATCAGGTCCTTTCTCTATTAAGCACTGAGGAATTATTACTTACAATACCAAAAAAACTAATCAGACCTCAATCATATTATTTGGATAAAGGTGCATCTCTGTTCATTGGTGGACTGGCACGAATAGATTTTCTAGACTGTGCAGAACCTTGTCGTTTTACAATATTCTGTTCTGAATGTCTACCTATCACCGTGGCAAAGACTGCAGATGCAGATATGTTGTATGAGAAATTTTTGGGCACAGAATTGTTTGCGGTTCCAATTGGAGGAGAGGAAAGACTGAAAAATTGGCCAGGTTTGGCTGCTAAGGAGGATATTTTAGAATATAATGGTGAAGGCCCAAAAATATGCTGTGGAGACGTTGTTCTGTCTTCGATTGCTTGGGTGTCTGTTACTGCTAAAGGCAACAGCGTTTGCAAACTTAGGGCCTGGACACCGAAAGCTAAAGGTATTTACAAGAGATATCCGTCTCTACTACCTTACTCTGTCAATTTGAAAGGAAAAAGAGTGAGAAATACACCAGCTTACATGGTTGGCAATATATTCACTGGTGAAGAGTAGATTGTATCATACTGTTGAAAATGTATCCTATATATTCAAATATATACTGAATCTTAAAGGACAAAAGTTAGGTTTTTTTAATATCAACAAAAAGCATGTTTACGTACCTTGATTCCAGAAAGTATAATAATATAATTAAAAACAAAATTACAAAGTATCTTGCTAAAAAATGGATACTATACTATTGAATAATACTTAAATGACAAAACTTCATTTACATAGCAGCTCGCTCCATCCTCTTATACTACATTTTGTACGAGTATAACATTTTTATCTTGCCATACTTGTAAGGAATATATACATGAGATATGTTAAAAAAAAGAAAATTTAGTATGTCATAATAAAACTACATTTTAACGGTTTTAAGCGCGGTAATTTATTTTATTTTGGATTATCCGACGTTTCGGCCGTTTTTCAGTGGCCGTGGACGACAACGATGACATTTGTCTAACGTGTATTGTCAAAGTTTTATTTAGCCTGTCATCCTTGTCGTCCGTGACTACGGCCACTGAAAAGCGGCCGAAACGTCGGATAAACCAAAATAAAATAAATTACCGCGCTTCAAACCGTTAAAACGTAGTTTTATTATGTATACAAGTCGCGAAAACTTAAGAAAATATTAGTATGTCATGTTTATAAGTATAATAATATTTTCTATCCTTTTATTGCGTTCTGTCTTATTGAATATAGACTGTTAGCTACAACTCCATTAATTCTTCAAAAGTCATTCGGTAAACATACTTCTGTATAAAACTTTAAAAAAAGAGTTGAAATATAAATGGAACAAGAAATATAAAGAAAAACAATTTTTAGCTAGACGTGTTGCTGGGGAGTTTCTAACCGCTCCTTCTCCTTAACAGCAATAACACGTTGCGAAGCGGTGTACATAGACTAGGAAGTAAAAAAAAAGTAATAATAATAATTTTAACCTATATGTAATGACCTTTAAAAAGTGTTGAATGAATGAATGAATCTTTATTTGTTGAAATACAGGTAATAGTACAAAAGATGGTTTACATATCGACTTGGTCTCACTGTATTTGACCGAAATATGGTCATACAAATATTTGGTACTTACATGTCAATTAAAAAAAAACTATAATAATTCTAAATTTATAAACGTAGTTTGATTAACAATCTCTATTAGACATTAGTGCAGTGACATGAAATGAGATCGGAAATCCCAACAAGCTTGTCATTGTGAACTTTGAGTGCAATGTTGTCCACTCACCTTCGTTGCCGGGCGGGCACTGGCAGCGGAAGAGGCCGTTGTCGAGCGCTAGGCAGGTGCCGTTGTGGCAGGGCGAGGAGGCGCACGCGGACTCCGCGCCCGCCGCGGCGCAGCGCCACGCGCCGCCCTGCTCCACGCACTCCTGCGCGCGCGCACAACGACAACATCACACGACTAACAGGGCGTTCCATTAGGGACTCACAACGACCACGTTCACGACCGCGATTTTTCCCGTTCCACTTGCTTGCGGACGTTATAATCATAAAAGCTAGTGGAACGGGTTATGGAGCGTTGATGTCATTAATGTCATATGCAAATTTCATTGGTTGATATGAAAATCGCGCCGTTTTCAATGTGTAGGTTTGACTAATTTATGTTAAAAGAAATATAGCTAATTATACAAAATGTCATTACAATACAATACAAAATGTCCTTACTACTTCATCGCGGTAATCATTCAGAAGAAAGCAAATTCTTCTAGCTCAGATGAAGAGTGGATGTTAAGTTTATAAAACGTAATACTAAAAAACGTGATCTCAGACCACGTATTACACAATATAAAAATATAGTCGATCGTTATTCAGATGAAGAATTTAAAAGCCTTTTAAGAAATACATTGAATTATCTATCTATCTATAATTCTGAGTTATAACTCTTTCGGATAATTCTGCAGCAAAAGCTATTTGTCTAGAAACAATGAATTTCTCATTAATTATATAATTATATTCAATTCAACGATAATGAAAACTGATTAGAAATAAATTATGTAAATAATTGCTAATAACAAATAAAGGAAAATGATAGATGGCTGTTCAAAATACATTAAAATAATTTTACAAAATTAATAAAGAAAGATATTTTTCCATTCGCCATCTTTGTTTCAAAATTCGCGCCTTTGTCAACGTATTGACAAAAGAGAATTAATGCTCTGTGGTCAAAGCCCACTTCGACCCACGTTTTGACATGGGTTGTTGCGGGCGTTGTGTGATCGAAAATGATGACGTCATTAGTGACGTTTTCGCCACGACCGCAACGCTCGCGGTCGCCTTGTGGAACGGCTAACTGAGCATTTTGGACGTTGTGCGTTACTAGTGGAACGCCCTATAAATACACGGAACAGAGTCCAAGCTCCATACGACCGCGCGGTTCGGTCGCACTAACACTCAGGAGCGGTAGTGCGAATATTTTAATGTGAAAACGTGGCATTTTATTAAGTAAATATTATTAGTATTAAAGATTTTCAATTTGATATGCCATGTGAGTGTTTCCCGTTGGTTTACTTGAAAAAACGTTGCTAGATTCAGAATTTACCACACCGTTAAAAGAAATAATAAATTATTAGAGTAAGTAATTTGTAAAGTAGGTACCTATTCTATCATACTGAATAATAAAACTATTTAACAAATGTTTTGTTTAATTCGTCTTTACCTATTGTGACGACCCTACCAGAATAGGTAACAATTTTGCACGTTCTTAAGAAGCTTTGCCTCTGTTCCGTTTATTTACTCATATGACAACATCGTGTCACAACATGACCTAGCTCAAAGTGCTGTTTTTACCACCGGTCGCCTGCTAAACGTTATCCTTCTCGGGCCGGGACAGTAGCCCAGCGGTATACAATACAACTGTTAGGCATTAACTAATAATAAAAGCACTTTTATTTTGTACTACATGCAAATTAACATTTTTGATTTTGTGAATTTTATTTCTTATTATACATCTCGCAATTCGGCGTGCTTCTTGGCATAGGCCTCCTCCAGCTCTCTCGATTGAGCTCGGTCTTCTGCAACTCTGGTCCAATATGGTCCTAGGGTTAGACGGATATCGTCACTCCATTCTGTTTTCGAATAGCATCTGACTTGAAACATTCTTTTAGTGTTAGATAGCCCATTTATTGAAGAAGGCAATAGGCTAGAAATCATCACGCTAAGACCAATAGGAGCGGAGTACCAATGAAGAATGTATCAAAATCGGGGAGAGTCTCACCTGATGTAGAGGGCAGGAGGAGGCGCGACAGTCCAAGAGTTGTTCGCAGTACTGTCCGCCGTAGCCGGGGCGGCAGTCGCAGACGGGCGGCTCGGCGTCGCGGCCGCCGCCGCCGCACGGCTCGCCGCCCGCCGCGCTGTCGCAACGCGCGCCCGACCAGCCCGCTTCGCACTCGCAACGGAAGCCGCCCGACTGACGAACAACATACTTGCTTCAAAGAGCCACCTTAACAACAATTTTGCTTAACAAAATTCATCTGAATTACACAAATCTTAGCAATAAAATTACGAATGTTTCACAGGAAAAAAAAGTCTAACGGGTTTCTTAGGAGCTCTCGGCGTGATCCCCTACACCCCTAATTAAATACCTTATTTCATTAGAATGATTTTCTTAAGTTTTCGCGATTTGTATACGTAATAAAACTACGTAAATTAGACTAAGCTCCCATATAGTAAATAATAACCATAAACAAAATTAAAACTTTATAATTAGAATGAACAAGTTGACGGTAGGCTAAATAAAACTTTAACAATACTACTTTTTTATGTTGATATGCACCTAAATTTAATCAACGGTTAAAATAAAATAATCGCTATTAATGCATACAATTTCATCGATTATTTTATTTTAACCACCGGTTAAATGTCGGTGCACACCAGCCTTAGTATAAGTTTTATCTTTGTAGACGTTCAGGCCGAAAACCGCTAGTCACCTTTGATTTTAATTTCATAAACATTTCTATATATAAAAAATCTTTCTGTAAAAAAAGTGTTTATTCTATAAAAACTTGTCTAATTTAACCGTCAAAAACCTAAACACAATTACCAATATCTATGTAAACACAATGATGTAACAACGAAAACAAACAAGCACATCTACAAATGCACACAAGACTCACCTCTATTATAACCACTGAAATTTTGTATATAAAATAACACAGGGTATCCAGATGTAATTTTTGAAATGTCCCCATAAAAGACGTAATATTCACCAAAATTATAATATGTCCCGAAACTTTAAACCAAAATTTTAATCCCCGATCTATTTCTTTAAACTACTATTTATTTTCAGTATTAGGAACTTCAAAAGGTGCAATTTATTCCTTTAAAACAATAATAAAAACACAATTTATTATACCACAAACATAATTTAATCAATTGGGTACTTTCATCCATTGACATAAAGTTGTAACACATTCTAATGCTCGACTTGAATTTGTTACTTCCCAAGGATTATATTTTATATCTCAATGTACCCAAGGTTTTTTTCCGCTAAATAACCCAACGAAATCTCCCCAAAATATGGAGTTAATCGCTCAATCAGTAGGTCATGACGAAATACATATTTTAGGTAATATCAGTGACAAAATGGCGGCAATTACGCGCAAAAAACAAAGTGACAGCAGTTTTTTTTTATTTCACAAGTGTAGAAGACAGGCAGACTGCCCACTTGATGGAAAGCGGTCACCATCGCCTATGGTCATTTGTAGGGAGACTGGACCTGGCCACTAGTGCCGGAACACAAGTGCGGCATACTTTAGGCAAATGCCGTGCCGCATGGCCGTGGGTTGTCATGTCGACAAGGATAAGAGTCCCGTGGCAATGATAGGGGTCGACGTGGGGCCGTACTCACGATGAGGTCGACGCAGGCCTTGGCGTGCAGGCAGGGCTGCGCGGCGCACCGCTCCTGGGGCTTGGGCTCCGCCAGCGCCTTGCCCGCGGCCAGCTCGCAGTACACGCCTACGCGGGACACCGCGGACATGCACTCACACTATTAAGCGGCCCACAACGGGATTGGACACTAATTCTCCGACTGTTATATTTGTGTTTTCAAATGGACATTTGCAACTTTTAAATTAAGTATTAATAAACACTACATTCCTTATTGCGGGCACCCAATCAATTTATTTAATACAAGAAGCCTAAAAAATATTACTTTGGCTACGTTCTAGAAGGGACTCACAACGGACACGTTCACGACCGCGATTTTTCCCGTTCCACTTGCAAGCGGACGTGACAATAATAAACTCTAGTGGAACGGATTATGGGGCGTTGATGTCATAAACGACGAAATACACAAATGTCATTGGTTGGTTTGAAAATCGCGCCTTTTTCAATGTCAAGAGATAGAGAGAATTAATGCTCTGTGGTCAACGCCCACTTCGGCCCAGCTCTCGACATGGGTCGTTGTGGGCGCTGTGTGATCGAAAATGATTACGTCATTAATGTCGTTTTGGGCATTGTGAGATACTAAAGGAACGCGTCGATTGTATGTCGTTCATATAGTCTATTCTAGTTACATTTTTTTATTTTTGCAGACATACAACAATATGATTATTATCATTGTATAATTACAAAAAAAATAAGACTGCTTAATGTTTTGAAAAAAAAATTGGGTGCCAACAATAGTATAGTTTTCATCTATATGTAATTTAATTAATTTCAATTTAATTAAGATGTATCTCGTCAAGTTTAACAATTTACACTTGTATTATGGGTAATATATAACGGGTCACTCTGGGGCCGATCTCAGACACCCAGACCATAGTAAATAACGGAAAAATTATTTATGAAATGTACCATCCTTGGAATCTCTCTCTCTCTCTCTCTCAAACAAAGGCCGTCAAATACGCCGAGCTTCGTTGCCTTCACGATTTCGATTGTGTCGGATGTATGCACAGTACTACTGTATATACATAGTTTGTTCATACCATATAAAATTAGTGTCCAATACCACAGTGGCATGCATGGGATACACAACAAAATACAACGAACACAGACATCTGTAAATGACGTATAGAATAGATGAATGATTAAGCAGGCACAATCATGACCAAATCAAGTATTTTATATCGGACATGCGTAATTAAAACGGGAGACACAACATCGCCGCAATTTCGCTTCGTTCACAATCTTCTTCATTTCACAATATAAAGATTTTAGAGTGAAAAAGAATTCCTAGACCGTCATTCAACAAGCAGGAGTCATATCAACTCCTTGGAAATGCAGCCCTTAGGCAAATTCCTATTAATTACACGATTTTTTCTATAGACAAACAGCTATACCGTTTCCAAGCATTTATTTTACTTTTGACACTTGCACGTCTATCAAGTTACATATTTCTTGACAGTAAAGCCCACATGAAAGAAACGACATAATTGTCGAACTTTATAGTTGTGGGTGACGTAATAGTGATGTTTTGTTATAATTATTATTTATTATATTTATGGCTTGGCAACTAGGCCTTTAAGCCAGATCTTAGTTTACAATATACATTTAGTTTCTTCATTTTCTTAAGCCTATGTGTAGCACAGCTGAACTGTAGGTAATCAGCTAGTGCCATTCAACGGAGTTCTTGTGACAACTCAAAAGGACACATTTGACTATACAGTTCACATTTCTCACAAAACACATAATTACTACTCAAAAACTATCAATATCCTACAACTATTGTTCACTTTAGAGTAATTTTACACATTTTTAGAAAATAAAACTGCACAGCACAACATCACCTTTCAGTACCCGCCAAAAACTCCTGATGTCTTGTGAGTCATGTAACGCACAGACTATTAAACCATCGACTCTATACGTAAATAAAATTGTAATCCATTTGCAAATAAATGTTCCACGATAAAGGAAAGGAAAGATGCAGTGACTATCAAGCACGGCCGTTTCATTGAGAGCGATAACAAAATGGCGTCGGTGGTCGCTATTGTAATGCATTAGGACATAACTAATTGATCCATCATCGAGCTGTCAAAAGTAAAACAAATACTTGGAAAGGGTATAGGTAATTATATTGATATAAAATATAAACACGTCGCGACATCAGTTAATTTAAAATTGCCACTGGTATCTACAACTGTAAAAATGTCGGTAATTAAGCATAAAAAAGCTACATTACCGACATTAAAAATGTCAGCAATGTCGGTAATGTAGTATAAAAAGATGCTACATTATCGACATTTTGTTCCTGTTCAACATAAGACCTATTGTCATCTTGCAAGTTTGACTGGACAGAAAACAAATATGACACAAGACAATACGGCTTCAAATGAACAATAAACAGAACTCACCCTTGTACCCCGGGGCACAGGTACAGTTGAAATGGTCAGTGGCCAACGTGCAAGTGGCACCGTTTTGGCAAACGCCAGCCTCGCATGCGTTCTCGAGAGTTGTACAGTTCGGAGACAAACCGGGGGCACCTGTCGAGTGCAAAAAACTTAAATACGACGACGCTACACGCATGTGAAGGCTAAGGTTTGCGACGAATATGGATAATGTCCCACTTGTTCAAGGCAGCTTGGCAGGTTTGACACATCAGTTATCTCGATGAGCAGGTTGCATCACGATGTTTTCCTTCACCGTTGTTAGCATGTGGTGATTGTAACAATATGCACAGTAGGTCAGAATACTGCCCAAATGGTTGGTGCATGCGTTCCATCGTTTCGTTTCGTTTTGGCCAGAATTGAATCTGCCTCCTTTAAGTTTGGGACCATATGTAGAAAACAATCGATGAAAATTGAACAAAAAACCATAAAAGGTTATGCAAAATAATAAAATTATATTAGTCTATACAATAAATTTGAATTTACGTTTTAATTTTTCTGCTGAAGAACATTTGTTGACATTCATACATATAAGTTAAAAATTAAGTGAAATATTTCAGGTACTGCATAAATAAAACTTACCATAATACCCAACGTCACATAAGCACACAACTTGTTTTGATATCACAACCCCCGTCACCATGTTTGGCATACCTGTGAAACATTCAACGGGTTATAGGCATTTTATTCAATTATGAGTCAATTTTTCTATATGATGTCTTTATTTTAATTCCATATCTAATTTTTTTTTTTTTTTTTTTAATGCTATGGCTGCAACGCCTTGGGCATTGATTTTGCCAATTTCAAAGTAGAAAAGACAGGTGCTTTATTCTATGCAATCCGCAAAAAAGGTTTTGGTCGGTGATTTGTATGAGTTTTTGCAAATCTGTGGACAACACAAACATAAAGTTAAACTAACTACATTAAACATAGATGTTATTAAGCGTTAAAAACTTACACAGGACATACACAAAATCACTATGAGCTAATGTTAATAAAAAGTTTACATTGATGGGGCGGGGGCAGTTATGAGGAATCTTTTATTTAATTGCTCTAATTGACAGATAAGTAAAAACATTGACATTTTCAGATTGTCAACAAAGGCGAACTTACTCAGGCTACGTTCCGCAAGAGATTCACAACAATCGCGATTTTTCCCGTTCCACTTGCTTGCGTGCGTCGCAATCATAAACTGTTGTGGAACGGATTATGGAGCATTGATGTCATTAACGACGAAATACACAAATGTCATTGGTCGACTTGAAAATCGCGCATTTTTCAATTTCAAGAAAGAGCGAGAATTCATGCTCTGTGGTCAACGTCCACTTTGGCCCACCTCTCGAAATGCGTCGTTATGAGCGCCGTGTGATAGAAAACGTCATTAGTGACGTTTTCGCCACGAGCACGACGGTCGCGGTCGCCTAGTGGAACGACACATGGAGCATTTTGGGCGTTGTGAGATATTAAGGAACGCGCTCTGAATATTACTTTTAGTTTTGCTATTGTGTTTATAGTAATTTAATATCTACAAAATGATTTTTTACCTTTTTACATGGTCTGTATCTATTGAATCTGGTTTAAAATTGAAAACACTGAGAAAAATGAACACTTAAACATTCACTGAGAATGAACTATTACGTCATCAAAAGCGCGCCAAAATAGTGGTGTCTAAATAGCTCATTTTATTCAGGTTGATTTTAAAGTATATTTGTACAGTCTAACAGTATTTCTATTTTTCACTATGATAAACAATGATTTTAAAATATGCATATTCCCCATTTCATACTTTCGTTTTAGCGAAAACGAAATACTAAAGAGATTTAAGAAATGTCAAAACAAATGATAGTGGAGATTTAATTTTATTAAGGAGGTGAGCCATCGGGTAAAAATTCTATCACCTTTTACCTCTGTACTAGGTTACTCTTTCTTAAAAGCAGAACTTACATTTTTTTTACATCTGATATAATTTAACTTTTCACCTCAGTAATAAATAAATTTGCGACCTCGTACCGTTGTGCGAGCAGTGCGAGCGCGGCGGGCACGCGACCTCGGCGCAACTGGCCGGGTAGTGCTGCAGCGGCATCGGCTGCGCCTGCGGCGTGGGCGCGGCGGCGGGCGCGGGCGCGGCGAAGGGCGCGGGCGCGGGCGCGGCGAAGGGCGCGGGCGCGGCGGAGGGCGCGGGCGCGGCGCAGAGCGGCGGCGCCCAGCCGCGCGCGCACACGCACCGGAACCCGCTGCCGCCGCTCTCCTCGACGCACGCGCCGCCCGCGCCGCACGGCCCGCTCGCGCACGCGGACATCTGCGGCGGAGGACGATCACATTGTAAACTCTATATAACGACACTGAAGTATGGTGTTATACAGAGTTGTCGTTAAATGGAAAGAGCAGTCTGTTATATTTAACTGACGCCTTTTGTTATTACGATTTTATCTGCTTAATGGTTTGGTTTTGATTTTGTTATAACTCCAATGGCATTTTAAATTTACATCCTACAAACACGTAACAATATAATAAATAATATGTTCTTTTGATAACAGGGATGAAGTAAGAATAGAATACGCTTTATTGTTCAACACATAGACATGAAATAAGCAATTACTAATTACTGAGAGATGCTACAGAAACTTCCGATGAACATAGACTAGTTTTTTCAACTTATCTTATTCATACCTCGATATTCAGGCATCTTGATAATAAAGGAAGTACTTGGAAATTACGGTATGCATGATGCCGATAGTCTAGTTTATTATGGGTTGGGATAATCAAGCGATAAAAAAAACGTACACAGCTGCGCAGTTTTTACTAATTTCAGCAACTTAAAAGGTACTTTTTATTACTTACTTGTCGTTATTGAGAATGGGTGTAATGCTATTTAGAGTAAATTAAAAAATTAAACCTACCAAAGCCAAGTGAATTCGACGCTTAAGGGAGTTTGTCGTTAAATCGAGTGACCTTATACGGAGTCCACATTCATTCATAGGGGAACGGACAGTATAACCGCCATGCTTGTCCAAGGCGGCTTGGCAGATTTGACACATCGGTTATCTCGATGTGCAGGTTGCATCACGATGTTTTCTTTCACCGTTGTTAGCTCAGAAAACTGCCCAAGTGGTGGCAGACACCACGGCCAGGTTCCATTACACTACCCCAGCCCAGCAGTGGGAGGTTTATGGGCTGTTATTACTTCTATTATTTATGATTCAGCAATGGGAACTCACAGTGTGACACCTCTCTCCGGTGTAGCCAGGTTGGCAGGCACAAACAAAACTGCCGTAGGTATCGTAACACACTCCATGACCGCAGATAGTCCTGTCCTCTTTACACTCGTTCACGTTCATCTCGCAGCGGGCACCAGTGTAACCTGCGGGAACACGATCAAATCATTTACAAAATGAATAAATTACAAAATAAACAATTTACAAAATGAATAAATTACATTAGTTCATAATTACATTTAGTTTAAAGACAAAAGCTTAACTAAAATAGAATGAAAAACTCCAAATTCTAACAAGTCTTTACTTAGTTGTTATTGCTCATTAATTTTATTGATGTATTCTAGAAAAATAGATATAAAATATATCCATCCTCTCTTTTGTTACAACAAACTCCGGAGATCAGAAGGGATTTTTTTTAGGTTAGTGATCAAGATATCCGAATGACGTGCCTCTCACTAAATTTGAAACCAAATTAAAATTTATCTTGCTTACAAAGGGATAAAACTTCATTTACATAGGATGCAAAAACCGAGTCAGCGGGATGAAGTGAAATAGGACTAATTTAGATTTTAGTTTCTCTGTCTGTCTGTCCGTTTATGACACTGACCGGTGTTGGCGCAGTCGCAGGTGAAGTTGTTGACGGCGTCCTGGCACCTGCCGCCGTTGAGGCAGGCGCCGGCCGCCGCGCCTGCGCACTCGTCCACGTCCGCCTCGCAGCTGCGCCCCGTGAACCCTGCGTTCGTTATTCAAAGCCGGAATTTCACTCTCACTCCTCTCTCTCCGACTATAGTAATATGTACATACGTCCATCTCCCTCCCCCCAACGCCGAGTACGCGCGAAAAGCGGCGGCGTCGGCGCTTACTTCAACACTTCACTACGAACTATGGGGCCCTAAACTTCGCAACATACTATATACACAAAAACAATATCAAAGGCCGGCCCAGTGAACTATACGACTTGTATTTATGTGATTGTGAAAATTGTTACCAGAGGTAAATGTTCTACAGGCTATGTAAGTTATGAGTATTCTTATTTATTACTTTTTTAATACACAAACACGGACAAGCAATGTTGAATTATTTACTACTCAGCGGTTACTATTATTCGGATACCCGGATGGAATGTATCCGTATATAAAATAGTATTGTTTGGAAATCCACGGAAGGAGGTATTACCATGGCCCAATCGCTTAAGGTATGTCTATAGTTAGATAGTAAAGTTAACAATAACTAATCAACCAGCAGTCCAGAGCTTTTGTTAATGGCTCGCTCGCTTGGCTGACGGCCCAATACCGTCGCCTACGGACATTAGCAAATATGCTGCGACCGATGCCGGAACACAACTCAAAGTTATTATGGCGGCATACTCTAGACCAGGGGTGATAGGTAGGCTATTTGCCCGTCTGAGTGGCTAACGCCCCTGGTCTAGAGTAAGCCACCATAGCAACCTTGAGTTGTCTCTCTGACTCCCATAAGAGAACAGCGGCTCATGTTTAGCACCTTTAGTGTTGCAAGTATCTATAGGCGATGACAACGCTTTCCATTATGTGAGCAAGTTTTGCGACTAGATAATAAATATTAAAATGAACAAGTTGGCGATAAGCTAAATAAAAGTGTCACAATACTTATTGACCTTCTTTGTCTGCCGTGATCACGGCTACTGAAATATGGCCGAAACGTCGGAACAAAGAAAATTAAACAAATTACCGCGTTCAAAACCGTTAAAAGTTAGTTTTATTATTTAAAAAATAAACTGACTCTTCTTCCAACGTCACAACTGGGTTACAATTTCTAATTGTATATTTAATATACCTGGTGGGCATGCGCACACGTAGGTGTCGGCGCCCGGCGGCACGCTGCAGCTGCCGTTGTTGCGGCAGGGGCCCGCCACGCACAGCGGGTCCAGGGACACCTCCAGCTCGCAGTACTTCCCTGCGCACACCCGCAACCAGAACACCATTAGACAAACACACCACAATCGCGTTCAGTGCTTATTCCCGGTCCCAAAGCTGCCCGAGGTGCCTAAAAAACCTTTCACTTCATTGGCAGTACTCGGCCCACTTGATGGAAAGCGGTTACCATCGCCTATGAACATTTGTAACACCAACGGTGCTTGCCGCTCATTAAAGAGGAACTGGAACCTGGTCACTAATCTGAACACAACTCAAGGTTGTTATGGCGACACTCTAGATCAGGGGCGCTATCATGCTCAAATTAAAAGGGAAGAGATGAACTTAAAGTCCAAGACCACGTTGTGGTTACTTGGACATAATATATCTACAGTGAAGGAAGAAGTAAAATACTACAGCACAGCATATAAATCCCGCTTACAGTATCACAGCAACAGCTCGGCCAGAGTACTACTCGACAGAAACAACGAAATCCATCGACTAAAGAGATGGCATATATCAAACCTAGATCAAAGGCTATAATCCACCTGATTTATTTTATTGGTTAAGTACTCACTGGAGTGTAGACCAACAAAGTGATGCACTGAACCTATCTGATTATGGCTCTCGAGCCGATTGCAGATGACAAAGAGGACAAAATACCTTGGATGTAATAGTAAATAGACAACTGTTGTGTGTTGCATTTTAAAGTCATTTGATGAACTAAGTCACACAACTTGCAGTGCACAAGTGTCGCACGATTTTTTTAGTATATTGTTTCTTGCGTATTTGTATGTAAAATACGTTGTAAAAGCAACATTGGCTCGTAAAAAGCTGTTTCATCAAATGAGCAAACATGTTGAGATAATTTGGTCTGATATACTTGAATGATCAAAAGCACAGTTGGAAGATGTTTTCGCGTATGTGTGTACACTTGGGGCGCGTTCCTTTGGTATGGCACAATTGCCCAAAACGCTGTCGCTGCCGTTTCACATGGCGACCACGGTCGTTATGGTCGTGGCGAAAACGTCAATAGTGACGTCACCTTTTTCGATCACACAGCGCTCACAACGATCCATGTCGAAGTGGGCGTTGACCACAGAGCATTAATTCTTTCTATCGATTGACATTGAAAAAGACACGATTTTCAATCAATCGACCAGTGACATAATCCGTTCCACTAGAGTTTATGATGATGAAGTCTCTTGTGGAACGTAGCCTAGAGGTGCGTACCGTGGTAGTGCGGCGTGCAGTCGCACGTGTAGTCGCCGCGCGAGTCCTCCACGCAGCGGCCGCCGTGCTCGCAGGGCGCCGACGCGCACGGGTCGCCCGCGTCCACCTCGCAGTTGTTGCCCGTGTACCGCGCGCTGCAGTGGCACTCGTACCTGTACAAGTGCAAAAGCGGAAACATTTTCTCAGCAATTATTGCTTGGCAACCTATAATGGATTCCCAATCCCATCCAACCAAAGCCAACCTAACCCAATTCCTATACCTTATCTACCCAATCATAATTCCCAATCATTCTCAACCTTCCGTAACTCTACCATTAATTGCGTAAAAATTATTCACCTTAGCTAAAAATATGGATAGGTAGTTAGATAGCTAAATGTACGGATAGGATTCTATAGTAACAATAAATAAAAGTAGTACACCTAGGTAATCTTGTTCGCTTGGGGAAAGCTGAAAAAAAAAAAAAAACCTATAATGGATGAATTTGGAGCAATTGCAATAAAATGCGGCAATTATTTGGCAAATCAATTTTTTTCAACTACCTTCAAAAATGTAAAAAATGAAATTAAACTTAAAACCAATTAAATCACCATAATAAACAAAAAAATCCTTTAAAATTATTAATTTGATTTAATAAAAATAGTCAACTTTCTCACTTTTAAATTTGTGATTCAATTACATTCGAAACAATCATGATAATACTTATTAACCCAAAGTTCTATATATTTATTTATTTCCGTTTCCACAAAATATAACGATCAAAGGGATAAAAATCTTAACTATAGGTAGAAAGAAAAGCCGGGAGCCCAAACTAGGAAAAAAATCCTGTGGCTGGACAAATTATGGCACTCCTGACTCCTCACCTCCAATTGCTTCTAATTGCTCCATATATTCCACATTGCTCGACCTCGCCATATGAGTTGCCGAATATTTATTAGCTTTGGAAATTTTTAGACAATTTTCTTTTTATCTCGCTCCATATTGCATGGTATTGTATGGCCATATCTCAGCAAGATCGCCCTAAATCGCTTGGTGAATTCGCGACGTTATAGTTGACGAGAATTGACCGGGACTGGGCAATTTGAGTTGCATGTATAAGAGCACCTTAACAGTTTACTAGAGCTCTATAGACTCGGGCAAAGATAGGGTTGCCAGACGAGTTCGAGAAAAAGACCAGACAAGTTTTTGATTTATTTTTTATTAACATATAATTATAAATTTACTGAACAAGTGTAGTTTTTATGGTAGCTCAGGAGCTGATCAAATGAGTATATTGTTACAATTACCACGTGCTAACAGCGGTGAAGGAAAACATCGTGATGAGACCTGCACATCGAGATAACCGATGTATCCAACCTGCCATGCAGCCTTGGACAAACGTGGCGGATATACTGCCCGTTGCCCTATACTGGGAGGCCCGAGCCCAGCAGTGGGACATTCATGGGTTATTATTATTTTATATTATTAACATTTTAGATATTACATTTACATCGAATGCTAAATTAAAAGTCAATCTTATTTTTCATATACTTATTACACGATACCATCGCTTTTAATAAAATTTTATTGTCTGAGATGGCATCTTTGGATTCAGTGCAACTAGCTGCTATATAAAATAGAACGAATCGTTCCAGTTTTCTTTCGAGTTCGCTAGATGATGAATGTATTTGTTTTAAAAGTAGACCATCATTTATCCAGTTTACCAAGATTTTCTTGACTGGACAAACAGCGAAAAACGGACAACTCTATCTGGCAACTCCAGCACAGAAATTTCTCAAGGCTTTAGAAATCGAAGTAGCCTGTAGTAGCAGTATTACCTGCTAAACTTTTTCGTTTATTAGAAATAGTACTTAGCATTTCATTAACTCAGCTTTGCTGATTAATAGCCTAACAGTCTGTCTGCTTTATTCCAGATATAAAATAATAATAACAACATATTCCCAGACCCCTAGTAACCCACTAGCAGTTCACCACAATAGCCCGGGTACTTTTTACATTGGCCGGGGCTTGTCCTTGGGTGCATTATTATATGGTGTAGACAGAGACAATCGCCGGTCAGTGTTACGCCACATTTTGTCAAGGGGCCTCTACGTGTTGGCCTCCCCATGGCCCCACGTAAGCCCTCCAAAAGTCCAGGGCATTTTTATGGCCCGTGGTCTTTAAAGACATACAATATAATAATAATAATAGATTCTGACGAAACTTGCTAGTGACTGAAAACTATAACTGAACTAAGATCGAAACTGGCCTAAGTTACATGGTAAGACAGTGCACATACCTGTCGTGCCTAGATATGCAAGTTCCGTGTCTCATACAAGGTTCGTTGTAGCAATGGTCTTTTGGTGGTATCCTTAATACGTCTTTGTTGTCTTTACCTGAAATATCAAATTTACATGTTTTACATTAGGGAAGCAAAAAATAAAATAAAGATTTCTTTCAAAAAAAATATTCAGATCCGTACAGGAGCGGAGAAGGAATACAACCGGGCGGCTTATCGTAAGAGGCGACAAAACGACCCACAGCAAGCTGGTGGTATTTGCCCGACTGGATGGTTACCACCCCTGGTCTAGGGTATGCCGCCATAACAATCTTGACTTGTGTTCCGGTATTCGTGGCCAGGTTCCAGTCTCCCTTAAGAGGGCAGCAGCGCGTTTGTAGCACCTTTGCCGTTTCATATTTCCATAGGCTATGGTAACCGCTTTCCATCAAGTGGACCGTCTGCCTGTCTGCTGAACTCCCGCAATAAAAAATATATAAAAAAAACTACTTTTTATCCCGAAAAATGGTCTAATTTGCGAGATAAAATCATGTAAAACCCCTTCCGCGGCCGAATAGCGGCTAGAATCAAATTTAATAAATCTACATAAACTGTTTGAATGATTGCTCTCTAAATAAACGAAGGACACACATTCAGATGTATTACAAACAACATCAAAGAATATTTTCTTAAGTGTTCGCGACTTTACACATAATAAAACTACATTACATTAAATTACCGCGCTTAAAAACGTTAAAACGTAGTTCTATAACATCAAAGAAGAACGTGGCAATAACTCACATTCGTCAGTGGTGAGCGGGCAATGTCCCATCACGACATTTGTGAGTTGCGCGTACGCGGCGTGGAACTCTAGCTGAGGACCCTCATGGATGCACCCGCTGAACACGTTGCCAACCAGCACCACCGCCCCGCCCGCCTCCAGGGCCCCGGGAGACAAGAGCTCCGGGTTCCACGTCACGTTTGATATCACCTGGAAGTTGGGAAATGATAGATATTTTAGGGATGCCCTGTATAAGCTGGAGGAGCTGCCCTGTATAAGGTGGAGGTCTGCAAGGTATAACAATAGCCTCGCTGGAAGATCCTCCTTTGAGACGGAGTAGTGTTGGACAGGACATGATTTTAAAATGAGTTTGTGAGAGTAACATGACATTTTGTACTGAATGTACCACTTCAAATGAGGCGAGAACATTTGTACGATTTGTACCGCGGCAGTACATCTGAAGCGACGAGGCCGATGAGGCGGTGAGCGTCATTTCCTCATTTGTCTCGTTCTAAACTAGTTCGGAAATGTTCGTTAAGAATCGGATGTGCTCGGCCTCGGTCACCTCATTTTACTAACAGTCGTACTATGACATTGTCATGTTGTCCCTCTTTGCCATGTCAATATCCGTAGCGGCGTTATTGTACTGTTGTACCATAGGCCACGTTCCGTCCTTCCTCTTACTTTTGAGTAGTAGTGCGACAATAATTTTGAGGTGGTACATTTCAAATTTTGAGCCGTATCAGTACAAATGTATTTTGTATGGCACAAATGTACTGGCTCACACGTGTACTGCTCATCGCTAGGGAGGAGCATTCCATCTTGCTCCTCCAACCTTTAGGGCCAATACCTACAGACTGATTAAAATAGATACTGACCTGGGTGTCGTGGTCGACTTCGAGCAGTAGCGAGGGCGGATTCGGTCGATAACGCAACGCAACCCAATGCCATCTGTTGTCGAGGGTCTCCTTCCCCAAGCCCACTTCTCCTTGCGACTGACCGGGCCACGCCCACGACACCACCACTTGCTCGGATAAAGCTGTCACGTGGAGTTTGTACCCTTCGTACCTTTGGGAGAATAATTCGCCTCCTGGAAACAAGTGCAAGCGGTGAGATAGGACCAATTATAGCGAGTAGCGACAGTGACTATAAAGTAATCTTGGCTAAAACATACTACTGCAGAGCAAATTTACTACAGTACGGTGCATTAGAAGATTTTGCTGTAAAACGTGCGGTCTTTATGGTTGCTGGAAAAATTAAATTTGTTAGTTACTTAATTTTGTCATGACGATGACTAATATGTATTTGAAAAAGTGGGCGTTCGCACAGCAATAACAGACAAGCCGAGATTTGCCAACATTGGTCATTTGAAACGAGGTCAGCACGAATGAACTTGGTACATCACGTCTATGATTTTACGAACGCCGCCGCCAAGGGTAACGGTAGCTCAGCGGCGGCTAGATTCACTCGCTGGACGTGCTCTACTAACTGCTTTGACAATCTTCATTAAATTCATTGTTAATTGCATCCCAAGCAACAATCTAAGAAATGACATTCTTTTTACTGTTACATATTAATAATAATAACTAGTGGACGCCCATGGTCGAAATTCAAGCATCAAAGCCTATACTTCTATAATCACAGATTTTGCCAAGACTCTATACTGTTAATTTGACTTGAACAATAAACAAAAGAAAAGTATATAGGCGTGTTCGTGTCAAATACATAAATAAATAAATAAATGCTTAGTCATTTTCAAAATATAGTAATTTTTATGTTTTACTTTGCACCGCCTTCAAGATGTTATAGATATTATATATTAATAATAATAGCTTTAGAAATAAGTTATTTTATACTTTTTAGTTTATGAAGTCGGTTTTTTTAAACGAAGTTTCTTTATTTTATTTGTTACTTTTTAGTGTCTAGCTATGGATAGACCTACGAAAGGTGCCGCGCTTCTTAAAAAATATAGATCCCAAGAAACGGGAACAAAAAAATGTTCGTAAAATGAAAACTACTGGGCCAAACAATGTTAAATTTTTAGGGGACCAAATGGCAACTATTCCGCATCAAACTAAACAAGAATCACGTAAATCTGATCATAAATATCAGCGTAATCGGTGTACATATGGAACGGAGTGGATTTTTTTTCATAAATTGAAAAGCACTAGGCCAAACTATGTCATATTTTTAGAGAACCAAATGGCAGCTATTCCACGTCGAACAAAAAAAGAATCACGTAAATCGGATCATAAATATGTTCATAAAATGAAAACTACTGGGCCAAACTATGTCAAATTTTTAGGGGACCAATTGGAAGCTATTCCGCGTCGAACAAAAAAAGAATCACGTAAATCGGATCATAAATCTCGGAGTAATCGGTGAACATACGTAAAAAAAACCAAAAAAAAAAGATCCCGACGAATTGAGAACCTCCTCCTTTTTCGAAGTCGGTTAAAAATTAAGTTTAACGGTTTTAAACGCTGTAATTTATTTGATTTTTGTTATTCCGACGTTTCGGCCACTTTTCAGTGACCGTGATCACGGAAGACAAAGATGTTAAGTGTCAACGAGTATTGTTAAAGTTTTATTTAGCCTACCGCCAACTTGTTCGTTTTAATTATTTAGTTTTAATTTTGTTTATGGTTATTTTTCACTCTATTGGAGCCTAATCTAATTTACCACCGCTTCGTAACATGTTACGGCTTGAAGACAATAATCCTCGCGAAGGCGAATCGTTTCATACCTAGAATGATGCGTGAGGTTATTGAAATAAAAAAAGTACCCAAATTTCAATAAAGAAGACGATTGGCAAGTATCACCGCTTGGTTTGGGATCCGACCTTCAAAACTATTAAGACCCAAACCCAGCAAAAACCAACTGCTAGACCTCAAGACACTGAGCTCTTTCTGCGTGATTGAAATCGCATATATGAATGGTGAGTTTGATGATATTCACCAAAATAAGACGTACAAAAAAAGATAATGTCTCAAGTATACTGTTACGTGTGGTACACGTTTCGAATCGTTTCAATATTCTATGCATTCATCAACATTTTTATTCTTCACTCGTAATCACGAAGATGTCAAGTTCAGTATAGCACGCACTAAAAACTACATTTCACAAAGTTGCCAACTATGTTTTAAAAATGAAATAATTAGATGACGACGTCAAGCATTTAAATTACCTAGGAAGAATGATTTACGGAAACATTTAAGTAATTCAACGCGTTGTTAAACCTGCACGTTATTATTACATTCCTAGGTCAATGTGTAAAACAACACTGTTAACTTAGAACACATACGTCTGAAATCGACCCCCAGCGTTCTCCTTTATGACTTGTGTGTTAGATGCTTAAAGATTTAGGATCTTATTCATATTGAGTTAGAGTATGTTTCTAGACTTCTTTAAGATTCTTAAAGAAGTCTACTAACTTACTCTGGTTCTGACGGTGCGTCTGGTAGTCCGATGGTAAAATGGGGACGGAGGAACCAGGCATATTCCCCGAAATGTATCCGATAGAAGACAGCCCCGCGATCTTGCGTCTGTGCCACTAGACTAGTGCTGCTAGACTCTGAAGTCGAGCATAATTGCCGACCAGCTGGTCAAGGAGCTTCCTGGCTCTTTTATCAATTGATTCCAACATCAAATTTGGCTGAGCCGTCCTAAAGATGAGAACAGTACTATGCACGACCGAACTTGTGCTTGGTACAAGTCCAGCAGTTGTGAAGTCTTGCATCTTCAATATCTGTAGGTTATTCACACACGTCGGGAAGTTTGCCGTGTCCGAACGAGAAGCTCCCAAACTTATCAATTTGCTACCCGACGGAAAGTGAAACATATTACATTCGTGAATGTATTTCCGCGAGGATTTGTGGCGTTTCACGCTCACACGGCAACTTTCCTGACGTTTGTTAATAACCATGATGATGTCCGAATTAGTACCTCCTAATATTTTCCTCATTCTTTCATTCATCGAACAAATTCGGACCCTCTACAGTGTACAGATTTCTGATCTCTACACTCTCCCTATCACCTACCATCGTAACCACATTTTTTCTTCAAATAGGTCATTTCTGTAAAATAATGGCCACATCAACATAATTATCATGTTAGAAATACTTGCAATGTGAAATTGAAGGTTAGAACAAATAATAATAATTCAACACTAGTTACAAATTACGATTGAAAGTATAATTAAATTTAGCATTAAAAAAATTCACTATAGTAAATAATCAACATCTCAATTAGTTTTAGAGAGATGAATCTACGAACTAGAAAACTTGCTGTACGCACAAGATCTTCCTTATAAAAGTACAGGTTTAGGGTTTACAATCGTCTACAATAAAAATGTATTACTTCAAGCAAGAAAACAACCAGCATAACGCAAGATAGCGCAAAATAATGAACATGAACATTTAGAGCACTAGCAAAATGATAAACCATGAAATACCTAATGATACGCATGATGAATTCTCCGGCTCTGCTTTGAACAAATGAAATGTTGCTTTTATACTAAAACACAATGCTTTTTAAAAGCCTTATAGTAAAGTGTTGGACAATATTACATTCTTTAATCATACGAGAGATGTATTGCTATGATTACTTCATATCTCTCGCTTTGTATAATTTCTGCTTACTACAAGTCATGTCTATGTGAATAATTGAATACTCTTCTCTAGACACCTATAAAGATTGTATCGTTTCTACAACGTACACATTCTATCACGTCTCAAGTGAGATGATAAAACTTTATTGTTTACCAAAATAAAAAAATGTATTATTAATAATACTTAGTGGCAAAACAATAGGTGGTCATATTGGTGAATGCGATTTCGTCCAGGTAACCTAACTTAAAGATAATGCGATGCGAGGCGATGTAGATTGATCAGAGAATGAGGTAGGACTGAAGAATTCAAATAAACATACTTAAACTACTTTATAGGTTTAATACGCATAAATGCAGACAGATTTTATAAGAGCAATTGAACTATACACCAGACAGAGTCATAATAGAGGTATCAAATAAAAAATTTGATATTAGTAATTCAGCAAGAAATCTGTAAAATCACAGTTTCTGTAAAGCCATCAAACGATTAGCCACACATATATTGTTCGACGAAATCCGCGCTATGAAAATTAACTAACCATTAAAAACTATGCAATGCCCATTAATCTGCAACGGTTGAATAGAAGCACCTTTCTCTGGTTGGTTTATTACTGCTGTTGTGATGTAAACGATTGCCTGGTCGCGTTATAGCGTGATGTGCCTTATGTAAGAAATGCTATAGCAATGGAAGTTTAATAAAGGTCGAATTAAATTGTAACAAAGGTACTCATTACATCAAGAGAAATAGTAAAATGTTCCGCAAACAAAGTTGTAAAAACAATATTTCTCATAATTATGTATCATAGTTTGCACTATATGTAGAGTCACTAAGAACTTGAGATCGACTAGATTTACAGAAACGTGTATATACTTAAAGAGTAGTTTTAATGCAACTACTTTTTTTTTTAATTTACAAATATATCCAAGGGCACTATAATATTGTCTTAACTTTAACATTACTCAGATCTTTGTCTTCCGTGATCACAGCTACAGAAAAATGGCCGAGGCATCGGAATAAAAATTAATTATTATACCGCACTTAATCCCGTTAAAACGTAATTTCATTATAAGCACTATAATTGTCAATTCTAGGAGATTTCACTTGACTGAAATCAGCCTTTGCTTAGAAGCCAAGAGCGTTAGCCGTCTTATCAGCCGTATCAATGATACAGGACCCCCAGGCTACAGGGGCCCCAAAAATTGTGTAAGCAAAAATATTAAAATGTTATCCACAATCTTTTATAAATTACCATTTTTGAGAATAACTGATAGTCCAACAGAAGCGGCTATCAGACTTGTTGTTATTATATATAGAGGTAGAAAATCTAGAAAAACTGAAGTCGTTTTCAGCTATGAATGATTTGATAAATAAGCTTGCCGAAAAAAGCGAGAAAAGCGTATCTTCAGTGGTGGATTTACACTAGGGGTAGAATTTTGAAATTTTGAAATTCTGAAATTTTGCCGCCCTGGGCACTAGCCCAGGGCGGCAAAATTTGGAAAGTGAGAAAAAAAATTCTATTCAATATATAATTAACTAATTCTTTTAAATAAACATTTTATCTTTCAAGAAATATAATTTAAGTATTATGTATCAAATTAAAATTTTGTATATTATAATATAGGAAATTTAAGTAAAAACTTTTCAAATAGTTTAATTTATTTATTTCCATAAAGGTTTGAAAAAATTAAAGTTGATATTTTTATTTTCTGGAATTGATAAATTTATGTAGTTTTTTTGAAGAATTAAAAATATTTTCAAATTATGTATGTCTTTTTGATAACAGAAACTTTCATTGATTAATTTTTTTTTCTAAAATTGGGAATTATCCAATAACACTAATTAATTTTAATTTAAAAGAACAATTTTATAATTTTGAATAAAATTAACTGTCAACTACACATGCTGCCACCTACAGTCAGTATACAAATGTAACTAGGTTTCTGCAATATAGTTTCTTTTATATTTGACGCACAGAGTACTTTAATATAAGTCGTTCTTAGTGCAAAATTTATAATTCTTGTAAAAATACAAATATTTTTTTATATTACTATAGTATGTAATAAATAATATATAATATATGAGTAAATAAAGAATAAATATAAATAAAACGTAATGTATAATAAATAATACATAATAAATTTCCTGCAATCAATTAGTTATTCTAATTCTTAAAAAATAAGATATCAAAACTATTAAAATAAAATTTAAGTCATGGGGCGGCATTTTCTTCAGTGCCCCAGGGCGGCACAAATTTAAATCCAGCCCTGCGTATCTTTGATTTGAATTGTTCGTCTAACTTAACTTTTAGGAGCATTAAGTAATAACTTATAATTAATATATACTTATTTAAATTCAATTCGAGAACTTTTTGTTTCTCTTATTTAAAAAAAACCCCTTCTTTGGGCCCACCAACACATTTTGATACAGAGCCCGTCTAAGGCAAGCTACGCTACTGTTAGAAGCCTTAGAACTTCCTTCCAGTAGGAAGGGGTTTTGATAGCAGTAGTTACCAAGGTCATATTTACACAATTTTTATTACCATTACTAACTTCGTTGAAAGTTGCTGACGTGTTCAACATTTCGACTTACTATAAAAACAATTGAACAAGCTCGATCGACTTCATATTTCAAAATATCTTTGGCATAGATTAATTGGTTTGCGCAAATTTGACCATGTACTATCGTAATAAACTTAAATGGTTACCTATCAGTCTTCGTCGGAATGTTCGCTTGTACAATATCGATTCCCTACACCTAAAGGAATATTTTGATTGTTAATATGAGATCCCAGAGCTTCCAATTATCGCCTACAACAGCACAGAAAGTTGTCTGCGTTGTCTGAAAAGGCAACAGTCCCAACAAAAACATCAACATCGAATATTTACAATTCCGTGAACCGCAACTCATTCATCAGTTACGTTAATATACTCATGTGCAGTTGTAAAAAAGTTAACAATGAACCTGTCTTGGACAAGGTGACCATATTAAGAACTTTTAGTTGGTTATACACAAATAAAGTGATTAAAAAAAATATTCGTCTGTCTCTGCCTGAAAAGGACAAAACTAAAATTTAATTGACAATTTAAAATGACGGCTACTGTTATTATTTTCCAAGGGCTTTTCACACAAACTTCATCTTCGATCTGTTGGACCTATTGTATTTACTTTCTTTTTGCACTTTCACTTTATGTGGTCTTAAGTACCAAGTTTAATGAATATTGATTGACAACTAAGGCTGTTAAGAAATACAAACGTTTTCTTTTTAATTGTCGAATGCTAGCAAAAAGGTAGACGGTTGCCAGTCTCGAAGAAATTGTATAACGTCCCGTCTTAAATGGTCCCATGCCGTAGCAAAGAAAAACCACGGCAGGAAGTTCCCTCCAAGGCGTTGTTGTATACGCGGAATAAATGTTCTAGGGAACCGTTGCGTTAAGATTGGAAACTCAAGGAAATGAGGGTGAACATCCCGCCGATGGCGAGCAGTGCGGTGGTGGCAATGTGGCGTTGGCACCAAATCAACCAGTTCCTCGGAACACTCCCCATTGTAAAAACGGTAGAATATGCCGGGAGACGCACCGCAGTTGAATTTTTGAAGTGCTAACTTCTTATGGGAGGGTAAACTGTTTCGTTACGTGAAGCGTTACGACGCCAGTATGTCTTGTTTCCTTTTCTCTCATGCTAGATTACTTTTAAGTTATCACTTCTGTAGGCCGTCCCAACGCAAACCGTCTGTGTTTTATCAATATTCATATCAACTCTTGAGATGGGATTTTTTGAAGATTTCTTGTCTGTTTGTTCGGGATTCACGTAAAAACAAAGGGCCCGATTTCGATACGGTTTTCGCTGATCGACAGCTAATTCTTAAATTCAAACTCGCCGCTACTTTTTATACTGGGAATCCCGCGGGAATTTTAAACTGAGCGTGGATTAAGTCGCGGGCATATCCTAGTGAAGCAACAACTTCGAGTTGTGTTCCGGCATCAGTGGCAAAGTTCCAGGTTTCCCTTTAAGGCCGGCAGCACATTGGCAGGACCTCTGGTATTGCTAATGTCCATCCGCAACGGTAACCACTTTCCATCACAGTTGGGCCGTCAGCCTGTCTGCTGTGCTTCAGCAATAAATAAAAAATGAAATTATAAAACATCATTAGCATACCTACAACCCAGTCCAGCATCTTCGAAAACTAGTCCTGACACAAACACCGCGAATGATTGACGGCATAGCAGGTGGAACCTTACCTTATTTGTATACTTGTTAACCAGTTCCATACACACGCCTCTTCGCGGAAAATAATTGCGACACTACGCTCTTTACCAGTTGTATACGTTTTATAGGGTTCCCTAGTCAAATGGCTAAATGAAATCCATTTAATTACGACCGGTCTGTAAAACCGGTCCGACACGGGGAAGCGATGGCAACTGGCGGATTCGTAAAAATGCCGAAATCGAAGGACTGGTGGATGAGCCCAATATAATAGGCGAGAGCAACGCACATCGCTTGCGCTGGCTTGGCCACCTACACAGAATGGGGGAGGATCGCGCGGTGAAAAGAGCCTATCTGGGCAGACCAACGAGACGGCGACCAGTTGATAGGCCCAGATATCGCTGGAGGGACGTAGAGGAGGCTGACCTGCGCGAGCTTCATGCCGATGACTGGCAGGAGACAGCGCTGTACAGGAAGGAGTGGAGTATTCTCATATTGGGTCGGTGAGCCGCAGCAGTTAGTTTTAGTTAGTTAGGTATATAAACTCCACAGCCAATTATTTCTAAGACTTCTGGCACCATCGTCATTCGAAAAACTATTTTTTTAATGCATGAGTTCAACACACATGCAGATGGCTTATCTAATGGTAAGTGGTTACCATAGTATATGGATATTTGCAACACCAAAGGTGCTACAAATGCGCTGCTGGTCTCTTAAAGGATACTGGAACCTGGCCACTAATGCCGGAACACAACTCAAGGTTGTTATGGCGGTATAGTCTAGAACACGGGTGATAATCATCCGGCATCATCAACATACTCTACCACCTGGCTGTGGGTTGTTTTGTCGCCTCTTACGACAGGCCGCTCGGCCGCAGGAAATTGTATTCTTTCTCCGTTCCTGCACGGATAAAATGTAGTTTTATAAAGTCAAACATAAGCTCTACGGTGCTAAACGAGTACTGATGCGAATGGTATGTTAAAATGCACGTGTCAACGTAACCGCTTACAAGACAATTTATGCTAGCCTGTTCAAACACGATTTAAGATTATGTTTAAACGTATCACTGATTTATCCATTCAAATTGAACAAGAGAACCCTTTCAAAGAGTGTAGCGATACACTATTGGCCAGTTTTTTTAATGGGTGATCTATAATAGCGGATGGACAAGTTTTAATTACTTGTCCTTTCGGAAAACTTGATGATAAATGAGGCGTATAATTACGCCAATTATAGTTCATCTGAAATATATATTATATAAATATTACGAGTGTTGAAAGGCTATTTGTTTTAAGCTGAAATGCAACAAGTTATTGGTAATAATATAAGTGCACATGAAAATGTCAAACAGAAATAGTTTGTACAAAACTAAATAAATTTGTTTGTGCGATGGGGCTGCTTTCTCAATCATCAAATAAAAGTTCAACTGCAACAGCTCAACTGTTTTATTCACGCAACTGTAATGTTTAATTTATTCAGGTTGTATTTTATTCTATCGACCCTTACAAAGAAAGAAACCGACTTCAGTGCCATCGACCGGGACCAATTGTTAATCTAAACCATTCTCGAATCAACTTGAAAAAAACATAAGAAAAATCATCAAAATCGGTCCCACCGTTAATGCGATGTTCAGCGGGCCGCCTACCGGGTCCAGTCGTGAATCTAGACCATCCCGGGACACACATGAACACACACAAAAATAATTCACCTAAATGAGACAAATGAAACTAAGTTTAAATGCAATCACCATTGCCGAAATAGACCGCTATGTATGCTCTGCTCTAAGATATGAAATAATCATATGGGGAAATGAAAGTTCTACTGATGCCCAAAGAGAGTAAAGGATCCGTCTTTAGTTAAAAGTACCAACTAATGTTAACCAATATTTACAAAATATAAGCTGCTTTCTTTCCCATCGTTATAAACATGTATTTATGAAACGTGCCAAGTCATATGTAATAATTACATACTTTTTGGAAAAAAACGAAAGCGCTACATTAAAGAGAAAAATAGCGCGACGACCGTTAGCAATATCAAAAATTCGACTCGATTTAGATGGATCCTTGAATGATTTAGATTCATAATTGGACCCGTAAGGTGGCGCTGAAATTGGTTTCTACATTTTTACTTTCTCAGTGTAAGACAAATGTCCGGCGGACCCGCTAGAATGTATAAAGTGTTATGGTAATTTATATGACCTGTCCTTTTTTGTGTTATAAATAGGGATGGCCCGAAATACGGTTTGACCGAATTTCGGCAACTTGAGCCGAACTTCGGCATTCGGCCGAAATTGGTTGCAAGAAAAAGTAAAATACCTACTTGCACTATTTGGACTGAAATTAATAGAAATCATATCCTATCATAATCGTAAAATATAATTAAGCCTTTATATGCTCATGGTCATTTATTTTAGTTAGGAACATGTAAGCCTTAACTTGCAATGTGATAAAAATTAGTTCTTCTTAATTGAAGAGTCTTTGCATAATTAAATAGACATCAAATCAAAACAAAAATTGAACAACCTTATTATTGCTCTAGCAACCACAAGTAAGTAGTGTAACTGCTTAATTATAATGCGTAACTTGAATTTAAAAACACACCTCTAAAAGACATCAGCAATTAGGTACAATTCTAATTTTGATTGAAATCACTCAAACTCACAATTATAAAATGAGGTTTTTCCAATCAAAGGTCGATTTACCAGAAGCAGGTTATGGTGTATAAACGCCAATATTTGGCGTTTGCAAGTCACGACATCAACAAGTAACGACGTGTCGCTTTTGTGAAAGAATGGCAAAATTAAACCGAAGTTCAGCCATTTTTTTTGTTTTTGCCGAATATTCGGCCGAAGTTCGTTTTCGGTTCAAACCACATTCGGCCCATCCCTATTTATAACCGGTGGAAATTATTTTTATCTACATGGTCCATCTGATATATAATATCATGAATATTCTATTAAATAAACTGAGTCATCGGGAAACCCCCGCCGAATAGAAGGGTTGCCAGTTAGAGGTCAGGCCACCTGCCTAACCAGATATCGATTAGGTTCATTCGTCATCCAAACGGGTATAGCAGGGTTTCTAAATAAAAACTGCCCCCGGGCCGATTCCTACTTTTACTATAGGGAAAGGAAATCGTTTGTTATCAAATAAAAATAATTCACCCAAATTTTCAGCTTTTTATCTTAAGTACTTTTGCGTTTTTTTGAGAAACCTATTTTTCCGTTTTTATTTTAAATTTAAGGTTTTAAGCCATTTCATTAATTAAACTTCGATGCTGACATTTCTTTGGCGGAGGGTGTGTTTTGGCCTTGGCATACTTTATTATAAATGGATGTATGGTCGTATGGAGGAAGGCGATTGGCAATGGATGTACGTATTTTCGGTAAGGGTATATTATATATTCGACGGGAGGTGAGGTATTGGAAGTTAGGGGCATTTAGATTTTCTTTATGAATTGCTGTGGCTATATTGCAAATATAGAGTTTTCGGACTGTCAAAATGTCACTTTCTATGTAAAGTGTATTGGTGGGATATCTGTACGGTTTTTATGCATAACTCTATAATGTACCTACAACTAAAATGATAGTATTCAACACTTACCCACGCACGTCCTAAAACTAAGTCCAACAAGCTGCTTCAATGATATAGGCCTCGTGAGGCGTATGTACGAGCTGCCGTTGAAATAGGCCTCCGGCTTCTCGGAGGGGCCCGCGGGGCCGGCGCAGAGCACCCCCACAGAGAGCGTCCCCCATAGCGCCCATATCAGGAGCAGGCAGCACGCTGGAACAAAGAATATTTAAGTTAATATAATTTAAAATACGTTTCTACAGTACATATTTATATGCAAAAACTAACTCGACAATGCAAACCTTCAACTTGTGACAAAATTTTTAATCAATACTTTACATATATAATATAAGCTAAATAAAACGGCACTTTTAATAATTTCGGCAATATTTTACTTTAAAGAGCGTTTTTAACCGACTTCCAAAAAGAGGAGGTTCTCAACTTGATCGGTATTTTTTTTATGTATGTACACCGATTACTCTGAGATTTATGATCCGATTTACGTGATTCTTTTTTAGTTTGATGCGAAATAGTTGCTATTTGGTCCCCTAAAAATTTAGCATAGTTTGGCCCCGTAGTTTTCATTTTATGAAGAAAAAAAAATCCGTTCCCGTTTCTTGGGACCTATATTGTTAAGGCGCGCGGCACCTTTCGTAGGCCTACCCATAGCTAGACACTAAAAAGTAACAAATAAAAAAAACTTCGTTTAAAAAAAATCGACTTCAAAAACTATAACCTATGTATGGGTGGACCCACGAATGGTGCCGCGCTTCTTAAAAAATATAGGTCCCAAGAAGCGGGAACAAAAAAATGTTCGTAAAATGAAAACTACTGGGCCATACTATGTCAAATTTTTAGGGGACCACATGGCAGCTATTCCGCGTCGAACAAAAAAAGAATCACGTAAATCGAATCATAAATCTCAGAGTAATCGGTGTACATATGGAACGGAGTGAAAATTATTTCCATGAAAAGTGTTCATAAAATGAAAAGTACTGGGCCAAACTATGTAAATTTTTTTGTGGACCAATTGGAAGCTATTCCGCGTCGAACAAAAAAAGAATCACGTAAATCGGATTATAAATGACGGAGTAATCGGCGAACATACATAAAAAAAGTAACGACAAAAAAAAACCCGACGAATTGAGAACGTCCTCCTTTTTTCGAAGTCGGTTAAAAATAGCTTTAGAAATAACTTATTTTATACTTTTTAGTTTTTTATTTTCATATCAATTACATTCGATTATTTACGTAGTGTTGATGGTTTAATAGTCTGTGCGTTATATGACTCGCAGATATTTCACTATTACGTCACATACAACAATAAGTACGACAATTATGTCATTTGATGAAACAAATGACATAAGTGTGCTTTACTGTCAAGAAATATGTAACTTGATAGACGTGCAAATGTCAAAAGTAAAATAAACGCTTCTGCGAATTGTTAATTTAATATCACAATTAGATAACGTACAGTACAATTAATAATTTGAGTATTTAAAATATCTCACGAGGTATCATCCATCACTCGGATTAATTTCGAATCCGATAGCTGAAATCTGTGTGAAATAAAATCAATTGAAATATTATTTTTATTTTCTCATACAATACGTCACAGCCTCATTGATTTGTACGGGTGTACTGCTTTATGATATCATAGTAATCACTCAAATAACTTATTGATTTCGTTCAACAGTATGATAGATCATTGCTATAGAAGCATTGATGTAACCATATTTTATTGCTACATCAATGTATAGAAGATATTTAAACTCGTACTCAATTTTGTGTACATACTTTTTGTAAGTAGTGTGTAAGTGAAACTTTTATATAAACGGAGTGTATTAGGATTTTTTCTGTCAGGAAAAAGCGTGTGGGCCGCGGGGAGACGCGCCATAATGCAAGAGTACACTGGGTGTATTCTTTGGTTCCGGGTCGAATTCAGTTTTCTTGTTTCATAAAATAAAATATGTTTAAATAAAAAATGCACTCATTAAAATGTACATAGCGTAACCAAATCATAATTTGCAGTAAACCTGCGAAACGTGTGCTGGGACAGAAATGAAACTTCAACGGACAAGTGGACTTCGTTTTTCCACTTGTCCGTTGAAGTTTCACTTGTACTGTGTCCCAGCACACATTTTGATTTTTTTGAATGTGTTTTATTGAATTATGACGTCACAACTCAAAACACAGTATACTGTTTTCTATGATAACAAAAAGTTACTCAATTGATTCGACCGTCAAGTATTTTAACCCCTGGGATGTCAGTCTTGGTGTCATAAACGAGGTCAACAATAAAATTTAAAATAATATTGTTTATTTACAAAAAACAGTTTAAGTCTTCGTTATGTCTGACAAGAAACATAACCAGTGGCTAAATTGGGGATTTCACCACCGAAGAGTGGAGAGGAGACTCAACATGAGGGTGACTAAAAACTTCACGACACCAACGGTTGTGTTGCCAACATTCTAGGTTCTAAATTAATATAAGTAAACTTCTAAGACGATTCAAACCCACGTTATCGTAACGACAGTAACATTACGAGTACACTCAGACACAGACACACACACACACACACACACACACACACACACTCACTCACTCACTCAATCACTCACACACACACACAGACACACACACACACACACACTTTCAAACAGACAAAAACATTTAAAAATAAATTTTATGATATAAGTACCGTATATACTTTCATAATAATATTTATTTAGTAAAAAGCTGTTGTTTTCCCCATTACAAACGGGTATTTCAATTTTATTAATCTGTATACACATAACTATTCATTATTGTGTCCCTTGACCGTCTTAACCTTCGATCATCTTAAGGAAAACCATTTTCTACAAGCGGTAATGTATGTAAATGGTGAATCAAGTGACAGTGGCACTCGCCTGACTTGAATGAAGGTCTTCCCTTATTGATTTATTCGATAGTAAACGATTTCCTTGTATTAACTAGTGGAGTCGATTCCGATGGCCAAAAAAAGCCAATTACATCGATCGGTTTCTGAAGTAAATAAATAAATAATTAAAATAACGTGAGTTAGGGAGTCGGTGGATACATCATTGCCCATTAGTTATCGTATCAACAAATAATTAGCATTAAGTTACATATGTTAATATAATTCTAGTAAGAACTGTCGAGCAATAAACCTGTCCTAAGAAATTGTTTTTTTTTTAATATATTTTATTTAATTTATTATTCCGTTTTCCATGTGTATTTATGACTACTTTTTGCTATGGCCAGCAAAAATCTTTAAAAAAATTTAAGTATCTAAACAATAAGCACGAGAATTGAATTAGCGATGGAAATATAGTACATTTCGATACTTCAGATGGCAAAAAGTAGTATTCACTGTCGAGTGCTAATGTGAACTGAAGTGAACGAACTTATTTTGGAAACGGTAACCTTAAGTATAAATATTAACAAGTCGTACAGCTAGTACAATATATAGCAGAGTGTGTGAGCGCGACGGATGATACCACCCATACAGAAAAAAGGCTTCCAGTACAGTTTTGCGATCCAAACAGTATTAATAAGTCTTTCTTGGAAGTACCGGGAGATAATAATGTAAGCATTCAACAGCTAGCATTTTTTGAAGATAATAGGCATGGTGAAGCAACATTTTCTTTACAAAAAACTACACCAGATGCAGTTCTTAAGATTATAAGTTCACTTCAATCAAATGCTCTAGGAGTAGATGGAATAAATATAGAGATGATTAAATTATTAATTCCAAAAGCTCTTAATACTATCACTCATATCATCAATAGCTCAATTGTATCAAATACATTTCCAGATTTATGGCGACGAGCTATTGTTCGTCCTATTCCCAAGAAAAATAACCCAGTGACCATTAAAGATCTGCGCCCAGTGAGTATATTGCCCTGTTTATCTAAGGTTTTAGAGAAGGTAGTTTACACACAGATCATTGCATATTTGGAGACAAATAACATTCTACCTGACCTACAATCTGGTTTTAGAAAAAAACATGGCACAGCAACTGCATTATGTGATGTAGTGGGCAATATCACTGAGGCTCGCGATATGGGGCAGGGTTCTATATTGGTTTTGCTGGACTATTCTCGAGCATTTGATGCCATCAATACATCTCTACTCTTATCCAAGATGGCTTTTTACGGCTTCAGATCTGATACTATCAAATGGTTTCGTAGTTATCTCACAAATAGATCACAGCAGGTGGAACTGCACAAACCTGATGGAACATCCATAGTTTCAAGTGCTTTGTACCTTGAAAGAGGAGTTCCTCAAGGCTCAATTTTAGGACCACTGCTATTTATTCTTTATACTGCTGATCTCATAAAGTATATACAGCATTGTAAATTCCACATATATGCAGATGACATCCAACTCTATGTACATTTAAATCCAAAGGACACAAATAAGGCAGTGGAAGACATTAACAGTGATCTGGAAAGAATCGCTGAATGGTCACGAATAAATTGTCTAGTGTTGAATCCTACCAAGTCAAAGTACTTAGTTCTTGGAAATAAGCATCAGGTAAACATTATAAAACAAGCTAAACCTAGTATCAAAATAAAACAAGAGCCTATAGAGATGGTGGATCATGCTTACAGTTTGGGACTTACTATAGACTCAGAGCTTCGCTTTGAAAAACATATCAATAATGTCATGAGAAACTGTTTCTATAGACTCAAGATTTTATATGGTATTAGACAGTATATTAATGAGGATGTGAGAAAACGTCTTACAGAAAGCTTAATCCTATCTAAACTCAACTACTGTGACACTGTTTATGGGCCTTGTCTTCTAAAAAGAACAGAAAATCTTATTCAACGCATTCAAAACGCCTGTGCACGGTACTGTTATCAAATTCCTCGTAGAAGCCATATTACTCCTTTTTTAAATAATAATAATATATTGAAAATGGCAGCAAGAAGGAAACTACATTTGTCCTGTCTACTTTTTGGAGTGATTTCTACCCATAAACCAATATATTTATATAATAAAATTGAGTGGAGACAAAGTAAGCTAGAATATCCTATCCGATCTGTAACTAGGCCATTACTAACAGCCAAGCACAGAACAGCTGCATTTAGAGGTTGCTTCAAACATGCTGCTACGAAATGCTGGAACGATATTCCTCCACCCATTAGAGACGTAAAATCATTTTTCACATTTAAATTTCATTTTAAAAGATATTTACTACAATCACAGAAAGAGGACCTTAGATACGTTTAAATTTTTTTAGATATGGTGTTTTGACTTCTTTTGCTAATTAATGATGAGTATACTTTTCTGTAAAACTCATTTGTAAGAAGGGCAACTCAAATTTCCTAAAGATTTTAAGGATTTGATTTGATTTCCATTGAATTGATTTATTTCTGTTTTTATTTAATTATTTGTTTCAATTAATAGTAATAAGATTATTATAGTTTACCGTACTAGTTGGTATTTAATTATTGTAGCTCTGTTTACGTATACATTTTCTATTCTTTTTATTTTAATTTCTTTTATTTTTTATTACTATAATGGATAATGATTCTTTTATTCTGTGTGCACGTGTTTGTATTATGTTTTTTTTTATGTTTCATATACTGTGGTGTTGGGTCAAATATTTTTAAACCAATGAGGCGGGGTCGGCACTGAAAATCAGCGCTGTGGTGGAGGAAACTCCAACACAGCATGAAGCTGAGTTGCTGACCTCATTTGTAGGAAATGCGGTGTAAAATATATATAATGTCATTAAAAAAAAATGTATGTATAAATATTTCTGTATTGTATCGCTTTCCTAGCAAATAAATTATTTCTTTCTTTCTTTCTTTCATGATGTGCGAGCGAGATAGAGCAACTATTAATATATTATACGCACCAGCGTTGCGCTAGCCAGTAGAGGTGGACGATTATACTTATTTATATAATCGAATTACATTGAATTACTAATCTTGATAATCGATAAAGAAATTAGTTACTAATTTGTTTTCATAATCGAATGATGTTACTACTAATGAAATCGTTGAAAAAAGTCGAAAGTCGAGCGAGACATTGTAATGTTGGTAGTAGTAACATCCAATACCAACATTTCAATGTCCCAACTTTTCTCAACGATTTGATAAGTAGTACTAATATTAGTTTTAATATCATTCAATACTATTAGTAACATTCCAACTACAGTGAGTCGTTTTTTGCATCCTCTCGTTTTCGGTGGTGCGAGTGGCTAGCGTATTTGTTTTTGGTAGAGTTTTATAATGGTAAGTTTACATATATGTGTATGTAATGTTCTCGAACACTTACCTATTTACAAAAAAAAAAGTCTCACAAGTACTGTGAGTACTTGTACTAAATTAGTAACTACTTATCTGTCATAATCGAGATATCTCGAGATATCGTCATAGTCGAATGATTTCATTAGTATATCTCATAATCGCCCACCTCTACTAGCCAATAGTTCTCTCCATATATTCAATATACTCTATGAGTAGTTCGTTGTCCGCTGCGATGACTAGACGTATGCAGCTCCCATAGAACTATGTAATTATTCTATAACATACAGTACAATTGGCAACCCTAGTTGCAAATATCTGTAGGCGACGATAACTATTTGCCATCAAGCAGGCCGCCAGCCTGTCACTGCACTACAGCTATAAAAAAATTATCCTGCGTCCACAGCTGTACCAGTTGGCCGAACCGGTCACTGTATTCAGGTAACGATACAATTATGGCCGAAGCCTTACTATCCGATAAGAGTGAATATTAAAACTGATACGTAGCTAGAGTACAGAGCGAGGGTAGTTCGTTGCAAACAGTTCGATACGGGGCATAATGGAGGGTGGGGAGGAATAAACGCAACACGCTGCACACAGGCGCATAGATTGCGGCATAACCAGGTCAGCGGAAAGTGGTCCAAAGCTTAAACTTACCGCGACTAACGCTATTTCTTTATGGCTTGAAGTGGGCATAAAGACAGGCGGCACATAGAGTGATTACTGTCGCCTGTGGTCGTTTGCAACACCAGATACCAAATAGGATACGGGAATATGATAGCAGGGATGAGACATAGAAGATAAAAAGTTTTTATTTTTATTTTAAAGAGCATCATAAAATTTCTTCGAGGCATGCAGCGCGTTGGTTAATTCTCTGGTGTTGCAAACGTCCATAGGCAACAGTAACCACGTCTGTCTGCTGTACTCCAGCTATAAAAAATAGAGGGTTAATATAAGTGCCAAGGATTACAGGGATGAATAAGAGAGAGGGAGAATGGGCTACTGGGACTTTCATTCACCGTACGTTTAGGTCAAGCCTCATTATATTATGAGAACGTGTTACCATACCGATAATGCTTCGAGCATGGCTCTATCGCGTCCAAATAGCACAGCTACTTTATAAAACCCGCTTGAGCTTATAACTTGGGGTAGATGCAAAGCGAGGTGAGTATTATTTCCCAGGGCAGCGCGGCCCGCTGCCGGGTGCCCGGACCCACACTATTGAAACCTGGAAATGGCGTACACCTCGTTATCGACGATTACCGAGATGCTACCAATACTAACTACCAGTTATCACTACTAAATTACATTGTGTTAAATTGTTGCAAACTTGTTGTAAGTTGAAACACTCTAGAGAAGTATTATGGAGATCATAGGATCATAGTGCATGAACGGGGAAAGAATTCAATTTCCTGCGGCCGGGCAGCCTGTCGTAAGAGGAGACAAAACAACCCAAAGCCAGGTGGTAGGGCATTTGCCTGACTGGATGGCTACCACACCTGTTCTAAAGTATGCCACCATAACCACCTTGAGTGGTGTTCCGGCAGTAGTGACCTCGTTCCGGTCTCCCTTAAGAGAGCAGCAGCGCATTTGTAGCACCTTTGGTGTTGCAAATGTCCATGGGCGATTTAACCGCTTTCCATCAAGTGGGCCGACTGCCTGTCTGCTGAACTACTGCAATAAAAAAATCCCTAACGCAGATGGAGACCCAGCATAAAAGTGATAAAAGCCTGGAAAGCAACATAACACTACATGCTCGTATTTCTTCCAAGACAATTGCGATCGACCGCATGATTACACGATAACCGGTCGCCGGCGATATGTTGGACATTAGCATTTGCGGTATTCGTGTTCTCGTTGACCTGCATCGCGAAAACTATTTGGGCCGCGACGAGGCGACAAACCAAAACGCATTAAAGTCTGTTTCAAACAGGACGGTATGGGTGACACAAAATAGTAACAAGATTAAATATATTTATCTTTATATCTATAATTGGTCTGTACGTGTGTATGTGACTGAACTCCTCCTAAACAGTTGGACCGATTTTGATAGGATTATTTGGCATGGCGAAATCTTTACCAGAATAATTCCCACAAGATTCCCAGGATAAAAAGTAGCGCAGAGTTTAAGTCTAAGAATTAGCTGTCGATCAGCGAAAATCACGTCGAAGTCGGCCTAAAAGTTTTGTCGTGAACCCCGAACAAACAAACAAACCTTGTCGGTTTGTTTGTTCGGGCCGACGAGAAATCTAATAAAAATTATATCTCCATTGTTTACATAGTCTATTTCAATTGTTTTTTTTTAATAGCTTTAATGCACAAACATGTTTAGAATTTTATAATATTATAGATATTCGTAAACGCCATCTAGCGAAGAGGGAACCATCCAATACATTAAAATAACACTGTTATCGTCGTTGCCATAACAATGTATCTGTTAACCTACTGCTGCATCTGGGATAATAGTTATCGACTGTGGCCAAGTGCGTCCTGTGTATAGCTATATGTTATATATCAGGTACTAGAGTTTACCCCGCGGCTCTGCCGCGGGTCAAACTCTAGTGCGTACCTCTTGTTTAAACAGCCGGCGTTAAAACAGTTTAAATGGTTTTATATTTTTATATTGGTGCTAATTGCCCTCATAAGATTTACTTTTTATTTATTTATTTATATCGCAAACTATACCATCTCCCGGGATGAAAAGTATCTATGTCCATTTTCGGTATTCAGACAGACAGATCGAGTTACTATCACACTTTTTTCTATAGATTATGATTTTTTATATCTATAAACTTGAGAAACGATTAGTCTCTCGCTCAAACTTTCATCTATTTTAGTTTTATTTTTGCGATAAAAAGTATGACCAAAATGACCGAATTGGCCAAAAAGACCGGCATGGCCAAAATGACCAAAAAGGCTAAAATGTCCAAAATGACCAAAAAGGCCACAGTGGCCGACATGGCCAAAATGACGGAATAGACAAAAGCGACCAAAAAGACCGACATGGCCAAAATGACCAAAAAGGCCACAGTGACCGACATGGCCAAAATGACGGAATAGGTAAAAACGACCAAAAAGGACAAAATGACCAAAAAGGCCAAAATGATCAAAATGACCAAAAATGACCGACATGGCCAAAATGACCAAAAAGGCCACAGTGACCGACATGGCCAAAATGACCAAAAAGGCCACAGTGACCGACATGGCCAAAATGACCAAAAAGGCCAAAATGATCAAAATGACCAAAATGACCAAAAAGGTCAAAATGACCGACATGGCCAAAATTACCAAAAAGGCCACAGTGACCGACATGGCCAAAATTACCGAAAAGGCCAAAATGAAAAGTATCCCTTGTCCACCCTCGGTATTTAATTTACATACGTACCGAATTTCAGCCAAATCGGCCCATTAGTTCTTCCGTAGAAGCATAACAAACAGAAAGACAAATATATTTTTATCCCGGAAACTATACCATTTTTCGGGATAAAAAGTATCCTATGTTCATTCTCGGCATCGAAAATATATATATACTGAGTTTCAGCCAAATCGGTCCAGTAGTTTTTACGTGAAACGGAACAGACAGACAGACAGAGTTACTTTCGCATTTATAATATTAATAGGGATATGGCATCATAAATAACGCATTAAACCCATCGCTACATCTGTGTGAAACGGGCAATAACTATAACATTGTCCCAGATGAA
Organism: Dendrolimus pini; assembly: GCA_949752895.1. Taxonomy (NCBI): domain Eukaryota; kingdom Metazoa; phylum Arthropoda; class Insecta; order Lepidoptera; family Lasiocampidae; genus Dendrolimus; species Dendrolimus pini. The sequence continues at coordinate 24,344,193 of OX457129.1, read as the reverse complement.
GCAGCAGCATTAGTGTATTGTAATGTCGGCCCCGATAAAACATGATCCAAGGAGGTATGTGGTAAGGACATTAGTATCTATACTTATATTATACATGATGGCGAAAGATCGGATGAATGTTAATCTAGGCGCAATTTGACAAAGAGATAGAAAGCCTGCAATAGTACATAAACTTAAGGTTCCCGTGGGACATTAACGTGAGCGAAACCATGTGTCAAAACTAGTGCAATATAATCTTGAAACTTGGTGAACTCCTTAATCTATGCGACAGAAGTAACTAATTTCACCGTCGATTAAATTCACAACCAGTTTTTGATTACCAACGCATTCGATAATCATTAAACAAGTTCTACTGGTCCCAAATTAATATTATAAATAATCGATCAGAATAGTCATCTGATTCATCTATACAAAAAACACTTATCAAAAGGAAATCCCATCTTGCATTTTACGAAATTTTGATTAAGCTTCCTTGTTCAAAGGACATGAATTGTTTCAAAACAACATCACACCTGTCACGTTCATATTCCAATTTTATTTTTAAACAAAAAATAATAATAAATTAATGTTAGTAAACACAACACACAACTACAACTGTTCTATCAAAGATTTTTAAAAAACATAGAAATAGTCACAGTGAAAAAATTGCATTAGAATCAGATATTTTAAAACTCTGTGCATTTTAAACCATTCGCAGTAAAATTCTCGCGGGATTCCCGAAATAAAAATATCGCAGATTGTAAGTCTGACAATTTACTATCGATTAACGAAAACCGCATCGAAATCTGTCCCGTAGTTTTAACGTGAATCCCGAAGAAACAGACAAAAAAAACTAGACTTTTACAATTTTAAAATATCAAAGATTATTTTAGAACATTAGTACTAGCTAACATGACGATCTCCAATTAAAGCCCCAAACACTAATTATTACACCAAAATGATATACAAAGATTAAAATGAGGAGCAATTGTTAATCAATTAAAACTTCTTCACTGATACATACATAAAGCCTGATGTCACGTATCAAACGTAATTCTTTGACACAATTTACTATCGACGTACAATAATTCAATTATATTCAGCGGCAGATAAGCACGCGCGCAAGTAAGGGAGTCTCCACACTAGCCGGCACGCATCCGACAAATACAAGCAAAAAAGACCTATCCGCATACTACATAAGAGCGACCGTGAGATTGTACTCAAAGACTTAATGCGGCGTATCAAGCTGGAGTCGGAAAATACAAGCAAAAAATTATTTACGTCTCCAAACATAAGGGCGTCAGTCAGTGATATTGTTCACACTAGCTTGATGCGGCGTGTCAACCTGGTCAGAAAAATATCACTGACGCCCATATTTCGAAAGCGTAAAGCTTTTTGGCTTGTGTTTGCCGAATTCGTGCCGACTAGTATGGGGACACCCTAAACCTATGAAACAGGACAACATACTATGATCGTTTTATGCCGGGTTGCTATATCTTACTAGTTACTGTCCATCCATTGGTTTTACCGTTGGTAGAAATTTGAAATTTATTTATTTATTTAGGCACACCAACAGCACACACATTATGATTACATTACATATCATTCACTACAAAGGTTCTGATGTGTGGACCCATTAGAGGAGTGCACAGCATTTACAATTTAAATGTCAATTCCTAGTAATTTAATTAATTAATGTCAATATTATGCATATGTCAAGTAGAAATATAATAAAAAGTTAATGAATGTAAATAATGTTGTCAAAAGAATATAAGGAAAGCAAAAAAAAATGCAAGAATTAAATTAAAAATAATTATATAACTATGTACAAGCGTAACTACCTAACTTTTATAGAGCTTTAATATGTCAAATTTTTACACTTAATATATCCCAGTAGTATATTAAGTGCTATTACAATTACACAATAAATGCATTAGACACAAAAACGCCGCTATTACTGCAACGCATGCGCAAGAGCGCTGTATCGACGGAAAACAATTTTGATGACTATTTACAAATAACAGGAAATGTACATTGTTTTAATTACTACGCATTGTTTTCTACAATAACTTTCAATGCATTTTGTATAGGTACTATTAAACGGATACCTAAGGCCGAGGTTTATCACAGATGCTGAAAGCGGTGTGGTGTCGGATTGACATTATGTCGAAGGTTACTGTGGAAACTTCTAAATGCACGTCAGTTACGCATACTTGTTTGACAGCGATCGTGGCGTACGATGCACAGACGACGGGCACAGTGAATACGCGCCGCGTCAACGTATCTCAGAAAGACGAACTAAACCGTATTTTCACAAGAAGTCTTTGCCGGACGCAGCCTACGGCGTTTGTAGCAGTCCACCGCCTAAGAAATGCTGGTCGTGAGAGCTAATACGCATTCCAACGGATTCAAAATGAGTGGTACTGAAGACTATGCGAAGTATAGAATAAAAGATAGGAAATATAGCCCTAAAATCCGAAGTGGACACAACTGAAATTAATCGCTACTACTATAATAAGTTACTTTATGTAGAACTATTGATTGCCAAAAAATACAAGGCATGCAGTGTTGAATATATCTTACAAGATCAAAACTAAAACCAAATGAGATTACAAAATATCAACATAAGTTATTCAGTTCGATAGTGCTCTTTCGCAAGTCTGTTGAAGCAATATTGAGAGGCTATAATATGAAGATACTTTAATATTATGACAAACAGAGAATCAGATAATGTACGCAAAGTATTCATACAGAAATGATGCGCGGGCGGCAAGGTTTCAATGTTGTGAAACAACTCTGAGATCCAAAATTTGCATAAGAAAATTCGGCCATACATTCCAGCTGTCAAAGTTCAAATTTCAATAGCGATTCACAGACGACTGCTTTTGGACAATCAAGTGTCCATTGTCTTCAAAGGAATCAAAGGTAGACACTTGATTGAAATAAAATAAATTTTATAAATGTAACCTTATGTTACATAAACTTTAGATCCCTATTGCCCAAATTAATCCCATTTTCAGTGGAAACCACGAAATCAAAAATAAATTTCCCCAAAATTATCCCAAGCCGGTGATAGAAAAACAACTAAATCATTAATACTTTTAACACTAAAATTTGCAAGTAACACAGGCTCCACACGAATAGGTAATTTGTGTATCTATTTAATGTTGTGAGTTGTCTTGTAACATGAGTATTGTGTCCAATGACATTGTATTTTTATACAATGTCATTGATTGTGTCTATTCTAAAATGTGAGAGATTTAAAAAAAATGAAATACATAACCGATAACACTATCTTTAAGAATATTGCCACGGATAAACTATTGGAATTAACAGTATACCAAAATCAGTCAAACAATTTTTATTATTTATTTCATGAATTCAGAAAACAGGCAAACGTTCGGATGGAGAGAGGTTACTCATCGCCTATAAACATTTGCAACACCGAAGGTTCTACCAATGTGCTGCCGCCAAGAATTACTGGAACCTGGCTACTAATGCCAGAACACAAATCAAGGTTATTTATTATGGCGGCATACGGGCAAATGTTCTACCACGTGGCTGTGGGTTGTTTTGTCGCCTCTTACTCGGCGCTCGGCCGGAGGAAATTGTATTCTTTCTACGTTGGAACGTAGAAAGAATATATGGATAGCAAATCTACGATTAACGATGATAGTATTATCAGAGTTGGGACCCTGATCTTATGACGCCTTTTGCATTCGAAAATACTTTTTAAGCTGAACGCGTTACCATCTCAAGCGATTGTGTAAACAATGCATGACCATCGTTCCCATATAATTCCTTTACTCGCGATTCTTGTAGATATTACGGCGCCTTCACGTAAATCACTTCCTAAAATGAGACATCAACAATTTATTCATAATGCGTTTCAAACAATACAAGTATGGCGGCGGTCATAACTTGCCGGCTTGTCGTTAAATCATTGCGCACGCGCATAACAGCGCGGTGACGTCATGGCACAGGTAACCGGGGGCACCGTGCATATGAGTCATTGGTCCTTCCGCAAAACTGTAGTTCTTTCAAGGAAAGCTAACAAGATGTGAATCAAAAACAGTGTACTTTTGTTTCATTGATCTTTGTAATGTAGGACAGTTAGATTCTACGAAGTGTGACGTCAGAATCTGGCTGGCAGTCGGTCTTGCTAAAGTAAAACTTAGTTTTTTTTTTCTAGTGTGACACTAGAATGGATGAAAATACAGACGGAACCTACGTAAACAAAAGCGTCGAACCAAGTGAAACATTTATTAAAAACTTGTGTGTGTAAGTTTATCGACTTTAGCAGTTAGTCCGACTTATGGCTGGACTAGTTACTGTTTCAGAAACTGTACTGATTTGTAGGTTAAAATATAATAAAAAACAAGTTTTTAAGACCTACTAATTAAAACATCTGCTCAGTGTATGCATAATCCATCTAAAACTATCTTTTAGCTTGGAGTAACTTTTAGTCAGAGTAAAGTTTGAGTACTATAACACTCCAGTTTTGTGTTCTGTTTAATTGACGTAGTACTAAGGCTGGTGTGCACCGAAATTTAATCGACGGTTAACCAAAAATAATCACTGTTTTTCATCGGTTAAAAGTCGGTGCACACCAGCGTAAGAGGAGAGTTATAATAGTGTATCTTAATATATGTTTATTAATAACACGGATATAGTATACAAGTGTTTTGTGGATCCACTGAAAATTATTCCAACTTTATGTCTCTATACTAAGTAGTGGTCGCCCGTGGTCGAAATTCAACCATAACAATTTGTTGTCAAAGACTACATACTTCTATAATCACAGATTTCGCCAAGGCAACAATAAACAAAAGAGTATATATGCGTGTGTATGTCTAATACATGGTAGTGTGTGTGTAATGTTTTTTATTGATTTAATGTATTTTTTATGCATAATTAAAAAAATGGCATACTGTTCTCCATCGTTTATATATATAGTGTATTACAGCTTCAATGTACTGACAGGCTATTTTTAGAATGTTCTAATATTATAGATATAGGTTGATATATCGAAATTTCGAAATGCATTCATTTAGACATACATTGGCCACTTTGTACAGAAACTCTCACATAGATTTTGAAGTCCATTGTATTCAAATTCGCGTCGACCATTGAGACCTAACTTCACACTTGCAGTCCTTGATTTATTTCACTTTGTTAAGCAACACTGTTGTAACTGTAACAATGATCCATAAGGACGGTATCGTAAATTAGGAAATCATTTATGAATACTCCGAAAGCCTTGACGTCATGACTGGTTGCTCGTGCAAGCATAAATCACAACTGAATTACGAAAATGATGGACTGGGACGTATTAAGAAACTTGGGGCTTCCCTAGGGTTATAATGTGGTAGACAGCTTATAGTGGATACACTTACCACGTTCATAGTTGTAGATATTTTTGTATTCTTTACTTTGCTTAATATACCATGATCTGGTTACCACGCGTTCGGGTTTCCAACTCAATTATTCGCTTATACAACATGTCTATTAGAAACTTACGCAATAAAATTAGTAAAATATAATTTCCTCATAAACAAAAGTAGTTGAAGATCAAGGTCAATCTTTGGCATTTGACTTTTGACGTTTGACAAGTGCTACCTTAAGAAAAACATAGCAACAACAACTTTTGATCTATGCTATGTTTATCTTATATATAAAATTCTTGTGTCGCGGTGTTTGTAGTTAAACTCCTCCGAAATGAGAATCGGACAACATCTATTTTTCATCCCCCTAAATGTTAAGCGTAGTGCACCCCTAATTTTTTTTTAATTTTTGGAAAAAAAATTATTTAACGTTTTTTGTTAAAATATCAATTTTCTTGTTGAAAGGAAGGATGTACAAATTAAAACGAAAATCGTATAGAACTTTGTTGACTTCTAACTTAATTAGTTACTATTTTATCGACTAACTGGGACCGTTTAGATTATAATATCTGTTTAATATTTAAAAAAATCGAATAGCAATTACTTAACGAGCAGGTTCGCAAAAAACACTAAAACGGAAAGTTCACTTTCTAATTTAATTGATATTCTTGGGAAATAGTTTCGTAATCAATCGCACGGAGCAATTGACACAGCGGCCTTGGGGTCAATTAAAAACAAAATAAATCAATGGAATTAAACCATCACAAGTAATAAATCTGTACAATAATAATTATGTACGAGGGTGTTAAATTTGTAGTATGAATTAAAAAACGGACAAGTGGAAAAACGAATCGCAACGGACAAGTGGAAAACGAATTGCAACGGATAAGTGGGAAAACGAATCGCAACGGACAAGTGGAAAAACGAATCGCAACGGACAAGTGGAAAAACGAATCGCAACGGACAAGTCGAAAATCTTCAACTGAAAAGTGACAAAATGAATCGCAACAAAATTTCAACTTGAAGTATTACGGGCAGATTGTTAATGTACTTGTCCAATTTAAAAACCTGCCCGTAAAACTTCAAGTTAAAATTTTGTTGCGATTCATTTTGTCACTTTTCAGTTGAAGATTTTCGACTTGTCCGTTGCGATTCGTTTTTCCACTTGTCCGTTGCGATTCGTTTTTCCACTTGTCCGTTGCGATTCGTTTTCCCACTTATCCGTTGCAATTCGTTTTCCACTTGTCCGTTGCGATTCGTTTTTCCACTTGTCCGTTGAAGTTTCACTTCTAATATGTGTCCCAGCACACATTTCGGTTTTTCGCAGGTTTACTGCAAATTATGATTTGGTTAGGTTAGGTACATTTTAATGGTGTAAATGTAATACGCTACACACGCACCAAATATTTTTATACGTCAACAGTTTTGCCGTTCGTTGTCGTTCACTTTTGTTGTGACTTTCGAAAAACTGAACAGTTGGCAAAGTTTTCTTGTTGTTATTTTTGTTTACTCAACAAACTCTATTTATTTATTTATATTTCTTTTACACATACCACAAATAGAGGCAGTGATGCCTTGTCACGTGGAGAGCAGAGCTATAGTTCGATGCAAACTTAAGTTTGCCTCCATTAATAGCGGCTCGGAACATCGCACTTTCCGATGCGCAGAACGCAATTTTAGGTATTAGAGGGATGAGGTAGTCTGAGGACGCGGTATATCCTCGCTCGCTCTCTCGCTAGCTTTCTCGTTTACGAGACTTTCCCGGCGCTCGGCTCACCAGAGCTGCCAATTTAGCGCTTTCGAAGCTAGATATAGCGCTTTTTAGGGCAACCCAGCTCCCAATTTTATTAAGCAACTTCCAGCGCAAAATCTTGCGCTTTTTATAATATGCAAATGTCTAATTAATTTTATAATAAATATATTTATGAATATCTAGACTAATATTATAAAGAGGAAAGATAAGATTGGTTTTTGCTTGCATGAAGAGGCTCCGAAATTACTGAACCGATTTGAAAAATTCTTTCACTGTTGGCAAGCTACGTTATCCCCGGGTGACATAGGGTATATTATATTTACAAAAAAATTAGGGATCATTACTAAAACTCCAATAATGTAGTCCAAGGTATAAAAAAAATACCTAAAATCGCGTGCGCTGCGAAAACTATTGATGATAAAATAACAAATAAAATAAATTACTGAACCGATTTGAAAAATTCTTTCACTGTTGGCAAGCTACGCTATCCCCGGGTGACATAGGCTATATTATATTTACAAAAAAATTAGGGATCATTACTAAAACTCCAAAAATTTAATCCAAGGTATAAAAAAAATACCTAAAATCGCGTGCGCTGCGAAAACTATTGATGATAAAATAAAATAATGTACTACGACTTTGTAGAACACATCATTATTTACAAAAAGTATCGCGACAACATATATCTAACTATTATAGTTATGCCACAATAAGCGTTTTTTTATTATAAAAAATTAATTAAAATGCCGCCGCTAGAAAAGGCTTTTTATTTGTATCTTGATATTAATCCTTATCAAAATAAATTACTTCATATTCAAGACTGCTTCAATACCTTTATATAACTTTTTGAATTATTCAATTCGGACATTCCATTCGAAAGATATCACGAGTTTAAAAATGTAAGAATTAGTGACGGTGATCACGTGACTGTGACATCTTTTCGTGAGTCAAAACTCCATAAGACCCCCTCTATATAGAAGTTTCACTTCAAAAATATAAAAAGCAATCCAGTCTAGCAGATGAAAACTATTTGTGACTCCAAATTAGGCGTGTCAGGCAGATGGAGATAAAATGAAATAAATTGTTAAGTTATATACTGTATTTAATTCCCTTAAGAGAGCAGCAGCTCATTTGTAGCATCTTTGGTGTTGCAAGTGTCCATAGGCGATGGTAACCATTTCCATCAAGTCGGCCTGTCTGCTGAACTCATGCAATAAAAAAAGGTTACTTCGTACGACTTGACTCGGACGAGTGACGTGGCGCGACTCACGACAGTGTACCATGAATATCTATACATTACATTTTTTGCTGAATTGCAAATGTCGCCAACCATCACGCTACTGAACGGATTCAAATGAAATTCGATAAAAACTGGCTTAAATCCCTGATTAACACAATAGCAATAACAGTTTAATAACAGTTTATCTTGACAAATGATGTCGGTTCCGTAAGATAGACGAATAAAGCCAAAGAATGGCGTTAGGGACACTTGTCGTTGTCGCTGTTGCAATCCGCTAAAAAAAACCACGTCGTCACAATGAAAACGCGAATAAAGTCGCACTGGCACATGCCAGTTTTAATACTAAAGCAAATTATTGTTAAAGTGAGATTACTAGCGAGAGAGACAAGAAGTAATTACTAAAGAAGCAATCGAAGTCAACGATGACGATTATAGAAACCAGTAAATTATAATTGGCTAACGGCGAACTGAAAGTCGAAGACAGCTACTGAACAATAAAAATAACGACTCTCATAATGAACCGATATTAAAACGACAATGATGGGAAAAGAGAAATGTGGCAATATGATTTCTAGTGATGCCAGTGACAAGAGATGGCGTTCAAAATATTTTCTAAATCTATACAAATGAATAACTATATATAAAAAAGATATTTTACGAGTTCAGCAGACAGGCAGGCCCACTTGATGGAAAGCGGTTACCATCGCCTATGGACATTTGCAACTCCAAAGGTGCTAGAAATGCGCTGCTGCTCTCATAAGGGAGACTGGAACCTGGTCACTAATGCCGGAACACAACTCAAGGCTGTAATGGCGGCATACTCTAGCTAGACCACACACTAACACCTGGCTGTGGGTTCTTTTGTCGCCTGTTACGACAGGCCGCCCTGCCGCAAGAAATTGTATTCTTTCTCCGTTCCTACACAGATAACAATAAGAAGTACTTGAATGAAAAGTATTTATTAGATTCACAAAACGAAACCATAGATTTTGGCGGAAACTGACAGGTGTCTAGCAACTTCGTTGATTTGCGTCAGTCAAAGAACTTACGAGTGATCTAGACTGAAGACTTAATACATCAGACAAGACCGTATGGACTAAGTTAATACGCCTGACATTATGGCGAATATTACTAAACCATAAACATAGAACTACACAATCATTATTTGTTTATTATATAACTTATAAAATATGTTGTCTCTGTCTAAGCAGAGGTCTTCTTTGCACACAATTATACTGTGGTGTTCCCATTTGTTATGTAAAAACTTTACAAAGAAATAAAGACCATAGACCAACTAGTACCGACAAACGATATGAAAAAGGTTAATTGAAATGTCATTGTCAAGAATGATATGCTGTCAATGTCACTCTCGCGGAGCGTCGTCTCTAAGGAAGCGGAGTTGCATTCTAGAGTTGGTCGCCAGCGCACCAAGTGTTCGACGAACCGCGATTGCCTTAATCAAAGTGAATTATAACGTAACCGGTGTTAATATCAAAGGAGATAATTGTTGTTTAAGCAATAGAAATATGATATTGATGAAGTATAAAGTAAAGTTATTGAAAATCATAAAGATGTTAATTTCATACATATACCCACCCATAATATATATACATATTCATGCCATGCCATGATGGATTCTGATGAATAAAGCCTTCCTTTGCTTATACGGCTCGGATAAGCTTATAAATACAAAATATGATCAATAATTAGACTGTAACTAGTCCCGATACCGGATCTCTAGTTCCAATATCGATAAAAATTCTAATGATGATTGGAATATCGATTTAAAATCATCCCAAACTATCAGATGTGTCTATGCGTAGTACCTACAGTTTTTCCAAAAGTATATTTGCAGCGCGCTTTCGGACTGTTCGACAGTTTTCAAATAGTGTTGGAACACACCAAATAACGAGATAATTATTATTAAACTCATATGAATTTAGACATTCGACAGTTTTCAAATAGTGTTGGAACACACCAAATAACGAGATAATTATTATTAAACTCATATGAATTTAGACAAACTTCAATAAACAAATCTAACAGCTTTAAGCGAAGAAAGACTAGAGATCCTGAAAACCAAGCGCATACACTGTATCTATTCAATGATGTACTGAAGTAAGTAAAGATGCAAAGATAATCAATGATGTTTCAAATAACTTCATATTTATATTTGCACCATTCGACAATATAACTGTATCATACAATGGCACCGCCGCCCGCCGGTCTGCTAAAACGAACCCAAGACCCACGTTCCATCACGTCAGGCTCAATTACCGTCACCACCGTTATATTTTAAACGTTTTAGCAAAACTGGAAAGTACACGTATCGATGAGAGACCGGTTTCCCTATCAGACTTTAATTTATGGTAATTTTCCAATTAAACTGTCAAATTGGGCAACATAACTCATTTTAAAAGTAACATCATTGAACTGTAAATTCTGTGTCATCATTTCTATGTTGAATATATAACTGACTTACTAGAGGAGGAAGGAGTCTTGGGAGTAATTTTATTAAATTCATGAAATTAATAAAGTTTACTTTCAATTTATGACTGGTTTAAATTTAAAAATAGGTATATTAAGACGTTATTTGAAAGTTTTAATTGGGTAATGGACACACCTGTTAAAAATTCTAAAAAATGCTATTGGCTGTACATTGGAGCTATTAAAAAAAACAACTGGAATTAACTATATAAACGATGCATTTTTTTGGATTTCTTGTCCGTTTGTCGGTTTGTAAGGGATTCACGTAAAAACTACTGAGTAATCTGCGATAATTTTGATCCTGGGAATCTCGTGGGAATTTTTCTTGGAATGATTTAAAATAGCCAGATTGAAGAAAATAATCGAATTTTAATGTGATTTTTCACTGGTCGATAGCAAATTTTATGCTACCAATGCGTTGACACTTTTTACTGAATTTTCCTGAGAGCGGTTTCAAATTGTTGGGGTGCATAATATAATAACATTAGCTTATTCCGACAGTTTTTACTAAAACGCTTAAAACTCTTTTTTAAATGCTTTCGTTCAAGGAGACAAACTCTTCAGCTTTGTGATTGAAAAAAGACAGTGTAATCTTTATATAGCATTACAGTACTTAAAACTGTTTGGTTTTGGTGGGATACACGCTGACATAAATTCTTATTTGAAATCCTACCCTTTTGAATTTCGAACACAAAAAACACTGATCCCAAGCCCAAAACCACTCCAGCCATAGATAACACACCCAAACCTTTCCACCTCTCAACACGCGAAAACACTTGAAAACAATTAAAACATAGTCTGAAGATATAATTTTTCACATGCGAAAACACTTATGGAATCCTTATGAGAACTGGATATTATCTCTCGAGTATCGCGTGACAACACGAACAGACAGAGATGAGATACCGTTGGCTTGAGCGAGGAAACAAAAAGATCATATCCACCATATCTTCATGGTCATTCATAATTAGAAAATTCGATATCCGACAAACACGCATAATATGGTACAAGCCAAGATATTTATTAACTAACATATGGCAGCGAAACTTCGTTCGTGTTGCCATGAACAAGAGTTATTTGTCAGTGAACTGTAACGGTGGCACCTAATAAACGCGATTGCAATGCCATCCTTTTCGAACCATGTTTTGAACAAATAAATTTGATTTTATTTGAACGAAGTCCCTTATCAAGAAAAAAGTATCCTATGTGTTCCAGGATAAAGAATAGAATATACTTCATTGCACACGATGTTAATAATAAATTCATACATACAAACGTAATGGTAAGTACAATGGGCGGTCATATCGCTGGGAGCGATTTCTTCCAGACAATCCTTGGATAGACAGGAACTCACTACGGATGGCGGTAGGTATGCAATAGATATAATATACTAATATATATAAATTAATAATAATAAATATTAAATATAATAATTTTAATAGAAATTAATACTTAAATTTACATAAGTTACAATATAAACATACTATTTACCTAAATGTACTCGGTATATGTTGTCGGCAGACAATCACACACATTGTATATCCTCTCAAATTGAGCAAGTTACGCTTGTGTTATGGGACGAAATATACAACGGATCACTCTGGGGCCGATCCCAGACACCCAAGACCATGGTAAATAACGAAGGAAGTTTGTTTTCCGAATTTTACCATACCTACCTAACTTTTATAGGGTGATAGAAACAGACCCTTAGTTCAAGATGTAGTACATTTTGCATCATTTTAAATAGGTATTCTAAAAATAAATACATAACGACAATGGATAGCAAGTTGATGTTGTGGCCAAATCTAGACCATAGTTACTCAATATCCGCTGCCGGCCATTGTTTGCGTGACAAGTTCAAAGAAATAGATATTTTAACTGTGGCTTCACAGTGTATTTTTGAAAAAGCTCTTTATGTTAAGAATAATATCTCGGATTTTCCCAGATAAGGTAATACACATTTTAAGAATACTAGGAACAAAAATAAATTAGAAACTCCCACGTGTACGCTCCATAAAGTTTACAATAGTTTCGTGGGGCAAAGTATAATGCTCTTCAACAAAATCCCAGTTAACGTTCATCTCTCTCTCTCTCTCTGTCTCTCTCATCTCTTCACTGGCACCCAAGAATCGGCATGCGAATTAGTTTTATTTCGAGTAGCATAGTGTCATATAGTGTTGGGTAGGACATGATTATAAAACGAGTTTGTAAACATGTTATTCTGTTCTGAACCAATACAGTGTACCACTTGAATTGAGGCAAGGAGATTTGTACGGGTAGTACCTCGGCAGTACATTTGAGGCCGGTGAGGCGGTGAGCGTCATTCCCTCTTTCGTCCCGTTCAAAATTTCTAGTTCGGAAATGTTCGTTAAGAATCGGATGTCGTCAGCCTTGATCACCTCATTTGACTAGCAGTCGTCGATATTGTCATAGCCGTGGGAATTGAAAACGCAACCCCAAATAAAAACGCAACGGCAGCGCCGTCTTTTTCGTTACATTCAAAATATCTCTCGCTTTTCATTCATCTTCTCCCAATTATATAGGGTCGACACAAAATGTATTTTCCTCTGACAGACCACAAATCTTCATGTCGTCCCTAACATAATTTATCTCTTTTTTTGGATCTACCTTTAATTTGTACCCGCCAATCTTCCGTCTTAACATTTTGACAAAATGGAAGCCATAGGTTTAAAATTGTGTGTGTGTGTGTGTGCAGTTCACATGCAGTAAAATTGAAAATTCAGAGAATGTACACACAGACTTCTCTAACTTTTATTAATATAAATTATAATTCCTTTAGCCTACATATTATAATTCAAAATAAACTTCTTAAGTATCACTTTCAATTTTTCACTGTTTTAATCTAAAAAAATATTATAATTAGTTTTATTTCGGTCCAAATTGGACCTAAGAATAATCATTGGTCTTTAAGACTCTAATCTGCGCTTCATAATGCAAAACTCGTATCTCATTCTTTCGCAGGCTTAGTCCTATAGATATAATAATATGTGTGTATCTCTTTTTAGTGTCGCTTTTTCGTTTCAAATCACAAAGATTGTAAAGACGTTTCACTTCAAATAATATATAATATTTTCTTAAGTTTTCGCGACTTGTATACATAATAATTAATAACTCCTCCCACCTATTTTAATATTATATAAAATTGTTAGAGCTAGGTATCTTTGCTGAAGACTTTGCGCCGCTTCTTCTCTTCAAGCCACAACGTTGCGAAACGGTGGTAAATTAGATTAGGCTTCCATAGAGTAAATAATAACCATAAACAAAATTAAAACTAAATAATTAAAATATATATAAACAAGTTGGCGGTAGGCTAAATACAACTTTAACAACACTCATTGATACTTGACACCTTGTCTTACGGAATCACGGTTACTGAAAAGTGGCCGAAACGTCGGAATAATAAAAATCAAATAAATTAACGCGTCTAAAACCGTTAAAACGTAGTTTTTTTAAAGCATCAATATGTTAAACATGTATACGGAAACTACTTGGTTTGCAACATAATATCGAGTTCATTTAACATTCCCAGTTAGATGCGGTGTCCAGTTATAATTGGGCCGCACACGACCGGTGAGTACCTCGTGTGTACTGCACACACCCGGAACAATGAACACCTGCTACCCAATGTATATTGTAGACAAGTTTTAGATTAAAACTAGTTGCACCGTTTTATCCATGCAGCAGAGGAAGTGTCGTAAGAGGCGACATAACAACCCACAGCCAGGTGGTAGGCAATTCGCCCGTGCGGACGCTTTGGCTACCACCCCTGGTTTATAGAATATGCCGCCATAACAACCTTGAGTTGTGTTCCAGCATTGGTGGCCGGGTTCGAGTATTCCTTTAGAGAGCGGCAACCATATACTGGTAACACTTTTGGTGTTACAAATGTCCATAGGCGAAGGTAACCGCTTTCCATCAGATATTATCAGCAATAAAAACAAAACAGGTATGTGTTACCGTGCCATGGAAAGTAAAAGATTGTTTGGTTGTGTATTCTGTTTTTTCGGCGAAAACCCCTCGTGTCCGTTCTCAGAAGACCCTATCAAAGTTTCATCACAATCTTCAAATTCATTTACTATATAAAGTTATTTCTGGACCTTAATTATATCTAAAACTTATGGTAATAACACATTTCGAATTATAATAGTTAAATTAAGGCAACAATTTTTTTGGCGGCGGTTGCTGCACTAGACTCTAGGTCTGTATTGCGGCACCCAACACAATTTTATTATAGGAACTTAAATATATATAATCCGATCCAATGGTTTTGGAACGCATAGAAGACAAACACTTATTCTTATTTATATAGATTATAGACTATCACGTGCTGGCGTGGTTCCATTAGCGTTACTCTAGCGACATATTTCTCTATTGAAGTAGAATGGCCGCACCAAAATAACTAAACCCCGACTGCAACGCCATCTTTTTCGCTGCATTCGTGTATCCTACGGGGAAGGCTTCAATTATCGGGATTAAAGAGTACGCAAAATGTTCCCTCTGGCAGAGAGATAAAAATTCTAAACAATGTTTCCTCAGAACTCATACTCATTCCTGTCCCCTCTGATTTTTTATACATTTTGAAATGCATTGTATAATTTAAACGATTCGTTATATTATAGACTAGCTTCTGCCAGCGACTTCATCCGCGTGGAATAATTACTGTGGCCTAACGCTAACTTCTGTCACACATGATTTTTGCGATACTAACCGTTTACGCAGCGCACGCAGCGGAAGCTCTCAAAAGGAAAAAAAACCAGATTTTGAAACTTTCTTCATTAGTGCTCCGCTCCTATTGGTCTTAGCGTAATGATATATAGCCTGTAGCCTTTCTCGATAAATGGGCTATCTAACACTGAATAGTGGAACAAGTAGTTCCTGAGATTAGCGCGTTCAAGCAAACAAAAAAACTCTTCAGCTTTATATATTAGTATAGATAGATAGGTAGGTAGAGAGTGGGTGGTTCGTGTTGATTTAATTAAAGGATTTGCAACGTCAATAGCTGCTTACAAGTGAAGGGTGCTTGGTTTGTGCTAAGCCAAAATATATCCTAACTAACATGATATTATAAATTCGAATGAGACTTTGTTACACATTCACGTCTTAATTAACCAATGACTAAACCAATCATCGTGAAACTTTGCATGCACATCCTCAGAGATACAGAAATGAAAAAAGAAACAGAAAGAAAATAAAGAGAGTTGCAATATTGCTTTTTTGACGCCGCCATTGTAATTTACTTATATACATCATCATGGCAGGTTTATGAAAACACAACAGCAACTCTGTTTTTTTTTTACTTTTTAGTTTCGAAAATACTTGAATAGCTTTACAACAAAAAAAATATATGAAACATGTTGTACGTGCCTATCATATTTCACGTCTTAATTATTAAACCAATCATAATGAAAATTTGCATTCACATCATCAGATGTATAAAAAAGAAAAGGAAAGAAAGAAAATAAAGCCAAATAAGAGGAACTGTGCATTACACATCGTCATGGCAGGGTTTAAAATTGAAAACACAACAATAACCTTTGGAAATACCCT
This sequence comes from Dendrolimus pini, assembly GCA_949752895.1. NCBI lineage: Eukaryota > Metazoa > Arthropoda > Insecta > Lepidoptera > Lasiocampidae > Dendrolimus > Dendrolimus pini. The sequence goes on along the minus strand of OX457129.1, from coordinate 24,327,782 downwards.
TATTATTTCTTTTAGAAGCAAAACCGTCAGAAGCAGCTTAATGGGGGAAATGTTTTTGTTAAATTATGGGTCAGTTAACTTGAACAACCGAACGGTTTATGATTGAACGTTTTAGGACAAACGCCTGGCAGGTATTTTATGAGTCATCGTTGTTCCGAATACATATGCCTTGGTGCCAAGGCACAATGGCAACCGCGCCTTCGAATTGAAATTGTTCTAGGAACACCATTATTGTTAAGTTATTAACATTTATCCTTGTGTCTCTATTGTTAATTACCCCAAATGTTTTAGACATAATTAGTTAATTGGTGTATAGGCACTTTTTGAAGTGAAACTTCTATTTAGACGAGGGGTATTAGGATTTTTTCTGTCACAAAAAAGCGTGTGGGCCGCATGGAGAGTCGGCATCATTTTAGAGTACACTATGGATGTTATTTTTGTTCCGGATCGAATTCAGTTTTTTGTTTAATAAAGTAAAATGTTTAAATAAAAATGCATTCATTAAAATGAACCTAACCTTACCAAATCACAATTTGCAGTAAACATGCGAAAAATCGAAATGTGTGCTGGGACACACAGACAGGCTTTCAAATTGGACAAGTGCATTAACAATCTGCCCGTAAAACTCCAAGTTACAATTTTTGTTGCGATTGGTTTTGTTACTTGTCCGTTGCCATTCGTTTTTCCACTTGTCCGTTTTTATAATGGATGTATAGGTTTGATATATCTATATACTTTCACAAGTATTGTATATATAGTAAAGCATTGACCTAGTACATTCAACCATGACTTGGACTATATTTCAAAGCAAAGATTAAAGTTATAGAGCAGTCATTAGAACCCGCGTCAAATGCAGTTACCGGCGCAGGCGCCGCCGTCACGCGTCGCCGATTAGATACCACCTGCCCACTACACATGTGTATCTACAATTGTATACGACTGCCCTCACTCACATAACATGATAAAGGCTAAAGGCCCATAGCTGTGACGTTATCGGTCGGTAGGATTACACCTGCCGCATTCTTCGGATTCGTTTTCATAACAACGAAATATTTAGATGCTGACAGGGTCTTATAACGGTCTGTATGGTATGAATGGTTAAACATAAAATAATCAGGTAAGCATTTCAGTGCGTACATGTTAAGGTGGTTTGGGCACGTATATAGAATGGATGGAAAGCAAACTCATAAAACAAACGACAACTGTGTGAGTGGTAGAGTTGGTGCCGATAGACAGTGATGTACTCCACGTGATCAAATCGCAGATATATTGAGGAAAGGTCCTGTACAAAGTACCTTTTTCATGGCTGATTCCTATATCTTACTATTTACATTCAGACAGGCAGACGGCCCACCTGATGAAAAGTGGTTACCATCGCCTATTAACACTTGCTAAAAATGCGCTGCTACTTCTCTAAAGGGAGACTGGAACCTGGTCGCTAATGCCGGAACACAACTCAAGCCCAATTCTCTGGATTAAAAGGATCATCATCAAGGAAATTTTATTACATAAAATTTTCCGTCGATCAAAAAAATTACATTACAATTTGATTTTTTTATTCTGGCCATTTTAAATCATTCCCAGAAAAATTCCCAGGATAAAAAGTAGCGCATGTGTTAAGTCCAAGAATTTGCTGTCGACTAGCGAAACCCGCATCGAAATCGGCCCGGTAGTTTCTACGTGAATCTCGACTACAAACAGACAAGAAATATAAAAAAAATGAAATAAAGAAAGAAAAATGTTTATTTAGGACAAGATACAAAAAGAGAAAATAGTAACATAACATCAATTATGGTGTCCTAAAAAGGGCTATGCTCAGCATAACGCTGGTCTCACAACCAGCGCTGATCTTCCACAAGGACCTGTAAGAGATGCCACGGCTTTCTACAAAGCAATTTTACGCACAATGTTTACTTCAAACTGTTATGAGCATGTATAACTTATACAAATAAAACAAAATCATGAAAACAAACGAACAGAGGTGACGAACTAGACATATAAAAATAAATAAAGTTTTAGTAGTTAATTATGTCACATCATTTGACTTATAATAACTATAAAATACTTGTTATTTAAGGTCTCTGGTCAATTTGGTGGTCAATTAGGAATTTTTTTAGCTTAGTACTGAACCTAACCATAGCAGAATAACATAAATGCAAGATTAGGCTCCCATAGAGTAAATAATAACCATAAACCTAATTAGAACTAAATCATTAAAATGGCATTAATTGGCGGTAGGCTAAATAAAACTTTTACAATAGTCGTTAACAATTGTCACCTTTGTCTTCCGTGATCACGGCCACTGAGAAGCGGTCGAAACGTCGGAATAACCAAAATCAATTAAATTACTGCGCTTAAAAACGTTAAAACGTAGTTTTATTATGTATACAAGTCGAGAAAAATTAAGAAAATATTATAAATGCATGTGTTCTCCATCGTTTATATAGTGTATTCCAGTTAGGTTTTTTTTAATAGCTTCAATATACAGACACGTCGTCATGTTTAGAATTTTACAATATTATAGATTACGCTTCTATCTGAGGTCACGATACCTTTTGGGCTCAGCCGAAGATCATCAATGTGCCCCTTTTGAAAAGAGCCCGTAGTTATAGAACACTGTAACCGTTCCAAATAAACAATTTTATTTTCTTTGAAGAAAAATATAAAGTAAGCGGGTAAAAATTTGAATGGAACGTTAAAATTTAATAAAACAGTTACGTGCGCGCGAAACAAGGTTATAAGTTCACAGATTAGCAATCCAAGAGTGAAAAACACGTGACATTGTTTCGACCTCCATTTGGAAATGTCTCGGCAATTCACAAGGAAACTAACAGTCCATTGACAATTGATAATAATAACATAATTATTTGCAAGCGACAACAGCGACGTTGTGTTTATCTTGATGTGAAATCCGTAGTTTTCAAAAATAATTAACATTAATAATATGTACCTCAAAGCAATACTAACCCCCCATATCAAGCCTTTACAGCTATGTCATGGTTTGCAAAATTTGGACTTAAGTATATTTTTTGTTGCAAAATTATTTTAAACTGTTATTATACTGTAGTCGTATATTTTAATACATATACAATGTAAAATATAAATATACTAGCTGATACCCGCCCGCTTCGCGTGCCGTAAAGTCCGTTCTTAGCTGACCTCTACTCGGCGAAAGGAAGGTCCATGCCAAATTTCAAGTATATAGGTATTATAAGTTCCTGAGATATCATCACTATTCACTATATATGTGGATTTCAATTATATATATTTAGGTAAGGATAATTTAAGACTGCTGCTTGCTGCTGAAGTGCTGTTTGACTTGATGACAATGGGATCACCTCAAAAGTATGCTGTTTTGAACAAAAAAATTGAAAATCGGTTCACAATTGACGGAGAAATTGCGTAACAAACATACAAATAAAACACATAATCGAATTGAGAACCTTCTTTAGAAGTCGGTCATATACAAGGTATTGATTGAAACGCGTCTATTTTTGTGTAATATCTCTTGATTCTTTAAATTTATATCAGAAGATGCATTACCGCATTTTTAACGGACTTTGAAAAAAGGAGGAGGTTCTCAATTCGTCGGGATCTTTTTTTTTGTTGCTTTTTTTTATGTATGTTCGCCGATTACTCCGTGATTTATGATCCGATTTACGTGATTCTTTTTTGTTCGACGCGGAATAGCTGCCATGTGGTCCCCTAAAAATTTGACATAGTTTGGCCCAGTAGTTTTCATTTTACGATCATTTTTTTGTTCCCGGTTCTTGGGACCTATATTTTTTAAGAAGCGCGGCACCATTCGTAGGTCCACCCATACATAGCTAGACACTAAATAGTAACAAATAAAATTTAAAAACTTCGTTTAAAAAAACCGACTTCAAAAACTAAAATGTATAAAATAACTTATTTCTAAAGCTATTATTATTAATATATAATTATTATCTAAAACATCTTGAAGTCGGTGCAAAGTAAAACATAAAAACTAAAATGTATAAAATAACTTATTTCTAAAGCTATTATTATTAATATATATTATCTAAAACATCTTAAAGTCGGTGCTTAGTAATTTTCAAAATATAGTAATTTTTATGTTTTGCTTTGCACCGACTTCAAGATGTGTTAGATAATATATATTAATAATAATAGCTTTAGAAATAAGTTATTTTATACATTTTAGTTTTTTAGTTTTTGAAGTCGGTTTTTTTAAACGAAGTTTTTAAATTTTATTTGTTACTTTTTAGTGTCTGGCTATGTATGTATGGGTGGACCTACAAATGGTGCCGCGCTTCTTAAAAAATATAGGTCCTAAAGAACCCGGAACAAAAAAAATTTCGTAAAATGAAAACTACTGGGCCAAACTATGTCAAATTTTTAGGGGACCACATGGCAGCTATTCTGCGTCGAACAAAAAAAGAATCACGTAAATCGGATCATAAATGACGGAGTAATCGGCGAACATATGGAACGGAGTGAAAATTATTTCCATGAAAAATGTCCATAAAATGAAAACTACTGGGCCAAACTATGTAAAATTTTTAGGGGACCAATTGGAAGCTATTCCGCGTCGAACAAAAAAAGAATCACGTAAATCGGATCATAAATGACGGAGTAATCGGCGAACATACATAAAAAAAAGGAACAAAAAAAAAAAAAAGATTCCGACGAATTGAGAACCTCCTCCTTTTTTCGAAGTCGGTTAAAAATTACTATATTTTGAAAATTACTAAGCACCGACTTTAAGATGTTTTAGATAATATATATTAATAATAATAGCTTTAGAAATAAGTTATTTTATACATTTTAGTTTTTGAAGTCGGTTTTTTTAAACGAAGTTTTTAAATTTTTATATTTTAAAAAAAATGCACAAGCAAGATGGCGAGATTTTGATGCGCAGACGTCGAGAAAAACTGCAGTCGTGCGACCGGTTTACGCGCAAACTGCATTTTTCGCGGGTCATCCTCACAAGCATTCGAAGAAAAGAAGAAAGTTGGGCATCACAAGGCGCACTTTCCAAGTGATCCGCGGGACATACACCAAAACAAACATGGCACAGAAACAATGCGCGAGCGCATGACGCTTGCGGGCCGCGAGCTGCTTTCATTTCAGTGAGAGGCCACCGAAACTGGCGAAATTTCACTTTAACGTGTACCCCCTAAAGCCACTTAACTGTATCGTCTCGGATTAGCTTAAGGTAAAACTTCACTTATGGCCGGTCCTATATCTTACCGACCGTTCATTTGCCTACCGGTTTTTTTTAACCCTTTTTTACAACCGAATAGAGTTTATACATGCTTATGGTGTACCTTACGAATAACTTATTATATTAATTTATTCTAATTTTAATGCTAAACTTATACTAATGTAGAGTGTATCTGTTACATGCTGGTGATGTGAGGAAGTGCATGTGCCTTATGTCTATACCGATATATATTATTATATCTAGTGCCATGTGCGTTGTTTTTTCCTTTCTGTGTCTGGGTTATTAATTTTTAGGGTCTTTGTGTGTCTTGGTTTGTTTATGAAGGGTGCGTGTAATGCAATGCGGTGGATGTGCGCGTCAGTGTGAGTCCTACTGGTTAAAATTGAACATTAGCTTCATACAAGTAAAGTCGAAATTCAGCGGACGGTAGGGCAAGGGAATAATTAGTAAGATATAGGAACCGGCCATCGGTTGGTCGAACGAGTTTTATTAAGCGTTAAAAATTTCACTTTAAACAAAAAGCCATATTAGTGTCCGTTTTGAGAAATTTAACATCATTAATAATAATAAAAATTGTATCGCATAACAAATAACGCATTAGACCCATGCTTGAAACGGCCTATAACTGTAACATTATCGCAGACGAAGCCCAACCATAAGGCAAAATTTCATGTAAGACGAGCTTCAAGACAGGTTAGCTAGTTTACACACATTTGCCGCCCAATTGGCTATTCAAATTTTTAGTCATTGTAATAGTTAGAAAATAAAAACCCCGATTTGACAGCTTTCATTACAACATATTTAGGGTTGGAAATCTCCAAATCGTCAACCAATTTATCGATTTAAAATTATACAATTTGTAATTATTGTTGAAGTGAAACTTGTTTATAGACGAAGTCTTAGGATTTTTGTGTCACGAATAGGCGTTAGGGCCGCGTGGACGAGCGGCATAAATTTAAACTAGACGTGGTGAGAGCCAGCATAATTTTAGAGTAGACTATGGATGCATTTTTTGGTTCCAGATCGAATTCAGTTTCTTTGTTTGATAAAATAAAATACGTTTAAATAAAAATGCATTCACTAAAATGTACTTAACCTAACCAAAACCTCGTAGGTTTACTTACTGCATTTGCAGTAAACCTGCGAAAAATCGAAATGTGAGCTGTGACACGTAGAAGTGAAACTTCAATAGGCAAGTGGAAAAGCGAATCGCAACAAAATTTTAACTTTTTAATATACTTGTCCAATTTGAAAACATGCCCGTAAAACTTTAAGTTAAAATTTTGTTGCGATTTGCTTTTCCACTTGTCCATTTTTCATTTATTTTACTTTTTATGTCACACAAATACTTCACAAAATCGATATGGAGCGCAAAAGTTTTGTATCACGGCGCCTTTCGCGTACCGCATGCATTTATCACGCATCATAATTAATCTTTCGATTTTTTTATGATTTCACCCGTATAGTATTGTTACGACCTAGGTGCCGACAAATACAAATTCACACTTGCAGCCCTGTAGAAACACATTTTATTACCTTTTCGGCATTTTGACTTCTTTTGTTTACTTTGTGTTTAAAATTTGAGTTTAGAAAAACCGTTCATTGTGTATCGTAATCTTTTATGGCAGTCATTAGCCAGGTGTGATTCTGGGAAATTCGGTGCACGCGGCCGGGCAGACCTATTCATCTGTGCAGTATAAAGCAATACCCCAATGGAGAGATGAGGGACTCCAGCGAAACAAGACTTGTGTACATGCGGTAATCTATTTAGTGATTGACTTTGTGCGTGTATTTGAATTACGATCTTCTGCATTACGTTTGTACCCGTGTTATATGTGTTTGTATAGTTCTAATAACCTCTATAATAATTCCACAGCTTTTTGAGTCCTGCAACTCATAACAGTATATATTTATTCAATCATTTTTGTTTTCAATACATATATGTACATTGTACAATTGTGTAGTATTGTTCTAGTATGAATACATAAATAATGTAAGGATGTGGGATTTTTCTTTCCTGAATCCCAGGAAATAATCAATAAATGAATTATGTAATTAAGAAAGTCATGCATAATGACAGACCAAATCAACCACCAATCTCAAGTCGACAAAGGTTTCACGAGAGATAACTGTCACTAAATTGCATTGTCTTCAGCAACAGTACTTGAGAGCAATGAGAAATCCATCCCATTGTTTCATGTGGCACAAAGAGTTATTATTACTGTAACTTTTTTGTGACAAAAAATTGTGTCACTTCTTATATGTTTATTTTATATCTTTTGCATATTTGTAATGTACACACAAACTAATTAAACTTATATATTTATTTATTTTAAATATTACTATTTAGTCAATAATAATGTCATAGTAATCTGCTTGTATTTATTGTATATGGCAGACACTTTTTTTTCAATTTAACCTCTTTCTCGGTCCATGAAATAGGGAATATGGCAGATATCATGCCCTGAAAAAACAGGATCTCAGTGCCACCTACTGGTTCCAATTGTGATTCTAAATAATCCACAATGTTCCCCAGTTTTCAAATTGATACATTTAACATTCCAAGAGCACCTTTTCAAACTAAGTCACAGAACAGACTGTACAACAGAAAATTATGTTTGACTATCTGATAATAAAGCTTAAAATTATTTAAATCAATCATTTAATTTTCTGTCTTGTCTAAGAAGATTATTTAGACATAGAAAACCTTTTTATTGGTTTTTATATGTATGTAAAGTGTAGTGATTATATCCTCTTTGTTTCTTATTGTTAATCTCACATCTGTCATTGTCAACAATGCAATTTTCTTTTTTAATGTTTCTTTATTTTATAAACATAACATTCCCTTTGTGAGTGCGGCTTAGACGAGGGGACTTTGGAGCACATCTTTTTTCACTGCCAAAAAATTATCATTCCACTCTACGATATTTTACCAGGAGATTTCCCTCGCCCTGTCAACATAAATTTCCTTTTAGCACTGGCCAATAAAAAATCTTTTAATATATTATGTAAGTTTATAACATTAAATAACATTTATTTATAAGGTAGTTAGATTAACTCTGTTTATGTTGTGTTGTCCTTAGGTTCACAGAAGTTACGACTGGAAAGAAAACCGACCATTTTTTTTTTCGAGCTGTTATTGCCAATATCCCACACCTGACATTCTCTGTTACTGTGACATTGGCTGAATCAGCGCCAGTAGCATTGGAGCCAAATCGCCAAAAATAGAATAGAATAGAAACATAACATTTAATAAAATGTTGGCAGTATTGTTTCTTGTACAGAACCCTTCAATGTGTTTTGATTGAAACACACTTGACCAATTTATATTATCAACCATGCTTTACCGAATCCAATGTTAACAATGCTACAGATAAGATTCATTCATGAATTAAATCTGGAAAAATGTTACACTGATAAGGCTAGAATAATTGAGTGGGCGTAAATTAAAATAATTTTACCTTGTTTGATTAAATGGATTTGTTAGAATTTGTGTTTATTAGATTGTTTAAGGAAATAATTTGTAATAAATAAAAGGATGCACTTTAGCCTCCAAGTTACCTCTAGTATTTGCAGTTATACATTCCAATAATAGGTCTGTTGTATTCTCATAATTTAATTACATACAATAGTCTAGTTTCAAAATGAAAACATCTTTATATCTTGATACCTGATGCCCGCGACTTTGCCTGTGTCACAATCGCGATGTAGAATACTATAAAAATATGCTATGCTAGACACTGTTTTTGTTAGGTGTTACTTTTTCACGGAATCTCATCTTTTTAATGTATAAATTATTTTATTGTATGATGAAAGAATACTTAATTAGGTGCATAAGTTGTATAAGTACCTAATTTAAAAAAATGTAACTGTCCCAAGGGAACTCTTTAATTTTTCAGGATCAAAAATATACTATATGTTGACCAGGGATATAAGCTACCAGCATACAAAATTTCATTTAAAGTGGTCCAGTCGTTTCGGCGATTAGTCCGTACAAACAGAGAACCAAAAAATTTGAAAATAATCTAAATTAGTTCTATTTCACACCTTACATCCCCCTGACTTCGTTTTTAACTTTAAGTTTTTTTTTTTACTGTACAGAAATTCGACATCTTCTTGTATATATAAGACACGGGTGGATTGTTTGCAAGATTACATGAAGGTTTTTTATGTTAAAGAAGATATATTATGCCAAAAATAACAGTACACAAGAAAGACAAGTACAATATGTGTACAGACTCCAAATAATTGGGAAATGGTATAACAAAAGATTAATTTTGGGTGTGGTTTAGTTAAGTGAATTTTGGGTGGTTATAAAAAATAATCAAGGCTAAGGATAATAATAAGAGCAAAGAGAAATAGAGCTCCTGCATTAGCCTTTTAACCAATGTTAAAAAAGTTTGGGTCTGTTTATAATAGAATATAATAAAAAATGCACCCTATAACTATATCCCACCCTTAATTTTATTGGATTTTCTAACTCTATAATGTATTAATGTTTATTAAAACAAGATTTCTGTCCGTTATTACTAGACATCGGATTATATGAATTTGCATGTTTGCATATGCCTATGCATATAAATCTATTTTTATAGCGTTATTGCATATTTTGGTACTTTTTCATTGTCAGTGCTTATTTAGGTAGTTATATGTGTTAGGCGTCTTGTATTATGCCGACGACACGTCCGCGTCGCATACACTCATCAGTAATAGAATCTGCTGGCTCACAAAGGTCGGCGCTCACTATGTGTCTTGAATAAATCAAGAAAATTGACGCATTTATCAATGGCACCGGACAAACTCTACCTGAAGAAGTCTCTGCAGAAATGGCGCCAAATTTCAAGTTCTGTCCGGTGACGTCAGTTGACGTTGAAAGATCATTTTTAGCCTATAAATTAATATTAAGTGACAAACGTCACAAGTTTGCTGCAGAAAACCTGGAAAAATATGTTATTGTTTACTGTCACAAGAATTATAATAAGTAAATTATTATAATAATAATTTATAACTAATATTAAGATATGTTTAATATATAAATATAATGTGAAAATAAACTTAAATTCAAATTAATCTAATAATAAATGGTTTATTGATTGTGCATATTTCGCCCCTTTTTAGTGCATATTTGCATGCATATTTTGCCATTTTGATAGTGCATATAATCCGATGTCTAGTTATTACATTCATATTCATTTATTATTGAACTACACTAGACACTATTGTTGTATTGTAACATTTGCTTCTACACTTTTCTCGGGATTTTGAAAAGCAATCTTCTTCAGCAGGATATCTGGTTTAATGTATCCTGTAGTCATATTAATAAATACCGCTAAGCTATTGGTTTTGGAGATAAAATCAGAAGAATTTTAGAACAACACATCTATCTTCCGGTAGATGGTGCAATATTGTTATAATAATGTTTTATAATTGAAGTATAGAATTAGTTCAGATACCTGTATACAACAATATATAGTGTCACATCACTTCTTATGAACAAGTTCTTTGCACTAAATTAGTATCCTATAGCTATTTACAAAGGTGGACATAGTAAATACATACAACATACAATCTCCGATGCAATAAAATCCTTTCACACGAATCAACACCCCTCAAATTGGAAACTTCGTTTCAAGTATGGAGATATTACTGTTGTTCATTGATTGCTATTACAGTATGCACAACACATACGATGGTATTGTTAATTAAATTAATACATTTATAGTATAACTAGAAAGCAAAGGTATATAAAAACCTGGCAGGTTCGTAGCGCCGCGTCGCCACCAAACGTCCACCTTCATTATGTCGAAATAACACACAAACTATCTAACCACATATACAAAACACATAGACCTGCTAATACATAATGCACTAAAATAACAACGTGTTATTAAATGTTCTACAGAATTTATAAAAAAAACTATCAGGATTAAATCGCGAAAATAAAAACTATAAAAGGCGAGCGACAAACACTACACAACACCCATTTTCGACTAAGCTTGATTGACTGACTGAGTGAGAAAAGAAAAGTAAAGCGAGAAATTGGTAAATAGACACTAGTTGACACTTGACACTGACAGCAACTCTTAGAATTTATCTTCTTTTGGAACGGAGCTTTACAAGATATATACATCTAGTCACTAGTCAATTGAAGTATTGACTATGGTTCACAAAATACGTATATTATACGTATATAATTGAATTTTTAGCAGTTTGACTGATATCAAGCAAGGGATTCTTCTGGCAGTTTAAACAGTTAAGGTATATTTAACTAAACAGTCATATGCGCTGGCAAAATCATAGCTACACCTCTGCCCGTTCACTATCTTGCATAGCAGTCCGCCTAGCCATCCGCCGCATAATGCAGGAGTGTGAATGTTATTGCAGCCCTCACTGCGTCTAGGAACACCATATCGCGATGCCACTTGATTTCTGCACAAGGTCTGCAAGCTTCGCCCATATATAAAGTACTCTGCTTCGCCCACCATTTTCAGTCCGTTCTTTGTCTATTGCCAAATAGTTTTGATAGTTATCAGGACCAATATTCTATTTTTAAAAAAAGGAAGTTTTAATTCGTCGTACATTTTTTTTATGTTTACTCAGCTATAACTTTTTGTTTCTGAACCGAATTTGATCATTCCTTGTTTGTAGTATTCAGTACAGCTTCAGAATAGTAATCTTTAAATTACATTGTTATTTGATAACATGCATATATGTCACTTAGAAGTGAAACATACATTTTTTTTTGTTTTTTATATAATATTTTTTTTATTATCTTATATAATAACAAAAAAGGCAGGAGAATAGTATTTTTTTTAAAAGTAAGAAACATAATACGGTACTTGAAATTTTTTTTAGAAATAGGTTTATTTTGAGCCTTATGTTCTATTTTAGCTAAAATATTAATATTTCAGTAAAAACCAACATGAACATATTTAATTTAGCAATTTTATAAATATTTTGACTTTCCGTCACAAAAACACGTCAAGCTGTCATGGCGTCCCGCATGACGTCACAGCGTGCAAAACGAACATCTGTTTCGTTGAAGTGTTATCAAAAGTTTAAGAAATAACTATAAGTAATAAAAAGTGGATGCTAATTATAACAAGCACTGTTTAGTACCGCAATGTATCAGTACAACAACCAACGGGTTGGGTTTAGATATATGTCCCCGGATGATTTCCTGCATGATTTTAATGGTTAATGTGTTTAGGAATATATTTAAGACTTATTTATAACAACTGAAATTGGTTTTGAGTGGAAAAAATACATATTCAATTAATTATCGAAGTTTGAAATTCACAACAATGATCTGGTAATTTTGTCGCCGAGACGTTTTTTTACGTTTTTTGACGGGATTTATCGAAATAGGAGACTGTATGTATCCGAAAATTTAAATATGTGGAGTTTTAAACAGTTGGTTAGGTTAGGTTTTGTGTAGACCAAAGCGCCAGAACCGACTGGGTAACCATTCACTATTTATTTTATATATTAGTGAAAAACAGAAGTGAGGTTAGATTGACAAAAACATTAATAACTCAGGAACTATACATTTCCGGCACATGGGAGTTGCAGAAGGGGTACGTTTTCCTCTCTCCCCCTCCCCCCTTCCCCCTCATTACTTATGATTCCGGGGACATATATGTAAACCACACCCCAACCAACACACACACACCACAGAAACTGTTTAATAACGTGCCAAAGGGGTGAACAAATAAGGAGAAAGTGTTTACATTTTTGTGAAGATCATTTTGATGTAAGTGTTTATCAGCCCTATTTTTAATTCTACATTACCAAATGATATGGAATATTACGTATAATATAAAAAAAATGGTATCTGTATCACAGTTATGTTTCTAATCAGGCTATTTACCTAGTAAATTTGATTGTAAGTCAGATAGAAGAAAGCGAACTTGTAGCAGTTTAATTCCACCATGTATACTTTGATGCTAGTTTAATTCTTCAAAATACCTCTAACACATAGGTACTTATATTAATAGTGGTATTTGTAGTTCCATTATTCATTTTCTTGAAACAATCTAATAATAATATTGTTAATTTATTTTCAGTTTTACCCTAGGAAGAAGGTTTACAACAGCAAATAAATCTGTTTAAGTACAGATAACACATAAATATAGAAGTAAAGCTATTCAATCCAGTACTAAGCTAAGGGACCAGACAACATCATCACTAGTCTTCACAAAAATCAATTTCTACATCTCCATTTTATGTGAAATATTCTGTGAATATATTAAGGCCATCTGGATCCAGTACAGCAAGCAAAATTTCAAAGAAATTAATGATGGAAGAAGACACTTTGACACTGTCTTTGTATACTTCATCCGTTACCCACACAGAGTCCTCACTGTCATCATTCAACTCAACATATCCAGATCAAATCTTTCATACAAATCAAAAATATGCAAATAAATGTCCTTTCCATGAAGAATTTTACTTTATAGATGATAAGTTCACTAATGGCTGGTTCTTATATCTTATCATAAGTTCATTTACCTTATCATCACTTAAAATTTGACATAAGCTCCATACAAATAATGTCAAAATCCAACTCATAGTAGGGCAAGTGAGTGAATAGTAAGATATAGGAACCGGCTTTAAATAGTTATGAACTAACCTAGTTACCCTAGAGCATATATAGTTTAGTTCATTTATAAGATTGCCTCATTAAATAAAACTCCAAAATGATTTTATATATAATTTAGTTTTATTTTATTATAAAATGATGAGATCAGAACCTACCTAGTGGTTACTTTATATGCTTTGTTATACACAATACATGGTGTGATGGGTACACATGGAATTTTCAAAATGGTGACAACTGTCAGTAATAACTAACATATTCATAACTGATTGCTACACAGAAAGTTAAGAAAATTTATTATTAGAAAAATCAGGATCGACTACTACACCAAGTATACATGTTTCCATAGCAGTCAAATACATTTATATTTGTAATTAAGCATATTTGTTTTTGGCTTCCCATCTTTATTATAATTTGGATATGTTTTGTACTGTAGACAATTTTTACTATGCAATCTCACAATTCGGTGAACCAGCAATCATTGGATATTGTTGACTTGATATGAAATCACATTTCTTCATTTTTTTATGTAGTTTCAGCTCCAAATTTTCTCTTGGGTTTTGCATCTACTTACTTCAAATGACTGTGATGCTTTGTTATCCATCCATATCATGCGGTATAAACTTAAAACAAATGAGTGTGAAAAAAAATTAAAAAAAATCGCTATTAACTTATAGATTTATGAATGTTTTCAATTTGCTGTTAGTGCTTAGATCTTTCGGTCCTTTTAATTTAGTCAGGTTATTCGTAGAATGATTAAAACATTACATGACAGATAGCACTGCTAGCAGCCTTAAGTTTTTGCTTCACATATATTTGTTTTCTAAGTTATTTATATATATGTAAATATTTATAAAAACATAAATATTTATAATAAATAAATATTTTTTAATATATATTTAATATATTTTTGAATACATTTAATTAAGACTCTTTATAACTAACCAAAGTAAATGGAGTCATTGAAAAAATAAGTGCCAAATTACGACAGTGTCAATACTTATTAATGTAGTTAGGGATGGCTTATTATGATCTTATTAAATTGAGTTAATCGATACCTTCGCGATTAATGTATCGACAAACCCTACGTAAATAAAATTGTTAAATGGAGTAAAGCATTCTTTACAATGATATGTGCGTTAACTTATGTAGTATACACATTGGTTGCGTCTGCATGGGTAACAAATGTTCCCAATATAAACTATTTCAACGTTGTTACATATTTATGTGCTATATTTTACGGACTAAGATGTATTAATAAAATAATCTATTTGTTATATTAAGACATAAATTAGATTTTTTTTAACAACAACAACAAATCACAATGCACAAATATTCTTACCAATTTAAACATTAAGAGCTGTGCAACTTTTTTTAAACTGTACTGTAGTTTTAATTATTACTCAGAAAATCTAAAAACTTAATCAAATATCAAAACATAATTTAAGACAATAAGTTATTGGCAAGTTTACTGTTTGGGTCCAACAAACAGAGGAGATAGTAGTTGAAGGGTCCAAACCAACTCCGACATAGAAAACCTCGTGGCCGAGCCTAGAATAATTGAAGAGAGAAAGGCTCAGTATCTCCGCTGGCTCGGTCACGTAGAACGGATGGAGGAGGATTGGAATGTGAAGAAAGCATACTTGGGGCGACCAGTCAGTATCACTAGAAAGATAAGAGTGGATTACTTAAACGAACTTCACAACTGAGAAGACTAGACTAGACTTAAGCATATATTTGTATATGATGACATTCTTTTTATTGATAAAAAAACGTTAATAAATATTACATCTTTCATTCTTTCAAAATAGATCAAAAATATTATGTTTACGCCAGTGATATTATGATCTAGAATGTTGTCGTAGCTACGTCTCACAACACGACTCGCTTTAGCTCTATAGGCTCTTGATTGGGCTATAGTGAGAGTTGTCGGCTCAATTTCTATTACGTGTCGCTGCTGAGCTAAAGGAGTAGTACAGTTCCTTAGAGCGAATGACCTATATCCCTCTTTACTTTTTAATCAGCCGTTTTGCAGAAATTAGCCGTTTTGTTAGCGGACGTGGGACGTGGGTCCGCTACTTCGGAGACTTCTGCATCTCATCCTTGCGATGGTAAATCTTAATATGGTTTCATATTCCAAAATCGCCTTCCTTTAGATTTTATTATGGGAGATTCCATCTACCTGTTGTTAGTCATAAGACACCTATGCCTAGAATCATCCTTAAAATTTACAAATATCTGACAGGATTAATTATCGATTATTCGATACTGAAATGGGTTCTACATTATGCAGTATTTACATGGTCGATAATAAACTCATTGTACCTGCCATAGACTGCAGCTCGTTGCTTAGCATTATTTTGTTATTAATGACATTATCAAAAAAACTCAAATGAAAACCATTTTTATTTAATCGAATATATTATTATTTAATATTTCTAAATAAACATGCATATTCAAATGAAGTGCCGACTTTCGTCTTATTTGCAACTTATTTAACTTCTGGGATAGTTTTCTGTTTGTTTTACTAAGTGAATTATTATTAACCATCTATATGTAGTTTTGGACTTTGGCGAATCTATTAAGGAAAACTGCTTTTGGATATCGAAGTTACTGATTTATATTATGTGACCTGTGAATCTGTTTAATTCGACCGACCAAACACACTATTGGATTTTTATATCAACACAAAACTTGATGTGCAGTGATATGTATTAATGAAAATTATATACAATTTATAAATAATATGAAATTTTATTTTAAATACAGTTGGAATTCATGGTGGAAGAAATCTCCATACCTAAGCATACAATATATAGAATATCGGTCTTATTCATAGACAGAGTAAGTTTGAACGCTTCTTTAGGCACCATAAGCGTTCAAACTTACTCTCTCTATGAATAAGACCAAATAAGACAAAGTGTATACACAAACTCGCTATACGTACACATACACACATATACACATGAACACACACACACACATGCATATATTAGGTACGTTCATATACGAGTTAGCGCCATTGATACTCGCTAGATGTGCTAGTAGTACGATTCTCCCGACTGAAGTCTCTATCTCCATATATTCAATGTACTCTGTGATCCATATCTTAATTCATGCCAAAGACTGCTTTTTAAACTGCTCTCTTGTTTCCTTAAAAAAAAAATATTGACAGCATCTGATATTTCATCAAAATGACTCACAACATTTTTCATTATATTTTAAAACAAGTTGATACATTAAAACACTGACTCTATCGTTAAATAATGAACAATCCTTAAGTTTAATTTTTTGTCCTTCTAAAAACTTATGAGTAGATTTGAATTTAATGGTAAACTAGGGCTATGTAGCATACCTATGTATGTAATATGACGTAGTACTACATATTTTAAAGTGGTTCACAGCTGTGATAGTTCGATTTCTTCCAATAACAATCCATAAAAGTGCATGTTGATTCTTCACTCTTGCGATGACGATAATTTTGATAGCACTTGATGCTCAGGGCATTTTTTACACTTTACAATAAAGGAGTTTGCTATCACGTTTCAATTTCACATAATTTATGGTATCATCTCCATAAGATGCTCGCGATGATCTACAAAAGAAATTTTACCATTAGCATCAGCTTTCACTAATATTAAATGATAACCTAAAAAATAATTATGAATTTATGTATTAAAAAATACTTTATACATCTTAATCACAATTTTAACACTAGGTGCTATTGATTAATGTTATATACTTACACAGAACAGAATTTTTAACATTACGATATTCTGCAGAGCAGAAATTGGTGTTATTTGCGAAACAGACATCCAGAATCACGACATCGATTTTTGGCAAATGGGGATTGTTCACTTTTTTCAATTTAGCTATTTCAAAAACCATTTCGAGGAATAGTGTCCCTAATTATTTCTGTCTAGTTAAAATTCCAAAAAACGTACGATCTTCTTGTATTTTGTAAGAAATGTGTTTGACCTTTATTTGACCTTACTAAATCCAATCAGGTGGGCCGTCTGGCTGTTTGCCTGCTTCAGGTGTAAAAAAAAATCTAGCTGTACATTATTTGATTTAAGTTATGTAACATGGATTTTCCCTGAAGACCACTTTAAAAAAATTAACGATAACTATAGAAAATAATAATGGTTGAACACGAAAAATTATAAGCCTAGCGACAAAATACACTAAAATGATCACGATACGTAATGAGTAATGACAGTGACATTTAAATAGTAGCACAGATTACTATGATTATATATAGATAAAACTTACTTTTATTATTTTTGTTTTCTAGGCAAATAAATCAATGTAAACTTGTGCCTTATGACGTCATCGGAGAAATAACTTTAAAATCGAATTATAAAAAAACTAACGCTCAAAATACAAAAATATTCAAATTAGTATCTTAAAATACCCTATTTTACGTAATAAAAATATAAAATCAGAGGGTAATTTTTTGTGAACAATCCCCATTACTGGCATTTGCCTTTATAAACCCGGCGTCCATTGTATTTGGTTGTTGTAGTCGTATGAACACAGTGTATAACAATGGGAATACTATTATAGCGAAAGTACTGAAAAATGATGAATTTTCACTAAGAACTTCTTAACAAATTGTTGTGTTTTGCACCGTAAGACGTCACGCGCTCTGATTGGCGTTCATTGTCACGTGACTAATGGCTGCAATATCACAATTTTATTTCTCAAAAATATAAACGAATATAAGTTAATTTGATTAAAACGATTTATTTTTGTCATGTTTAGATCTTAATCTACGATATAAATTAAAATCAGCCTATATTTTTCATACTGTCATGTACCGTATTGCAAGAACACCGACTCGAGTGAGAAGCTGCACTTATGTTAGACTGCTGTGCAGGACAGTGTTTGACTTACGACATGCTTGGGAGTCCTTCAAAGCGGACTGCAGTGCAGGATAGTGAATAGGTCGCTTAATATAGTTCCCACTTTAGCCCTAGTGAGTGTAGCAGAGGCATAAGAAAAATAACTGACATAGAAGGAATGCACAAGAACGTGAGAATGACAAAAATTGTTCCATTTTGCGGAACTCTTAAAAAGACATTATTATATTGGGTATTCTTCTATTGGTACTATTTTGTAATGGTCGCACCATAAAAAAAATAAAGTTGCAACTTTATTTGCAATGTTATCATGGAGGCTAGAGGTAAGGAGGACTATCTAGTATGGGGGATCAGTTGAAAAATTGTCCGCCTGTAAACAGCAAATTATGGTTCGGAAACTCGTCAAAATAGCGCTAGTGTAGGAAAAGGAAATCATATGAATTTAGCAATTATAAATGAAGTTCAAGTGTGCTGGGTTGAAAATTATAAAAAATATAATTTGGAAGAGTATTGAGACTTTCTCGTATTGAGATGTTTGTGTATACATTTATTACCAATTGAATTTTTGAAACCTATTTCACTAATTAAGATAACTAACTAAATTGTATGATAATTCCACCATGAGGAGACATGCAATAGTTACATTTTCGTAAAATGCGCGGTGACAAAGAGGAAGTCTTTCTGTCTTTCTTTAATCTATCTATCTAGTATCCTACTCTAATTACTTGTGGCGCTATTTTTAAATACTTTCCACTTGCTATTATGGCGCCATCTTAATTTGCTGCCCTTCAGTGGACACTTTTTAATTTACTGACATGGTTCTCCTTACCTCTAGCCTCCATGAATGTTAAGCATAGCTTTAGCCGAATACGTCTTATTTAAAGGGTTGAAAAATAACGCCATTTATGAAATAACCACATTCGTGTAAATACATACATACGAATTATACGTTATTTGTCAAATTTAATCTCCTTTTATATTAATATACTCTGTGATATTTAACGTCATTAACAATGTTACATCGCAATTATAGCACTACACTTATCGCTGTATCTGCGAGAAACGGCATATATGTGTAACATTATCATAGATGAAACCGCACAATAACAATTTCATGCACTTTTATTGAGGTTTAAATGTGGTGCGGTTTGGTCCCATCATTAATCTAGTGATATTTTATTTTGCCCAAAGATGGCACAGACTGCACGTTTATAAAAAAAATAACAACATAATAAATTGAGAAAGAAAATGTTAGTGAAAGGAATAAAGAATAAATAATTTATTCAACTTAATTTTAAAACCATTTTTTTTAGTTTTTACGATGTAAATACTTTTCACAATGACATTATAAAATGTTGCTAGTTTATGTCATGAAAAAAAAATGGCAGCCTTCATGTCGTAAGCTTTTTCTGCTCTTTCTTTTGGTGAAAAGTTTGTAATAACGATATATGGAAGATTTATAATGCAATTTGATGCGATCCTGATGTTTATTCAACTCTATAATAATACTATTTAATCATCAAATACGAGAGTCATGCACCTCGTTTCGGTCGTAAGTACTACGTGGTTTAATTTATTTTCAAGCTAAATTTGTTCAAATTGATGTAATCTTATGTCAAAATGTTAATCATATTTATATAGAGTTAAGTGTAAAATTCCTCCATTTTAACTAAAGTAAATTACATTTTTAGGTGGCGTAAACATCGAGTTTCATGTGCAAATGTTGAACGGGCCGTACGCTACCGACACGGATAGTTCAACGGTACAATCTAATAACAAAGATATAATGAGTGCTGGCAGTGCAAGTGTTGAGCGAGAGTTGGCGAGCACGCGTCGGCTGCTATGGGGTGACCACGTGAAGGAAGACGTATTTCGGCGCTGGGCACAAGGTTTCCAGTTCAGCGCCGACGAACCGAGTGCGCTCATTCAGCAGGAAGGCGGGCCCTGTGCTGCTATTGCGCCCGTACAGGGTTTCCTGCTCAAAATATTGCTATCAGAGACACCAGGACACAATTTTCAAGATGTGACTTCAGAGAAGTGTAATTCTCTTCTTGTTAGGGCTGTGTGTACAATATTAAGCCAGTGTCTAGCTCCTAAGTATAATGTGGCTGTGTATAGGAAGAGCGAATCGGACCCAGAGGCAGGTCACAATGTCAGTGCAGAAGAACAGTCTTGTGACAGCATTGAACAATTCCACCACAGGATTGAGGTGCACCCATTCCAATCTCTGTCTGAGGTGGAGTCATTTTATACAAGGAATATTCGAATATTGAA
Organism: Dendrolimus pini; assembly: GCA_949752895.1. Classification (NCBI taxonomy): domain Eukaryota; kingdom Metazoa; phylum Arthropoda; class Insecta; order Lepidoptera; family Lasiocampidae; genus Dendrolimus; species Dendrolimus pini. The sequence continues at coordinate 24,306,841 of OX457129.1, read as the reverse complement.
AGACAAATATGGTGTTCTACTTCTACTGTACAGTGTGATCCTCAGCAAGGGAGTAGCTGTTGTGGAGGCAGAGCTAGCTGAGCTGTCAGACCCTCTCATCCATTCAACCTACGGTTATGGCTCTCAGGGCCTCATTAACCTCATGCTCACTGGAAGGGCTGTGGCCCATGTGTGGGATCATGACCAGGTGGTGGGGGGTTTGCGACTACGGGGCATAGAAAAACAAAATGACATAGGATTCCTGACAATCATGGAGCACATGCAATATTGCACAGTGGGCTCCTTTTACAAGAATCCCAAACACCCAGTCTGGGTACTCGCTTCAGAAACCCACTTGACAGTGTTGTTCTCCCTTGAGCGACGGCTTGCAGCACCAGAGACAGTTGGCGAGTCAGCAGAGCGGATTTTCCGTTCATTTGATCCAGATGGCAACAACTTTATACCATCAGAGATATTGCAGGATGTACTCTGTGCAGCTGATCTAGTGAGTGAGCCTGAATATGTAGAATTGATGAGGAGAAAATTGGACTCTGAGAATTTGGGCATAATTCTTCTGAGTTCATTCATGGATGAATTCTTTCCTGGTTGTGAACATGGGGCACCCGACACATTCACCCTACACCACTACAATGGTCTGCTGCGCAGCAACCCTGGTGGGCAGGTGGTGTACCGCACGGGTCGTGCCGCCTTGCTGGAGTGCCCCATGCGAGCCGCCAGCACTGACCCGATGCTCACTTGTCTGCAAACCAAATGGCCAAGCATTGATGTGGTATGGGACGATGGCCAGTCGCCATCTCTCAATTAGCAATAGCTCCCAACAGACAGACCTTCAGAACTTATATTGTGACTCGGTGATAAAAGCAAATTATACCTTTAGGATATATCACTGAAAAAATTCCATTACTTTATTGTATTTACTTATATATAAAATTGTATTGCTGGGTATTGTGAAGGCCCCATACAAGGGTTCCCACACTGGTCTCAAGACTATTTTGCATAAATTTGTGATTCCTGACTGACTGACCAATCAATTGAACTATGGGTGGCATTGTGTGGCAGAGCCAGCTTCTGCCCTCCCCTGGAGGGACTATGTTTACCATACAAAGTGGTTAGAATATTTCTAAGCCTATCCAAAAGAGTGATCTGTTAAATTAAGCAATAATTTGTTTACCAAGTTGGTGCGCATTGTGAAATATGATGTTAAGGCTACATTTTCGACTTTATTGGTAAATCTTGTGTTCTGTTGGATAATACTAGTTTTTTCCACAATTTTATGTATCTGTGACACTTCAATAAAGGATTTGTTTTAGGATTGAATGTGCAATGGCAATATAAGCTACACTGCATTAACAAAATTTTTGTTTATTAGTCCACACTGATATTGTGATGAATTTTCATGTATTATAAAGTCACACAATATGTTACAGTCAATAGTTGGCCAAATGCAAATTGTTTTACAATGCAGTTGGCTATTCATAAATATAATTAGCTCTGTGTTTTACTGCATTTAAAATGTTGCAACTGGCTGGCTTATCAAAACTTAGTTTATACTGCTTCCTGATTACATACATTGGCTAATATTTTCAATTTAAAAACAATTGTTATTTAATTTGAGCTGTACTCTATGTACATTATTATTAATAATATTAAATAGGTTTCCTAAATTAACAAGCACTTTGAATTATTTCCTCATTTTGTTAATTGTGTATGTTCCCTTTCTTGAATTTAAGTTTCGCTTCTCTCGTCTTGTGCTCTAAAATTTCACCCAAATGTTTGATTAAAAAGTTGTCATGAAGTAGTTGTACAAATTCATGTAAAATAGCTTTACACTTCACATAGAAAGGGATAATTTTGGTTATTCATAAATGTAACATGCTTTTGAACGTGATTTGAGTTTTATTCTATAGAAACATTGTTGTTACTTAAAATTTATAAAAATATATTATTTTATGCTTTTTCTAACATATTAAGTATTATTTTACGCATTTCAAGCATATTAGGTCTAGTTTGAAACTGAATAAAAACCAGATTGAGGAAAACATTCGATTTTCGACAACTTTTAATAAGATGTAAACCAAATTTGGAATATGCCTAATAATTTGATTCTCTATTACACAAAAAAAAAAAAAAGGATTGTACCAAGCTCTTCCGTTTGTGCTATGACAAATAAGGCCGGGACTAGAGAGAAAGTACCCTAAATGTGATAGCAAGTAATACTGGAAGAAAATTTACTTTAAGCAATAAGTGAAACTGCATTCAAATTTTTTGGTGTATCAAACTGGTGAAATCTAAAGAAGATCAGTATTTTATAATACATGTGAAAAAATCGATAGTATTGATTAATTTTTCTAAAAACGTGGTCTCTTAAGAGAACTAATGATTTCTTTCAACAAAATTTTCTATTCTCAATATTTAGGGTACTTTTCTTTTAATCTGTATACTGACTGAACTATTATTTAGTTCAGTCAAAATGAAACTAGTACAGTAACAGTAAACCTGACGACTGTAATGGATCATGAAGGCATGGAAAATCAAACCCAGCCAACACTCCGAGATTTAAAAAAAATAACTACTATTAGTGGACTTTTTCAATAAAGAACTATACTACCAGAATTGTATAAATTTGAACTTATCAATTTACCGCGCCTATTTGATTTCTATTATGCATCTCTGGTTATAATTTGCGAACATTTCTAACGCTGGTAATGGTTTTTTCCTTATGGCCGGCCGTTATATCTTACTATTCCTATTCATTCACTTGCCGTACCATCGGTTGAAATTTGATATTTACTTGTATGGAACCTATGTCAAATTTTTACCGATAGGATAAATGAACGATTGGTTAGATATAGAAACCGGGCTTTAACAAAACTATTTTTTTAATAGTTTACCGCTTTTTTAAAGGAATTTTTAAATCTAAAGGCCTTAGTTGTACAACAAAGACGAAAGTAAAAAGTGTGAGAGTTTTGACGGGAACTGAAGGGTGTTGTTGCGCTGTGCAATTTTATTATCTCTATCCTCCTAGAGTGCATCCCAAGGCCCGCGGCAAAAAATGGAATTAACTATACAGATGTTAATTAAACGCAGACTAAAATACATCAGAATTGCCTGTATGGATAACGTGACCATTTATAATTTTTGTCAAAGCGGGACATCTGCGGCATTATATAATAAAAAAAAAGTTTTTAGTGTCTTATAAGTATTTTATTATATAAGATAGAATAACACAAAATAATCAGCGCACTAAACACAAAATAGTACACGGAGAAAAATGCAGGCTTAAATTTCACCAATTTTTATTATGCTCTTTACTAAACTTGAAACGCCTCACCCAGAGTAGAAACAGTTATTATGCTCGTTTTGAAAACTATTGTTTCAAGTTTGTTAAGCAGCTAAAAATAAGTGGATTTTGAAATAAATTTATCATTTGGTCTGTTTGCAAAACCGAGACTATGTCGGCCTCGCTGGGGACAGCGGGACTATGGCGGCCTCGCTGGGGACAGCGGGACAGACTGCCTGAAAGCGGGACTGTCCCGCCCAAATCGGGACGTATGGTCACGTTATGTATGGACCAAGATTTCTTTGTCTGCCTTTGTGAGGATTTCACTACTACTCCCTATTAATATTTTTGATTGTTGGTAACCCTGTGCATCAAGTTATCGTGAACGGGGTATTATTTATTTATTTTTATTATATTTATGGCTTGGCAACTAGGTCTTTAAGCCAGATCTTAGGTTATAATATACATTTAGTTTCTTCATTTTCTTAAGCCTATGTGTAGCACAGCTGAACTGTAGGTAATCAGCTAGTGCCATTCAAGGGAGTTCTTGTGACAACTCAAAAGGCCACATTTGACTATACAGTTCACATTTCTCACAAAACACATAATCACTACTCAAAAACTATCAATATCCTACAACTATTGTTCATTTTAGAGTAATTTTACACATTTTTAGAATATAAAACTGCACAGCACAACATCACCTTTCAGTTCCCGCCAAAAACTCTGAACGGGGTATTACACTAGTAAACAAGTTGCCAATAACCCACACCTGACATTCTCTGTTACTGTGACATTGGTCGAATCAGCGCCAGTAGCGTTGGAGCCAAATCGCCAAAAATAGAATAGAATAGTAAAAAGTGTCTTTTGGACCAACTTTTTTCAGCAGTCTCCGAAAATTATAAATGAGGTGTCATTCGATTCGGAATGGCATCTAGATGATTTTTGAAAATAATAAAGTTCCGCTTGCAAAAATTGTAAAAGTTATTAACAATTAACTAAAAAAAAGGGGGTTTAGTTTTTTGCAAATATCTCAAAAAGTAATAAAGATTTTTCAAATTTGAAAAAAGATTCGAAAAGAGGAGGAATTTCCTAAAAAAAATCTCGAATCCCGAAACTGTAAGATCAATATTTATAATTTTCCCAGAGGGATGAAAATACGGCCGAAAACGGGTACTCTGGCTTATGAAAGCCACACCCACATCGGCCCTTTAATGAATAAATATTATTTAAACATACTCAATATGAAAATAAAATATTGAAAAAATTCAGGCACTAACTGAATAGATGAATGAACAATAATCTGCTTTAAAAAAAATTCTATAACATTTTTTCATTTAGTTATTCAATAGTTAATTAATATTATTTTTTTGCTTGAACATGAACATTGCAAGTGTGATAATTTTTATACTATTAATTTACGATTTTTTTCCTTTCTTGGAGCAATTCTTGAAAGGCTTTAGAATAGAACCCCGTTGGAAAAATTAGAAAATGTTTATTTTTAATTTTTTTATTGATAATTTTCGTTGTTACAAAATTAAAAGTTTAAAACATGCAATATAAAAAAATATGACTAAAAATAAAAGCAAATAATTTGAAAAAAAATTAAAAATAGCACCACTTAGCAAGGTTTTATAGGGTTCTGAGTAATATTAGCAAAACGGTAGTCCTATAAAATCATTATCTACCTTTTTGTATGGTACGTCAAAACGAACTAATTATAAAAATATATTTACACGACGAATTGAGAACCTTCTACTTTTTTCAAGTCGGTCAAAAAGATGACGAAATTTATTCGACTACGAAATCCTTCAATGTGCGTGGTCTAACAGGTACTTTTTCTATTTATTACCAATAATATGAATGGCAGTTTGGCAGTTTCTGAAATACGAAATAGTATCCTTTTGAGGTTTATTTTGACAGATAGGGAGTTTTCGTAAATTCAATCTGGAGACCCTGCCTGACTACTATTGTTTGTGAGAGTTTTTGGCGGGAACTGAAAGGAGACGTTGTGCTGTGCAGTTTTATTTTCTAAAAATGTGTACAATTACTCTAAAATGAACAATAGTTGCAGGATATTAATAGTTTTTGAGTAGAAATTATGTGTTTTTGTGAGAAATGTGAACTGTATAGTCAGATGTGATCTTTCGAGTTTTCACAAGAACTCCATTGAATGGCGTCGGTTGTAGCCTGCAATACAACTGCGCTACTATACGAAGACCTATTAATTAACATGTTTCCGACTGAAAGACTTTGATTCTATGGTCATGAATAAATTAAAAAAAAACTATTGTTTGTTTGTCTTTGGTTATTTATTTTCAATTTCATTTAAAATTACAGAGTTTTAAACTCTCGTTAGAGAGTACTAGTGTTCTGTGGTTTTAAAACTATAAATTACTAATCAAGCATGTCCCGAGAAAACACGGAGTTCAAAAAATATGCAACAGAATATGACCCTATAAAAATTGGGTCTATCGATGGTAGGTAAAATATATGGTTTATTTTTTGTGATACACACAGTTCAGATTATTTTCTTATCATTCCTGGATTACTTATTTGTAATCGCTCAAGAGGATGCTTATATTATCCAATTGAGCTTCTCAATATAGATGTCGACTCAACGCTTAATCACTGAAATTATCGAGGGCATCATAACGTACAGGGTATACGCATAAATGCCATTTTTTTTGTTGTTTACTAAAAACTATGCATATTACAAAATTTTGAAAGTCTTACCAGTATGCAAGCGTACCTAAAAAGGTTATTCCAAATTTCAGCCTCATACGATCAACTAGTTTAGATTTATTCACAATTATGTACTTTGTGTAAGACTACACTTGTTTGTACGCCCATTTGTTATGAAACCCTCGATATTATCATAATGCCAGACTAGAAAACTTTAAAAAAGTGCTATAATGATATACAACTTTATATTATATAGGTAAGCTTTTCCCTAGAAGTTTTCTTCTAGTAGAACTGTTTTATAATATGTGTAAGTATTTATATTAAAGTATTTGAAACTAGATTAGATTATAACTTCTTTTGCACTTATAGGAACTGACACAGAACCACATGATCATGCTCTTTTCAAGGCTATTTATGCTGAATATTGTCCTAATAAACTCGTCAAAGGAGATCCAAGAAATACAATCTTCATCGGAAGATTGAATCCCAGGACAACACAGGTATAATGTATGCATTTTTATACAAAGAAAATGTCATATATTACTGTCATTATCAATATAAATTTAATCATTTGGCATTTTTTTCTGATGAACTTATTATTTATAGGACACGGTACAAACAGAATTTGCAAAATATGGCAAAATATTACATTGCCGTCTTGTAAGGGATATTGTTACGGGAAAATCTAAACAATACGCATTTATTGAATTTCAAAATGTAGGTAGCATGGACAGAGCCCTGAGGGAGATGCATAAGGAGTATATAGATGGGTCTGAGATAATTGTAGAGAGGGAAGCTGAGAGATCAATGAGGGGTTGGAAGCCCAGGAGGCTGGGGGGTGGATTTGGAGGCAGGAAAGAATCTGGACAACTTAGGTTTGGCTGCAGAGACAGGCCTTTTAAAAGACCTTTTGCAATTGGCCAAAAGAGTGACCATGATTTTGTTGGGAATAAGTAATTTTCTATTAGTGCCTGGAGTCACTGTTAGATCATACCATAAAGTATTACTAGACTATTTAAAGTGATTGTTCAAAGGATACTGAAAACAAGAAGGCCATGTCTTGTCACAAGAATATACCATGAATGTATGTAAAATATAATGTGCAATGTGTGTTATAAAGAAGTGAAAGGATGGTTCAAATCCTTCACAAGAACAGAGATGTTCCTATCTTTCTTAGAAGCTCTACTTTTAGTAATATTTGTGACATTTTTAGTATTTTTAATTTTGCATATCATAGCATGTTCAAAAATACATATATCTAATGATATAACACCAATATTAGTTACAACAGAAATTTATTCAACAACTGAAGATGACCCAACTGAAAACATTATTTCTCCAACTGCCCACAAAATAATCAACAAATCTTCTTGGAGACCAACAAAAACTGCACAAACAAAGCCCAGAACTCCTGCAACTGTTGAAACAGGTGTTAATTGTACATGGAAAGTTTCACAAAAAACTGAAGCAAATATTCATTATTTTTATCCAGTTACTAAACTAAAATCAGCCAAAACTACAAGAGATTTTATTTACAATAATAGAACTGAAGCTGATATTGGTAAAGACATGAAAATTGGTCTTACTACAGACATAACAGTAGAAAACAAAGCTACATTAGAGTCTTTAGAAGATGACATAGATTTTACTTCTGAAACAACTTCAGATGATGATAGAGATATATTATCAGATATTTCAGAGGGCGAAGATGCCACAGAAGCAGATAATCAGCATATATTGGCCTTAGTAAAGTTAAAACCACCGAAAGGTATAACTTTTGGTTGTATCCTGACTGTGGTTCATGAATACTGGGTACTGACAGCTGCTAGCTGTCTAGAAGCAATTGAAGAAATTGACAGCTTGGATAATTTCATCATGATGGAAGGTTATGGGAGTAATTACAGCAAGAATCATGCAGTTGCAGATGTGCTAATACATTCGTTGTATCAAGGAACCAATAGGAGTTATGATTTGGTTTTACTGAAAAGTGAAGACAGTCTGGTAGAAGGGGAATTAAATGTTGTGCATCTACCAGAACTCTTAGATTACTTTTTAACTACTATAGGGGAGAGGTTTACTTTGCTTGGATATGGTTCATTTAGGTATGTCCTCATTTTAATATTTGTTTATTACTGTATTGTTGAATCTCAAGGTCTTAAACGTCTGAAAACAACTTAGGTTACCTAATCATCCTCACTAAAGGACCTGAATACTAGACTATTGCTCAGATCTTGGGTGCCATAATTGTTACTTAACCATTGTGACTTTTGTTTTAATTTTCAATGCAAGAGTTAGGTTTTTATCATAGCTTCACAGTATTGTGATCAAGATTACTGAAAATTGTAATCTATGCATAAATGTGCAATACTATGTTAATCAATTAAGTTGAAGATTGTATTGAAAATGTTGGGCGCAAAAACAATAATTCCATACACTTATATTGTATTAAACTACTGATAACTATTTTAAAAACCTAACTTAATTGTAGAAATCCTTTAGATGATTAATATGCTTGTAATTTTATGGGGTTTCACCAAGTTAATTTTTAGTATCAAATTCAGAAGAAGCTTCCACATATTCCAGGACAGAGTATTTCTAAATTGCCTGTGTAATAAATATACCAAATTTAATTAAGTTGATCATATTGGAAGTTGAATAAATAAACTCATTTTCTTATTTACTTACTAGTGTGGGTAATGAAGATAATAATTATTATGGATTTAATACCGAAAGGTTAGGCTGGCGTTACCAGTGAGTTTTGCTCACAAGATGCAACTGTGGTAGGATAAGTCCAACCTAAAAGGAACTTGGTTAATTGTTTATAGGACAATAGACAATGGTCCTTTGGGTAACAGTCTTCGTCAAGCATACATCCACAACCTCCCAGTAAGGCAGTGTCCAGTTCCTTCCGAGACGTGGGACTTTCGAACGCTGAGGCCAGGCGAGCCCGTGGAGCACGCGCCATGCGGCACGGCGCCCATTTGCGCGGGAGTCCTGTTCAGCAGGGGAACACCCTGCAACTATTGCGCGGGGACTCCCCTGATGTATGGGTCCGTGTTGTACGGCATCATGAGTGATAACCAGCAATGTGGGGTGTCGTGCGAGCCACAGATTTACGTAAATATCGCTGTTGTTAAAGAATGGCTGTATTCTGTTGTGGATAATAAATGAATGCTTTAAAGATATTTATTTTTATTTAAAGTCCAATATAACTTTCTAATTTTGTATTGTCACAACTCAGGTCCTAAGAAAAAAACAAAACCCACCTGCATATCTGAAACAAAACACATTTTATTATCTGTCGGCATTTGAACTAATAACATTGAAACTAATTGTAATACCTTTTAGTATCGTCTTCTTTTTGATAAATTATTGTTACAAATAGCCTATTGTCAACTGTAATCGCTCATTAGCATCATTAGCCTGGTGTTGCGGGTTAAGTCCACTACGATACGGGCGCATTGCATCTGTGCGGTATAAAACGATGGCCTGATTGAGGGAGGCGGCAATCGAGCGAGAACCACGATCAAGGCGAGACGTGTGTATATTCGGTAATCTATTAGTGACGGACTTTGAGAGTTTTATTCAATTACGACCTTCTGCATTACGTTTGGATTTGTTGTGTTCGGTTATATTTGTACCTGTGTTATACATTTTTGTATAGTTCTAATAAACTCTATAATAATTCCAACGGAATTTTAATTCGAGTCCCGCTAAATACGTAACAGTACTTAAATCGAAGTCTTTAGTAACTTGCTCAAGTAATCGTAATATATCATAAAAAATAAGGCTACTTTAATCGGGATCAGAATATTAGGAGGTAACTAAAAGCACAAGCCGCTGTCAGGCCGCCAGAAGTCGTAGATCGCCATGGAACGCTGTTCAATGGGTCTATACTCTATATGGTGAAAACAAAAATAGTTCAAAATAGACCAAACAATGCCTTTAACAGAGGTCTATTAAAGCCACAGAAGTGACACCTTTATGGGTTTTATTTATGCTTACCCACATTGTTAAAATAATACACACATAAAATAAAATTTATTTAGTTTTATAAGTTTATTACTCACACGTGTGAAATCAAACTCCAAATATTTTCTAAACACGTCGTTTATTCAAATACTGTACAGGCTGTAAGACAATATAATACAATAACAACAACGCGCAATGCGGCTTCATTTCGATGCGAAGCCCACTTATGGCCGCCTTAGAAATAGAAATAAAACTATTTTGTTGCTTAATATGACCATATTATTCAATAAGCACTCCTTTAATAACTTTAGTCTTTATAAAATAAAAGATGGCTGCCAAAGTGGGTGCGCAAGCGCATTTCCTAACACTTACAGTTAAAAAACCAGACATAATTTAATGCGAATTTATCGGATAATATTAATTTAATATAACTATAAACATAACCACGTCACGCTGCTTCTGGTGAAAATACAATGAAGCCTCGATAATCCATAAAACTATCTGCAAAGAGATATAAAATAATACTTTAATTCTAAATGAAATAGGTAAAATCAATAAAAATGAACAAAACCACATATTCATTTTCAATTAAGATTACGAAAAGGACTTCATTGTGTAAAAATGATACAAATAAATAATGTACATTGATCGATTGATCATCGCTTCTTATATGATTAAACATCATGACCAAAGCAGCGTTACGTGTAAAGGCCTAGTTCAATATTAACTGCGAAATATAAAGTTTATGTACTTCAACCTCAGACGAATCACATAATTAGACGGAGCCCCCGAGCTCTCAGAGTGAAGCCAGCTAAAGGAAGCCGATCACGCCGCATTGCGTTACAACAAAGTAATATATAATCAAATTATGACGGATACAGATGAACAGTTTCCAGTGAATACATTACTACTATTACCCACACAGATGCGAATCACGTGTAGTTTACACACAAAGAGTGTAAAAAATGCTTCGCCTCATTTGAGGATTGTTCAAGTAGGCTCCGTATATATTTACATTCGTTTGAGATTTCATGATTACATAAATTTAAACAATATTCAACAGTTTAATGTTGATGTCGGCCGTATCGGCAAGCCACGCTCTCAAGCTACTATCGCAAAGGAATGACTTAGATAGAGCTCCTAATAAATAATCAATCTTCTATTGAAAAACATATTTGAACTGAAATCCACTTTACAGATTATATGGAGGTTATAGAAGTTGTTTCGATACTAGATGTCGTTGAAGAGCTTGTCGGTTTTGTCCCTAGAATTATGAATCCACTGATCTTCCAAGTTTTTACACTGCTTGGTACATAATAAATAATTGAGGACCGTCAGAATAAAAACCGATAAATAATATTTTTAATTTTTTTAATCAATGGTGATATTTGATATTGATAATATATTTCTACATTTCTATAACCGTCATTAACGAAACCTACCAAAAAAAAAACTGATACATCCGCATCAAAAACCTTCCCGTGACACACTAATTTAACCATAAACCGATAAATATCGTAAATAATAATTACCGATTAATAATATTATTATAATTCAATCATATCAAATGATATGGTAATCGGAATAAACATGTAGTACAATAGTACTTTGCAGTTTTCACACGTCTCTTTTGCCTTGAACTCTCTATCATATATTTTGACATGATTAACACAGACTTCGTTGAATAATGACACATTCAGTCAGTTAGTTCGGTTAAAAACCGGTAAATTAATCAATGCTTATTTTTTCATTTATGTTTAGTTTCGTATTCAAAATGTGTTACCGCAACCAATAAAAAGTCAGATAATTAAACAGCATTAAACTCACTATTTCTCAAAAAAAAAAACTTTAATAATATCGGTTTTTTTTCAACGCACCCCAAGTAGTGGTTAAAGTCGTACTAAGATAATTGATTTTATTTAAGACCCGTTTCTAGAACAATCCTTATGCGAAAATGATCGCTTATAATTATATTGTTGAGCATACAATTTTGTAGTGGAATTCAGACGGTATTATTACAGCGTCATTTTTGCGCAGTCATTTTTGTTCTAGAATAAGAGTCTAAATACACTATCTTGTTCAATTATGTACATGCGTGTATCAAATCATAAACACACACATTGGTATATAGCACCTTTGATGTGAGCACACTATCATTTTTTATATTTTGTAAAATTATTATACCATCTAAAACGGGTAAGACTTTTGAGGAGACATATTATAATAGTAGGTATAAGCTAATATATTATTAATATACATTGGAATAGATACATATAAACATAAATATCATATGTTCGTGTCTGAGTCACACATAGAGATTTCTTCTTATGTCCCTGCTCTGAGATGTTAGTGTTTTTAGTGACCATTTCACACAGATGTAGCTGTGTGTTATTTAAACTTATTTCAGGGCGTTCCATTAGTAGCTCACAACGGCCAAAATGCATCGTTAGTCCTTCCACAAGGCGACCGCGGTCGTTGTGGTCGTGGTGAAAACGTCACAAATTACGTCAAAATTTTCGATCACACAGCGCTCACAACGACCCATGTCAAGAGGTGGGTCGAATAGCCGTTCCGCTTGGGTTTACGATTGGAACGCCGGCAAACAAGTGGAACGCGAAAAATCACGGTCGTGATCTTGGTCGCTGCGAGTCCCTAATGGAACATAACCTTTGTGATGCGACATGACGTTAACGTTGACAAATAACGCATGTATATACAACACTAGTGTAGCTATTCTTTAACAGAGTTTATTTAACGCTATGAACAAGACTCATTTGTCCCCAGTCACAACACTAACATTATCCTAAATATTGCAGTAACAAAAATACAATAGGGGCCGAGTCGTAGGCCGAGGCCCATCTATTATTGTTGGAAATTTGCATATATTCTTTGTACGTTTCGGGAATCGTTTGGACCTCAATTATTGCACAACGCCATCTATTGGCTTGTATGTGTTCCACTACAGCAGTGCTTTTCAATCTTTTTGAATACGCGACCCCTTTACAGGTTGGAAAAAATTTGGCGACCCCCTTGGGCCATAGACGGACAAAAACTTAGTATTTTACATGACTATATTTTGTTATCTATATTCATTATTAGGGCCTCTACAAAAAGCTGCTGAGCTTAGAAAGTACCTAAAGTATGAGGTATAAACTTAAACTGGCTTTTCGCTTTAGCCGGCGACCCCCCGAGCAAGGCCCTGCGACCCCCCTAGGGGTCGCGACCCACAGATTGAAAAACACTGCACTACAGGTATATTCCCTTACATCCTTCTTTATATCACCATTACTCTGCAGCAGGGAACCAAAATTACCTGATTTCGGTTCTATCAACTCACGTGGTATTTAAAAGTCGACAAGAGTTACGTATTTTACTAGAATATTGTCATTCTTAACAATCTACTTCTGTGGTAATAATTTACTTAGTAGACCTTACATACATAGATATAGTATATGAACTCCTACCATACAACGTCAACCAGCTGTCGATGAATACCAGGTTTGTTACAAGTTGGGCCACCTGTACACCTATAGACAAAGCACATTTACTACCCGCCGCGGCGGTTGAGCTAATTACATCGAAACTGTTTCATGACTATCTTCTTTTGTTTACTTTGTGTTTAAAATTTGCAATTAGACAATAGCCTATTGTTGTTGGAGTTGTTTCCTCGTCGCAGGTGTGCAGATTACGTTTTCTCAGAACCCTCAGTCCACGCGTTGTATTGTATAGTTAGTATAAAACAATGTCCGAACGGAGGGGTGGGGCAGTCAAGCGAGGATTACGATACGAGCAAGACGTAGGTTCGATGAGCGATATAGTGACGGATTTTGCGCGTGTTATTAAATCGTGCAGTTTGTACTGGCTGGTATTCAGTTATATTTGTACCTGTTTTATACGTGTTTGTATAGTTCTAATAAATTCTATAGTAATTCCAGCGGCATTTTAATTCGAGTCCTGTGTAGCTCGTAACAATATATTTGACTATCCGTCTTTCTATTTCATGTCAGATTTAAATCGGGTTGTAAGAAAATTATTGAATGGATACAAAACCCGCCAAAAGGCAACTACAACATCCTACAAATGACATCAGCAACAAACTACGACATGAAGGAAGCACGAGTACTCAAAACTATTCACCATAGGAACATTTAGTCATTTTGTAAATCATCGATCATTGCTACAATTGATAAGATTCCTACTTATAATCGACATTATAAAATAATAGAACAAAGGATGGATTAAAATTGCATAATAATTCATAAAAAAATATTAGTATTTCTAAAACAATGTTTCCTAAATATATTGCAGAGATTTTATAATTACTAAACAAACTAGTTGGCCATTTATTCTCAGTAAAATATATAAATTATTGAATGACTTACAAAAAAGAAATTATCATATATTTAAACCTCAATATGTGACAACACTACATTTAAGTGAACAGTAGATGGTCAGTTTACTGTAAGTTCATCAGTTCATTCCGTCAATCTTATTTGAGTAGCATATTTATTTAAACAGTATTAAATGTGTATCTATGTAAAACTAAGTTCTTCAATCGCAATATACTTCGAACAAAACTCTGCAATATACATAGATATCAATGGTTGTAAAAGCTACGGAAATATTCATAATAATAATAATTAACATGTATAAGTTAGATTTTTTTTAAACAATCATTTACTATGGCATAATTTATGTTTAAATATAATTAAAGAAAACAATAAATATGCATTGTTTCATCCGCCGCCAGACATACCTACATTAGACTGAGCTATTCTGTGTCAGACAATTCAAAAACCGAGATTTACGATGGTAACAGCAATCATAAAAAAAACCACCAGGTCTAATAATCACTGCGTAAAAATGTAACTTATGCCTTGGGCTCTTTATGAATTATATATTTTTTTATTGGACAGTTACAATTTATTTTAGTTTCGTTTAGAAAACCGCTACATTTACAACCAATATTTTTATTATTAAAAACCTATTTTTATACCAAGGGGCCGATTTTTCAATCATCAGATAATAAGGCAAATCAAAAGTGAAACCATTCAACTGTTTCATGCAACGGACATTTTTAATTTTTCCATCTTATACTTTATTCAAAGAATAGCTTTTAGCTGGTGATTGAAAAATCGGCGGTTACTCTACATCAAAATTCATTAGAAGTATCGCTTCTAGTACCCTCTATAAATGTCAGATTTAGGTGTTTCTTCAGAGTTACATTTTTTATTGAGTGATTATCTTTCTCAATATTCTTATGTCATGAAATTACTGAACACAGTGTATTGAAGTCAATTGCAACTATCATGTTTCATCAGCTAAACGCATATTACACGATCAAATCATGATCGAGCAAAAAATTAATTGTATTACATTTATAAAGAAATCCTAGTAATAGTATCTAATGTATTCCGTTATAAAAATACATGACTATTAATAGAGGCTAGATGTTGGCAATTTATATTTATATAATAAGCCTGTTACATTTTAATATTAACTTGAAAGGATATAAAAGTGGTGTTTTGCGTATATTAATAAAAAACTTTAACCCAATTGTCATTAATACAAAAAGGAAGACTGTTCAAGGAGTTACATGTGCATCTTTAAGTAAATCAACAGAATCAGTATGAGATGGGTTTCAATGTGTTTTGAGTATGCATGCATTTTTATTTCTTTCATGTTTAATTTTTTTAAATCGACTTTAGTAAGTTCAGGACGTTTCCAATCTCGTAAATTTAAATAAAAATTCATGGATTGAATAAATTCATCAAGTTTTTAGTCAATCACTTGATTTATACTGTTTTTATTTTGTGTCAATTAATCCAAGTCCATTTTCAGTGAAAATAAACTTTGATCATAATTATCACAATTTTGACTTTATTTAAATTAATTAATTAAAAAACGTGGATCCCCGAGCTCAGCAATGGGACAATTATGGGTGGTTCTGTAAAATTATTTTTTATAAGAGAGCATTCATATTAAAATTGTCTCGTACTTAATATCCAATCATTATTATCTAAATCATTAAGAATAAATCTCTTTATATAACGCAACACTCGGCCGTGAGAGGCAACACAACATCTATGCACTGTCCAGAGCCTGTACTGATTGTATAATATTTTAAACCATCAATATTTAATCATTTAGCTTATTGAGTCTATATAGTCACTTTAAATTAAAATAGTTAATTTCCAAACAATCTCTTTTTATAATAATACTGTATGGAACAAAGATCACATTGATCCAGAATTTGTATATAGTATATTTAAAACAAAAATACACATATGGGTTTTGTAATATTTCAATTTTAATGTTTACGTAAACAAGAATGTCTTTGTCTATGAATACCACTCATAATATGAACTTTTCAGAAGTTTTATAGCAGTCGGAGCAAATTTTGAAATTCTGTATAAATACTAGAAACATTAATTATCATTTAACTGGTAGACCTTTGTATGAGAAAAAATCAGGTAATAAACTTTTGTACCGGCGCTAATATATTATACAGTACACGCCATTCGTCATCGGCTCGGCAGCCCGATGCGCTCTATACTTGGAAGATTTAATTATAATAACATGTACAAGTTATGAAGGGTAAAAACAAAGAGTGCCATGTTTGTTTGTATAAGCAACCGAGATAGGAATACGAGAAGTAGGAGTGTAATTAAAATGGCACCTAGAGTGTGGCTAATGAAAGAGTACGGCAGATCTATAAGAAATATTAGTATGGCAATTTCAACTTACCATACAGTAACAATATTATTTTTCTTTGAATTCAGCGTTTTAATTCTGTTGTTTTTTCTATAATTTGGAATTCCTAATGGTTTTATTCATGTTTTGAGCACGAAAATGCTAAAACATAATTACACAAAAATGTCAATAATAACGACGTTTTGTTAAAATGACATTTACATTTCGCATTTATATTGCCATGTATAAAGTTTGTGTACACTTGGAGTGTCTACTTTTGTTAGCCACACTCTATATTGTCTATGGCTATATTCCGGTGTTGATCTTAAAGCCGATTTACATTGATCAAGCTATTGATTTCAAATTCGAAGGAAGCACAGAAAACGATGGAAGTCAGCACAGCGCTACCAAGCCAGTAGCGGGATCAATTTAAATCAGCCTATACTTTCTGAATAATGTGTGTAATACGTAATGCTACAACTAAACACTGCGTTTTATTTATAACATAGTAACACGAGTTCATAGTATATGAAAAAACAAACACTTTTCATTTCCACCCTACACAGTATAAATTATCACATCGTACAGAATGATAGGGATCTTTAAAAAAAACCTTATATTATATAGCGGTAACCGATGCTCGTTGGTCGCGTGTGACGTGCGCACGCGCGGACGACGGCTCCCTTGCTAATGGACCCTCGACGCTGACATCTCACGCCGTTGGCTACCTTTTGTATCCAAAATTATTATAATATTATGTAGTAAGCAAATTGAGCGGTGTAATGTCAAAAACTTTATTTATATAGCAGCTCGCTCCATCCTCTTATACAATTGTCTGTATAACGTTTTAATTTTGCCAAAAATGTAAGGAATTATGGTAATATGTTGCATGTATGTCTCGTCATTATTGTAATAACTAGTGGTCGCCCAGTGGTCGAAACTCGACCATAATCAATTTAAATTATAAGTTTGAACATTATTAATGTTCTGTTGTCAAAGACTTCTAAAATCACAGATTTCGCCAAGGCTGTTAATTTGACTTGAACAATAAACAAATGAGTATATATACGTGTGTATCAAATACATGGTAGTGTATGTAATGTTTTTTTTTATGAAGTCATCATTTTCGCTCACGGGGTGCTCACAACGACCCGTATCCATAGGTGGGTTAAATAACCGTTCCACTTGAGTTTACGATTGTGACGCCAACAAATAAGTGGAACGGAAAAAACAGCGGTTGTGAACGTTCTCGTTGTGAGTTCGTAACGGAAAGTAGCCTATGAGATACGACGCATACGAGTAGAGACGGCATAATAGATAAATAAAATAAATGAACGAACGAATGAATTGAATTATTAAAATGAACTATTGAATTGAAGTATGATTCACTAGTAGAGTATAATTAGAAGATAAAGTAATAATACCGTATTATGACTTAGATATAATAATTGTAGTGATGAGAATTGTGTTTGCAGATGAATTATTGATACTTAAAATATCTCCAAAGTTTCTCACAACAAAATATTTCCCCCCGAATGTCCCCCCAAAGTATCTTTACCCCCGAATCTCCGCCCCGACGTCAAAAAAAATCCCCGAATTTGCAGGGAATCCCCCCCATCTGGTAACAGTGTTTTTGAACGTTGGTGTTTTTGCGCCAATAGAATAATGGCGGGAACGTTATGCGCGCGCGAGCTGTCATATAACGGCGCGCTATTCTGAAGGCATAGATTAATATCAGTTTCGCGCTTATGATGTTGGGCACTAATGTCGCCACAAAACTTTCAAATTTACATTAGAGTAAAGCTCTGTATTAAGTTGTAGTATAAAATAGTAAAAAACCCGTTTAAACAAGAAGAGACACTGGACAATAATTCACATAAATAAAAAATTCTGATCAAAAGTAGACATGTACATTTGTAAAATACAGCTCGTCTCGAAAAACTAAATAAAACGTTTTTTTCTTCTTGTCAGATACTCATTTGTCAATAAATAATTTCCTTCTCAATGTCTACACAAGGAAATTATCATTAACCCATTGTCAAAATCTTATAGTACAGTGTGTATGTGTGTGTGTGTGTGTGTGTGTGTGTGTATATATATATATATATATATATATGTGTGGGTGGGTGTATGTGTGTGTGTGTGCGTGAACTATTGCTCACCTGTTGTCGTGGGGGTGCAGCACCACCCTCTGGTAGTCCCTGCGCGCCATCTGCTGGCGCTGCCGCGAGCCCAGCTCCGCCTGCCCGTCGCGGGTTATGAACAGCTGCAGACCGGACGCTGCAACACGCGGCAACACGTTATTACTAAAACGTCACACCAAAACGCCAAACACTGGCAAAACAACATTCTTACTCTCGGCGGAGTCCTCGGC
The DNA here is from genome assembly GCA_949752895.1 of Dendrolimus pini. Lineage (NCBI taxonomy): Eukaryota > Metazoa > Arthropoda > Insecta > Lepidoptera > Lasiocampidae > Dendrolimus > Dendrolimus pini. The sequence goes on along the minus strand of OX457129.1, from coordinate 24,287,837 downwards.
GGCGTGCTTGAGGTCGGTGGCGGCCAAGAGCTCGTCGATGAGCGAGTCGGGGTTCACGCGCGTGTTCTCCACGCGGCACGACACGGGATGCTGGAATGAAAAATGCACTCAGTGCCTGTCGTTTGTTTACCAAAACACTGACTGAGTAATGACCGCTAAGCCTAAGTCACGTTACGTTGAATTGCGGTAATCCGACTGTTGGTATTATGAATTTCATACCCTAGCCTGTTTCAATCATAGAAAACATGTCACTTTAATTGTCTACGGTGGCGTTGCTTTCGCCCCGTCCCTTCCCCGCTGTATGTGTTTTATAGCTATAATATACAAACTCGGCATATTTAGAATTTTATAATATTATAGACACGGACGAAGATAATGTCAATATTCTCTCGTGTATTCATTCACCTGTCCATCGTCAATGGAGGGGGGCGGCGGGGGGACGGAGACTAGTGCCGCCCTCTTGCGCCTCTCGAGCGCGGCCCTCGCGCGCTCCAGGGAGCCGCCCTCGGACGCCGACGCGGTCAACGAGCCCGACGACGGATTCCTATAATAATTCATACAAAATTATCATAATAATGTTGGTATTAAAAAGAAAGGAATCAATTTTGAAAATATCACTATGTTAAATTAGTAGGTCGAATACAGCCAGTACTGGCGTAAGTGGATACAAAAATATATGCATTGATTTTGCAATTTTTTAAATGCTCGTGTAAAAAGATTGCTCAGGCAGGCTATTGTAAGTATTACGAATTTCCTTTCATACATATGAAAAGAAACAAACATACTGCGCCGATATCAAAAAAATCAATCTACAGGGTTATTAGTATGTACTATTTGCGTCTTCTAGGAACACCATGTTTATTACATGTTTAGACCAAACGAAACTTTATTTTTATTACATTTAAGTTGAAAGATAAAAAGCACATTACAATTAGCATGTTTCATAAATTACATATAAATAACACACATAACACGTTCATGCACAAACATCCCAAATAGCCCCATGCATATATTGATCCAACAGAAGCATATTTTAATATTACAGTAGCAAGTATTGAAATACAGAATAGAATCATGCATACACTCATATAAGATACAACATACATAATATCATTATATATAATACGGCAAAATATAGAAGTTTTGTTTATAGATTTACATAATTATTATTATCAATGATTGAATTTTTATCACGTGTTGTGCAATAGGCGCAAATTTTAAATGCGTTCCTGAAGTTCGCACACGTCATTGCGCAGAACACAGTTATAAGATTCAAAGACGGAGCTGAGAGAAAGAGTGTTGCGCTCTCACTCGTCCACTATGTGGAATGCATATTTTTCTTGACGTATTTTTTTACTTTTTTTATTGCAGGAGTTCAGCAGACAGGCAGACGGCGGTTACCATCGCCTATGGACATTTGCAACACCAAAGGTGCTACAATTGCGCTGCTGCTCTCTTAAGGGAGACTGGAACCTGGTCAATAATGCCGGAACACAACTCAAGGTTGTTATGGCGACATACTTTAGACCAGGGGTGGTAGCCATCCAGTCGGGAAAATGCCCTACCACCTGGCTGAGGGATGTTTTGTCGCGTCTTACGACAGGCCGCCCGGCCGCAGGAAATTGTATTCTTTCTCCGTTCCCGCACGGATGCTAAATACATAAATGCTACTTATGAGATAATTTTTGGAAATAATTCTTTATTCTGCCGTTAACAATTCAAAACAACATTACGATCACTATACAACAACTTAATCTGGTATGTCATACTTTCCGATTATTCACACATTATTATACAGTAAATATATTTATACGAACATATTCATTACTACAATTATTCAGTACATTTAATTTCGACACGAAACGACATCTATATAAGAAAAATCTAAACAATCACTTCTCGCGCGTTTTTGAACAACTTGAAGTTTCAAATTATAAACATCCATTTTATAAAATCCTCAAATAGTATAACTCCTTAAACTATAGCTTGATAAGAATGTCAGCTGTCATTAAGCTCGTGCCCATCAATTTTCGTATTTATTAAGAAATGGTACTAAAAATTAAAAAATGGTACTAAATGGTGATGCTATGATCTTACGAATGAAATGAGTTGGTAAGTGAGTGAGTTGTGAGTAAAGATTAGAAAAATCTGAATTTTAAATTTGTTATTATTGAATCACTTTCTTTTGCTGATCACTGCAAGAAGGTTATCAAATAAGACGCGCAAAACTACCATAAAATAACGGAAACGCACCGTCGTGTAAGATGGTAAAACAGTGTAGTTGACGGTAAATGTATAGCTTTCTAATACAGGAATTTTAAGTAGTGGGGTGGTGAAGTGGGGAGGGGGGGAGGCACACTTGCCTTTACAACAACCCCTAAGGTCCGGCGATCGCGATTTTTTTTTAAATAAACATAACCTCACTTATTTTCACTGATTTTTTCGCTAATATTGCACTTCTATCATAGGTCCAAAGCTGAAAACTTCTTTCAAAGTAAAAAAAAAACCAGTAATCAACATAAAAAGAGCCAAAATAACCAAAAACCAGCTTAATTGGATAAAAATGAAGAAAAAACACAATAGAGCACCTTCATATACACTACAAGAGTAACCATTCAATATGGCGACCAATAAAGACGATGTTTTTTTTACGTAATCGCATTAATTTATTTTTAACCTATAATAAAAAAAAAATGATCAGCAAAATATTTAAAAATTTATATCATTAATATATTGATTCATTGGCATATTAAAAACCACCTTGCTAGTCGTCCACTAAATTGATAAATAAAACAAATGTTTCATGCGAGACTTTCAAGGCGTCGTAACTGTTTGTGTCTATAAAAAAATAGTAAATGGTTACAGTCGGTTCTGGCACTCGCCGGCCGCTGCCGCGGCACGCTCACTACGCTTGCTCGGCTCTATTATCATATAAAGGATCTCTTTAAATAAAATATGGTTTCTATATATATTAATTAACTTTATAAATATATTTTATTGCGGCAATTAATTCTAAAAAGTCGTCTTTTTAATGCTTTAATCATGCGTCACTTTTTAATCAATTGCTTATATGTATAGCATGTAATTAGTAATTATGCGTCAATTAAATTTGAAATTAGATTAGATAGATTAGAATTTGAATGGTTAGTCTTGTAGTGTATATGAATGTGCTCTATTGTGTTTTTTCTTCATTTTTATCCAATTAAGCTGGTTTTTGGTTATTTTGGCTCTTTTTATGTTGATTACTGGCTTTTTTTAACTTTGAAAGAAGTTTTCAGCTTTGGACCTATGATAGAAGTGCAATATTAGCGAAAAAATCAGTGAAAATAAGTGAGGTTAAGTTTATTAAAAAAAAAAAAATCGCGATCGCCGGACCTTAGCGGTTGTTGTAAAGGCAAGTGTGCCTCCCCCCTCCCCACTTCACCACCCTAATACTTAAAATTCCTGTATTAGATTGTTAAGTCGCAGCCTAGTTGACTTCACTGTTTTCTATCCTATATTGTTCTGTGCATTCTCAAGTAAGGTGCGCCAAATTACCATAGAAGAACGGAAACGCACCGTTGTGTAAGATGGCGAAACAGTGCAGTTGACTTCACTGTTTTTTAACCTCTATAGTGTTCTGTGCATTCTCAAGTAAGGTGCGCCAAATTACCATAGAAGAACGGAAACGCACCGTTGTGTAAGATGGCGAAACAGTGCAGTTGACTTCACTGTTTTTTAACCTCTATAGTGTTCTGTGCATTCTCAAGTAAGGTGCGCCAAATTACCATAGAAGAACGGAAACGCACCGTTGTGTAAGATGGCGAAACAGTGCAGTTGACTTCACTGTTTTTTAACCTCTACAGTGTGTTCTATGAATTCTCAAGTTACTTGTCAATACGCAGTAGGTATTCATAGCGTAATATGCAAAACTTCAAGTTGCTTGTCAAAAACGCGCGGAGCGCGTCACTGTATTCACTTGGTGACTGTTAGCGCGGAGCTGGGCCTCCGCGGCAGGGAGCCCGCCGCGCCCGTCGTTGCCGCGCCGGCCCCGCCCGCCTCCCGCAGCGCGCCGCACGCGCCGCACTCCCACTGACCGTCGCCGGCGCGTCTGGACACGACTCGCACTTAGCCGTTGCGGATATTCTCACAAGCACATACAGCGACCAGATCGTAGCACCCCCAAAACTTCATATCTTTGTATTGTTGATGCGAGACGATTAACACACCAGTTAGCGATCCGACAGTCTACACAACACTTTACGTATATTACGAATCGTGACTAGATTGCTAACAATGAATTAAAAAAGTACTAATTATCGAATTGTACTAGAAAGGAGCACGCACTCACTTAGATGACTGAATAAGCACAATACTAGAGCATATAAGATGAATATGACAATGAAGATTACCATTGAGATTTATGACAGCATAAAGGTGAAGAATTAAGGATTGGATATGGGTAATAATGAAGTTATTTAGTCATACACCTGATAAATGTCATTAGAAATAGTTATCAAAAATCTTAAAAAATATTACAAACAGAAAAAACCAGAAGAACATAGCATAGGTACCCCCGAGGCACAGAAGACCAGCAACCCGATTAGTATGCGACAGACATTACTGGGCTCATGATTCGGAACATTTAGGAGGACTTGAACTGTGGGAGACAGACAGGGACGGGACAAGCAAGCCACACGGGGGGGCACTCACCTTATGTAGTCGGTGTAGCTGTGCCGGAGGGAGGGCACCGCATCAGCCCGTCTCTTCTCATAGCCATCCTCTATACCTTCACTCTTCGGAGTGGACGTGAGGACTTTGTCTTCGTTCAGGGCATGATTCGAGAGGCTCCTGAATTTGTGCCTGATATCCACCTTCTCGGATCCAGAATCCACTTCAGGATCCGACGGTATGCAGTAGAACTCGTCCTCTATACACCCCGAGAGTCTGTGCGCGTTCAACAGAGAATTCTTCCTATGTGCCAACGGTGTCAAAAACGGGAAGTTGTTGAATAGCTCTTCGTTCTTTCTGTTCTTCTCCAGCAGCGCTGGGATAGTGTTCAGAGACTTCTGTTTGAAGATCTGGAAGTTCGTCAACGGCTCCACGGCCGAGCTGATAACGTTGGCCGCTTCTTTCTTCTTCTTCTTCTTATCGAAGTAAGTCGGCATGGCGAATGAATTTTCATATCCGTTCTCTGCCATCGTCGTGTCCGGGGTCTTGTACTCCTCGATGGACGGCGATTGGATCGCGTGGCGGGGTATCACGTCAGGGGGGCCCGTCAGGGTTGTGTTCGGAGTCAGGTAGACGTCCGAGGTCTCGCTGACGATAGTCTTTTCTAGGAGCAGTTTCGCTAACGCCCGCCCCGTGTGCTTTTGGGATGGGACGTAAAGTGTGGTCGTGGTCGTCGTGGTTCGCTCTAAGCGTACACTGGATTAGGGACAGTGGTGGGAAGGTGGTGATAAAAAAAAACATAAAAATTAAATTAATAAAGCATATACATAAGGTTCGCGGGTAAAATAAAGTTAGTTACGTGCATAACACAAAAATTAAATTAAAAAAAAGCGATTAACTGTACATAGCTCGGATTTTGTGTGGTGGAGTGTAGTCTTGCATGCTAAGATGCATTATGATTATTATATTTATACATAGTAAATTTGTGAAATTACAAACAGACAACATACCACTGTTGGATATTATTAATCTAAATTGTAGAAATTATCCGAAAAGCTGTGTTGATCCTTATATGCAACTTGATTAGAATCAATTTCAGTATACAATTTTTTAATTGCGGGAGTTCAGCAGGCAGGCAGACGGTTCACTTGATGGAAAGCGGTTACCATCGCCTATGGACATATGCAGCACCAAAGGTGCTACAAATGCGCTGCTGCTCTCTTAAGGGAGACTGGAACCTGGTCACTAATGCCGGAACACAACTCAAGGTTGTTATGGCGGCATACTCTAGACCAGGGGTGACAGCTATCCAATCGGACATTTGCCCTACCACTTGGCAAATACAACAAACAGTTCATAATAAGAACCATTTCAGAAGCTATAATTTCATTAGATTTATATGAAAGTATTCTAAACCATATTTCATATTGTTTATTTTTGTTTGTACCACACAGCACAGGATATCGCAATGCCCTTAAGGACCAGTGGAGCGAATTTGCATGCTATCACTGTAGTTTGTACTCAGCTGATAACAATTTAGTTTTTAATTGATGCAGAAAGTCCTAAACTAAAAGTCATTAATATTGGCCCAAAGTAAACAAGCGAAACTATAATTACTCTTTAGTAACCACTTATTCAACCCTAATATTATTATCACAGTGCAGGTAAATAAGTACCAAATATTCCTTTATTTAAGTCAATTTACAAATTAAGAATTTTCTTTTATAAAAAATTATTAAAAATATTTTTTAAGTTTATTTAAACACAAAACAAAAGAATCATCAGTGTGGGAATTTATGGAAAACTCTATTTGCATACCTATTGTGATGTGGCCTGGAGGAGTCCCCCGCGGAGTCCCCCTCCGAGCTCTGCCTGGAGTGCGCCGACGCCGCCGACGAGCTGCCGTACCCCGACGCCTGAAAGAGTCACAACACTAATACTATATTACACAGTACATGAATAAAACTGCACAGAAATTATTATACTCTTCCGATCACATGGCAATCAGTGCCGGAGTCCCTCAGGGATCTGTTCTCTCCAGTTGCACAGAGAGATGATGGTCGAACGGCTGAACGTATGTTTGCACGCGGTCTCCGAATAGGATGATGCAAACTTTAACCAAGTTCAACGCCTCCAAAACCCAGGCGTGTCTATTCTCCGCAAAACGAAGTCAATTTGATCTGACTCCCACTTTCAAGGGTGTGTCCATTACATTGACTGACAGACTCCAGCTTCTGGGCATCTCTTTGACTCCAACACTCAATTTTGGCACGTACATAGAGTCTTTGGCGCAAGTGGCGGCCAAAAACCTTGGTGTACTCGCAAAAGTGAGACAGTACTTCACGTCCGAACAACTGCTGAACTTATACCAATCACAAGTTCGGTCCCGCATGGAGTACTGTTCTCATCTTTGGGACGGGTCAGCCAAATACAACTGGTATTTGATTTGACGTGGAAAAAATAATTTATATCTATGCTTCTGGGCTTCTGATATAGGCGGCGCAGGAAAAAGACAATAGATACATTAATACTATGCTATTACGGCCAGGTACCATTACAAATTGTCTGTATTGTACGTCCGATAGGACAAACTGTCGTTCTAACAAAGAACTCAATACCTCTGTAATTTTATGTTTGTAACACTTTCTACAATAAATATTATTCTATTCTTCTTATTTAAAGCGCACTAGAGACTGTGGATCCTAGTGACTGAAGCAGGGACACTCAAAGTGGTTGTTTTTTTCGATATCGACCCCCCCCCCCCCCTTGGGGTTGAAATCGAAAAAAAAAGTGTGTGTGCAACAACACTTTTTTAATGGAACATTATTCTATGACCACTATCTACAATACATCCAAACTCACACGTTTTCTTAAAAGCGCTGCTTATTTCCTCTGACGTGATTAAACTGAATACTATAGCACCTACAGTTGAGTTAAACTGGCAGATTCTATATTTTTTTTTATTGCAAGAATTCAGCAGACAGCCCACTTGATGGAAAGCGGTTACCATTGCCTATGGATATTTGCAATACCAAAGGTGCTACAAATGCGCTGCTGCTCTCTTAAGAGAGACTGGAGCCTGGTCACTAATGCCGGAATACAACTCAACGTTGTTATGGCGGCATACTCTAGACCAGGGGTGGTAGCCATCCAGTCGGGCAAATACCTTACCACCTGGCAAAGATGCTATATAATTGCATCTCTTTATTTGAGACCTGTTGTCAGTAGCATAATGGATCTCACCTTACTGCTCATGTCCCCGCTGGTGTTGGAGGAGTTCCTCGAATGCGTGTGCTGCTGCTGCTGGAGGCAGGAGGCGCACGAGGCGGGAGCCGTGGCCGCGCCGCCGCCGGACACGCTTAGCATTAAACCTGCACAAGATATATCATCCGTGTTACATTTGTCAACTAGGGAGACAGATGTAAATCAATACTTTAAATGTATATAGTGTGGCGAACGATGGTGGAACCATCTAGTTAGTTTTAGAACTTTTGGAAAAATCTAGAAAAATCTAGAACAAAAAGACAAGGACGGATATATTTAGAAAAGGATAGACGATAAATAAAAGAAAGAGATAGATAGATGTTAGACAGAGATAGACGACGAAAGAAGGAAAGAGATAGATAGATGTTAGAAAGGGAGAGATGTATAAACGAAAGTTCCCGAACAGAATGTTCGGGAAAGAAAAGACAGAGATAGATAGATGGATTCTAGAAAATTCTTCCAGGTATATAAACAGCGTAAGGCGCGCCTACCGGGCAGTTTAAAGTTGAGTTCAGTCCAAGACGGTGAAACGACAAGTGCGATACTAAAGGGTTATCAGAGAAGGTTAATAGAGTACAGAGACGGATTAAGTGGTGAATTTAGTGACAAGTTTGGTGGACAGATACGCGAAGGAGGTGTTTAGCGTAGTTCGAAGGAGGAATCAAAAGCGAGCTACCCGCGATAATATTGGAGGTGGTCCGCACAATATCGGCGACGGTATTGAGGGTATACAACTTATCGTCGGGACTGTGCATCGTTGGTCGTGCGTATAGGGGCAGCCCTACAGAGAGGTACTACGTGCGGCTGTGTAAGTCAATAAAAGCTTTTAAATTAAAAACTGGTGTTTTCTTCCAATCCATAAGTGCGTACCCCGCTCGTACGTAACAATATGTATATGTACAGACAAATAAAATTGAAGTGTCTGTTTGTAATGTCAAAATAAGAGTATTGTGTTACGAGTTATGTATGGTTAAAAATGCCGTTGCAATTACTATAGAATTTATTAGAACTATACATACACGTATAATACAGGTACAAATATAACTGGATGCAACCAGTACAAACGTGATGCACGATTCAATAACACGCGCAAGGTCCGTCACTATATAGCTTACCGAATGGACCCATGACTTGCGCGTATCGTAATCGTCGCTTGACTGCCTCACCCCTCCCCTCGGGCATTCCTTTTATCTTGTACAAATACAATATGTCTCGACACAACACTCGACCGCATAACAATAACAATAGGTTGTTTTTCCTAATTATAAATTTTAAACACAAAGTAAACAAAAAGAAGTCCAAATGCGGGAAAGTAATAAAATGTGTTTCTACAGACGCAGGTGTGAATTTTTTCGTTTGTCGGCATTTGGTCGTAACAGTATTTTACTAAATGCATTTTTTTATTATTGAATAGTTTTGCGTTTGGCTGACATTGCGCCTTGGAAATGCAGTCTAAGGTGGCGAACGCTTCCTTAGAAGATATCGGTTCACGCGAGACTTGAAGATTGTATTTCTCAGGAAAAACAGACAACGTTCAAGAGTTCCACTCCCCAACGGTACGTGTGATAAAAGTGGAAGCGTAGCGTTTCGACCGGTTTGTTGGTATTTCCACCACGTATCGGTGGCGTCAGCTCGCACGTCTGCTTGTCCGACATGAAATCAGAGCTGAAATGAAGAAGGAGGGTCGGCAGGGATGCTCAAGAAAAGCGTCGATTAAGCTTCCCTGGTGCCCGAAAATTGTAAGAGCGTCATGTAAAAACTTGTCAGGCTACATAATGTAATATATACTAGTATAATATGTAATAATAATACTTACCAGGGTGGTCAGGTATCGTAGTAGCTATAGGTGACTCCTCCGAATCCGGGGATGGCATCTCGCACGATGGCACCAGCGTCAGCGATTGCGACATCGTACCTTCTGCGATTATATCAACAAAACATACATCATACATTAACTTTCAAGTAATGCCTGGTTTCTATATGAAAGGTCATTTCATTTGCCTTACTATTTAAGAACATGACAAAAAATCACTACCTAACTACCTGCAACATAGTGATTTTTGATATCTATATATATATTATGTATGTGCATATATATGTGTGTGTATATATTTATGTATGTAATATCAATAGTTGTATTTATATGTCTATTAAGTATAAAATATATGTAAGTAACTGGATATCCTCTAATATTTATGTGTATCATCTTTGACCAATATAATATGTTTTATTACTGCTATGGGTTGTCTGGAAGAGATCGCTTCTTAGAGATAAGACCGCATATTATGCACATTTAGAATATTTTTAGGCTTTAAGTTCGTCTGTGTTTTCTGTAATGGTGTACAATAAAGTGTTATCTATCTATCTTACTATCCGGTTAAAATTTTAGATAATCTCCATACAGGTAATGTCAAAATATAACCGAAGGTAAGACAAGTGGTAGGATATAGGAGCCCGTCACTGGCCAAAAGTCTCTCGACTGTGTATCAACAGGGTTGTCTCTAAAGAGATAAGGTCACCCTGTTTCAGCCTATACAAGATTATGACTGTAAATTATTTACCTTGTGTGTATTTAGTGAAAAATAGAGTTTTCTATCTGTTTGTGGGATGTGGAGCTTATGCTACTAAGCCAGGAAAAACTTGTATATCATTATTATATATATCTTTGAAAGTTGTTGTTATTCGCCAGGAGTGCTACAGTTATTTGCTCTTGTCCATGTTATATAGATAGATAACACTTTAATGTACACCATTACAGAAACTTGCGAACTAGTATTATTCTAATTGTGTACAAAGGGCGGTCTTATCGTTAAGGAGCGATCTATTCCAGACAAACCGTGGCAAGAATATTGCTGATTAGGAATGGCGATGGTGGTATACATAATTTACTATGTGAATTACGAAAAAAAAAATTATTACACGAATTTAGCAGACGTCCCACCTGATGAAAAGCGGTGACCATCGCCTATGGACATTTGCAACACACCAAAGGCGTTACAAATGCGCTGCCTCTCTCTTAAGGGAGACTGGAACCTGGCCACTAATGCCGGAACACAACTCGAGATTGTTATGGCGGCATACTCTAGACCAGAGGTGGTAGCCGTCCAGTCGGGCAAATACCCTATTACCAGGCTGCGGGTTGTTTTGTCCCCTTTTACGACAGACCGCCAGGCCGCAGGAAAGTGTTTTTTTTTTCATGTATCATACATACATGACATAGATTTTATGTGACAGAGGATCGTGTCGTTCCTACCGTAGTTCTTTTTCTTGGTGAGGGATCCGAAGCCAGAGCTGGCCGTGCTGGAGGCGCAGTCGTCGTCGGGCGCCGCGCCGCCGCCCGCCGTGCTCTCCGAGCCGCTGTCCCCGCCCGCTTTGCTGTCCGCCACCTCCTGTTTCCTTTCGGGACTGGAAATCGTACAACTCCTGTAGTGCTATTGCTAAGCAGCGCAGCCCTGTATCAAAATGCGTTGGGGGGCCCAAACAAACGGTAAAGTTTTTTTAATTAAATAAACAAAAATGCTCGAACGCATTAAAATAATTATGCAGCAAATTAATCAGTATTAACTGATCTTCAAGATCAGTTAATACTGCTTCCAGGAGCTAAATGAGACAAAAAATTCAAAACAAAGATACAGTCTTATCGCCTTTTTATCGGCAAACTTATTTATCAAATGATCTATAGTTGAAGACGATTTAAGTTTTTCTAGATTTCCTGCCTCTATAGACAATATTGAGAAGTCTGATAGCCGTTTCTGTTGGCCTAGCAGTTGTTCTCAAAAATGTTATTAATCTATAAAAGATTGTGTGATAAAGGAAGTACTAGAAATTTCGGAATTTCTTAGAATTGTCGGTATGTATGATGCCAACAGTCGAGTTTATCACGGGCTAGGATAATAAAGCGATAAAAGAACGTACACAGCTGCGCAGTTTTTACTAATTTTGAAAACTTAGAAGGTACTTTTTATTACTTATTTTTTTCGTTATTGAGAGTGGGTGAGTGAATGAGAGCGAGCTTGTCTTCCATACAATGATACATTCTATATAGAATGAGTGTAATGCTATATAGAATGTATCATTGTATGGAAAACAAGCTAAACCAACCAAAGCGAAGTAATTTCGACGCTTAAGGGAGTTTGTCGTTAAATCGAGTGACGTTACATGGAGTTTGCCTTGAGTGATCAATCATGTTTCGTGCGGTGAGCCGGTGAACGGCGACGGTGAACTGGCCTTCCACATTGCCTGTCCGCTTGCTTCGTAATTAAAAATAAATTATTCTGATCATGTTGTGCTATTAAGAGAGATGATAGATGAATCTAACTTACACTTTGAACAGTGGATCACCGGCGATCATGTACATCTTGATCCGGAGCCTCAGCACCGAATTGTCCTGCCTCCGGCGAGGGTCGTACCCCTCGAGGAGGCAGCGTCGCGTCGTCTCGCCCGCGCCGGCCAACTCGGCCAGGTTCAAGTCGCAGAAGCCCAGCTTCTGGTACGACCTACCACCTTAAACGAAAAAGCAAAACATTAAACCGCCATACTAATATTAAAAACAGGTATAGTTTGTGAGTCAACTAAATTTAAAACTAAATTAAAAAGTAACTTGCTTAAAAAGGGATTCTATTACACTATTCAAGAATATTTAAATGATAAAACTATAGTTGTTTTTCCACAGGTTGTCGTCGTCGTCCCTTTCAACGACCACGTTCACGACCGCGATTTATTCCGTTATTCGACCCATCTATTGACATGGGTCGTTGTGAGCGTTGTGTGATCGAAAATGATGACGTCATTGATGACGTTTGCGCCACGACCACAACGACGGCGGTCGCCTTGTGGAACGGCTAACGGAGCATTTTGGGCGGTGTGAGCTACTAATGGAACGCCCTGATCGATACACGTCGTTCCAACTGACTTTTAGATGTAATTGATGGTGAAACAGGTTATTTTGTAAATTTCTTTATTTATAATTCAGCTGTTCAATCTGAAAACCAAGCAAGTCGAGTCCATGTTACTGTAAACCCCTGTCGTACATTTCGCCCTTATTAAGGAATCGCCGCTTTCGTGATGTACTAATATAAAGATACTAATAAACATTCACCCTCGCATAATTGAAGACCGTTCAACTGCCTCTTAACACAGCTACTGTCTTAATAAAGTAGCGTAATTTCATTTAGCCAATTTGGGGCTTTCGGCTTTCGAGGGGGTTTGTGAGCTAATTAATACATTTGTTTTATTCATCGTACAATTTTTGGACGGTACCTAAACATTTTTATTCACTGACTTGCAGTTCCATGTAACTTTGACCTTACTTGCATGGAGGTTATGTCAAATATTAACCGATAGAAAGGCCAACGAACGGTCGGTGAGATACAGTACCGGCTATAAACGAGTAGATGACACATGTTACGATGTGTCGTAACCGCATTACTATACCTCTCATGTGTTGTGGCTCTATGGCAATATCGGGACATCAATATTTTTCTAGCCAACAATAACGAACTGGTCGAAATGGATAGTGGCAACACCGGTGCAATAACGACACCCGAACGATACGCACAAAAGAAAGACGCGCGCGCAAAAACTCGAGTGATTTTCCGCCCAGATCTCGACATCTAGAAAAAAAGGTGCTACAATGCTTATATCGTTGCTGCTGGATCTAGGACCTTGAGCATCGAAGCCATGGAAAATTTACCCAGAGTGTTATCCGATCGCCGTTGTATGAAAATCGGAAGGTACATACGATAAATTCTGAAATTATTTTCATATAAAAGAGCGGGTGTTAAAAATAAGATTATAGTATGGTACTGTTTTTTTTTTAAATTTCAAAAAATCGTTATATATATAATTTTACTAAAAACCGATTTTTCAATAACCAGCTAAAGGTGATTCATAGAATTGTAGCAGCGAGAGGTAGAGATTAAATAGTACTTCAGATGGCAGAGAGTAGTTAGTGTTCACTGTCGAGTGCTGATGTGAAATGAAGTGAACTGATTAACTTTGGAAACAGTAACCTTAAGTACAAACAACAATAACAATAACAAGTTGTACAGCTAGTCCAATATATAGTGCGTGAGCGAAATCGGATGATGTGCGAGGGAGATAGAGCAACTATTAATATGTGCGCTCCCGCGTTGCGCTAAGTAGTTCGTTATCCGCTGCGACGACTAGACGCATGCAGCTCCCATAGAATAAAGTATAATATGGAGAAATTAAAACTGTCGGTTACCCGTGGAAAACGTTTGAATACTTTCACTCTTGAATTCACTCAGGTGATAACTTATTCGACTGATAACTTTTATTTGAACATTGAAAAATACGCTATTTGAGTCGTTCAAGTTGTGCCATTATAACTTGCTATTCATGTAATAAAAACCTACGCAGCGTTCTGTAAGACAATAAAAAGTGTGTCTCACTTGACTCGATTGTCGCCTACTCTATTTAGTTATTTGGTTTTTGTAATAATGATAAATAAAATAAAGATTCAATCTTTATTGCGAGCATATCTAATTATGCATCCTTTTGCGCAACGTAAACTGCTTTACTGCAGGCCTCTAAGGTTTGTAAGGTCAGACGGTCATCGCCTCCTGAAAGCCAAGGGCATGAGTATAACAGCAAACGATCGAAGAGACTGAATAACATTAAAGTTATTTATAATTTTTTTAAACACGTTAAGGTCCACAAATGATGTCTCACGAATTTCATGATTTTTTGATAGCACAGCTGGTCACATTCATGAGACTCCTTTACATCCAACTAAAACAGCAGATCCGTAGTTTTATTTCTATTAAAGTTATATTTGAATAATTGAAACACTATGCTCATACAGATGTAGTTGCAAATGTTTTGAAGTTTTTAGTTAATAGTTAAAATTTTGGCGTTTTAAAGATTAGATTTTGGTCGTCACGAAATTTAGGACCTCCCCCACCCCTTATCACAGAATGTCACATTTAGTCAACCCCCTCCGAATCTATACATACATACAAATAAATAAAATAAAAATCCGTTTAAATCAGGGGGAACATTCGAACCAGGAAATTCAGAAAATGCTTTTTTTTTTTTTTGTCTGTTTATCTGTCTGGATGTTCCGGCTAATCTCTGAAAAGGCTGGACCGATTTTGACGGGACTTTCACTGACAGATAGCTGATGTTATATGGAGTAACTTAGCTACATTTTCTTAGGGTTCCGTGAAAAAAATCCACGCTAACGAAGTCGCGGGCACAGGTTATGGTTGGTTCAAGTTTGTATATTGCGTTTAAAAACGAGAAAAGAATCAGGCTGTCTAATTCTATACAGCATGTTTTGAAATTGCAAATTTTAGAATGTTTGTGCAACTATTAGAGCGTCACGTGAAAACGACTGTATTCGACACAGAGCTACCTAAACGGGTCAACATTTAGGGTAGTTTTAATCAAGATGATTCCGTTAGGATAAACGAATATAATCAAAAAGACGGCGCCGCAGCCGCGCTTTACTGGTGCTGCTGTTGCAATTCAGCAAGAAACACGTGACAACAAGTGGCTTTATAGTATATATTATATGCTTATTATTTTCTTAAGTTTTCGCGGCTAGTATACATAATTAAACTACGTTCGAACGGTTTTAAGCGCGGTAATTTATTTGATTGTTATTATTTTCTCCGTCCAAAACCAATCGTCGGAAGGTAGTTTTATTATATACTGTATACTTGTTCCTTCTGTTCAAATCCCTAAACGATTGTCACGAATATTGGTGTGTGCGTGCTTTCTATAATTGAGATGAACATGGAGTACTTTCGTTAGGTCATGATCTGAAGTTTACGCGAGTGAAGTTTACGGTTCTACCGTGTCGATAAGCTTAGCATCTACATAATATGGCAATATATTTATATTAGAAGGTCCGGTTGTTTTGATATTTGACATTGGCTTGTTTGAATGTGTAAACATACCCTTGCATTCTTTCCTAACGGAGACCCGCATTAGGGCCGGCTCCAGCACCCCGGTGCTTGCGTTTGCGCACATCTTGCACATGAAAGAGAACTTGGCGTTCCACCGCACCGCGTGGTTGCGCACTTCCTCCCTGGAATTAAAGAAACATGCAAAATGAACATTGGACAAGAATACTTTTCTGAGTAATTTGTCTATGTAACCTTACGGAACAAAAGGTCAAATATATAAATCTGCCATACGAGCAGTCATGCTATACGGGTCTGAATGTTGGGCCACTAAAGTGATAAACCACAAGTGTCTCCACTCAGCTGAGATGAGAATGTTGAGATGGATGTGTGGTGTTACAACAATGAATAAGGGGTGAGAAATGAATACATAAGAGGATCTTTGAAAGTTGCACCCGTGACTGAAAAATTGAGAGGATGAAGATTAAGGTGGTATAGGCATATAATGAGGAGGGATGAAAGTCACGTGACAAAAAAAATGTTCAAATACAAGATGGATGGGTACAAATGTAAAGGTATAAAAGCGCACTAGACTGGTGTAGGTTTAACTTTTTAACGTCGATCCTAAAGAGTTTTATGAAAAATAACAACAACAATAAAAATAAGCGATCTTTAAAACATAATTTCGTATTTGTAAAACGATTCAATTCAATTTATTTTCCAAAAGTTTTTATATTTACATTATTAGTGGTATTATTGACATAATTATTAACACTATTGATCACCCGTGGTCGAAATTCGACCATAATAATTAACGTCGAAGGCTATATTTCTATAATCACAGATTTCGCCAAGGCTGCACTGTTCATTTGACGTGAACAATAAACAAAACAGTATATATGCGTCGTGTGTCAAATACGTGTTAGTGTGTGTTATGTTTTTTTAATTGTTTAAATTTTTTTATGCATCATTTTTGATAAGCATTTGTCGCTTCTTCTCTATATAAACTATAGGTGTGCGAAATTTCATACTCCTCCGTCCGCGCAATTTTCGTAAAAAGGGGTACAAAGTATTTGCTTCACGTATTAATATACATACATACATACATAACTTCACGCCAGGTCCCTTGCGGGGTAGGCACGAACAACAGAGCGCCATTCAGGCTTATTCTTACACACCTCACTTGCTTCTTTGACATTCATAGCTCTTGTCATGCACGCTCGTCTGTTCTTGAGGCTCCTGACATAACCTTCTGCTAATACACGATCAATTTGATCATGGAAGGTGTGTCGTGGCTTTCCGCGACTTCTGCATCCATCCACTTTTGCATTGTATATCTGTTTAGTCATTCTTTCATCATACATTCGTTCCACATGCCCGAACCACAGGAGCATTCCTTTCCTTACCTTCACCCCGACCCCCTTAATTATGGCATCCACACTAGAAACTAAAATTCTGTGTTGTTGGTGCTAAGATGCGTTTGACAGACACTTTTACCATTGACCTCGGTTTGTATGTACGTCATCTGCATGTTTATAAAATACATAATAACGATAGAATAAAACTAATGTGAAAGTTAATGTAAATTAACTTGTAAATGCTAATTAAAGTGAGGTTTATGAAATTGTGTACGTAACATAAAAAAATGTTGCACGCGATCAAGGTCAAACATGAAACGGAGATCCTTGTAATGAGACAGTAAAAATTATACAAACAAGAACCTTTCTATTACGTAAATTTTTATAAATTTTATAGCAATTTAAGAATATTAAAAAGTATTAAGACTTCATTCATTCAAGCCGAGATTACAACTGGCAGTTTTTAAACTGAATTATAGAGAAACTAGCTGCGCCCCGCGGTCTGATCCGTGTGGTGATGGCAAATCGTTATATTTTGGATAATTCACACTATATCTATATAAATTATAGCCTGTGTTTTATTCTGATGTGTGAGCCATATTATTGTTAAGTTTCATCAAAATCCATTCAGTAGTTTTTGCGTGAAAGAGACACACATCCATACATTCTTACAAACTTTCGCGTTTATAATATTAGTAGGATTCGTATCTAATATGGAGAAACTCGTATGAACCTCACTATTTTTCAAGGTTTTAGTTATAAAGTGAAATTATTATCAATCACGTAACTTTATGATAGACATACTTTAGTCTTTAGAAACTGAAGCAACAGAGCGCAGGTAATACAGACTAGACACATTGGCTTACAGTGAAAATATAAAACCCCTAAAGCGGGGTAATTTGAACCTACCTTTATTTTGGGCCTTTCGCTCTGAAGCAGTGAAAACTAATTTTACACTGGTACCCTAAGGAAACACTGTCTAATCACGCCACCTCAAGGTGGCGTCCTTTGAAAGTGGCAATATTATTAGTTAAGCCACATTCAATCGTTATTCTAATGGCCTTACTTATAAACATTTGTTAAATTTTAAGTAACTGCTCAGCAACTGATTAGTGAAAATCTTACTCATAAACTCCTCTTTAGCCGAATATTTTGGGTACAACCTACGTTAATCATTCAGATTTCGTTTAACTGTGCTCCTCTTAGGTAAACAACAGGTGGTAATACACTATTATAAGTGATCAAAAAAGATATTCATAGATTTTATGGACTGATTCTGATTCTCTTACTTAAGAGATGCCTAATCGTTTCTTAATGAGATTATTATAAGTAAGGCCGTATGTTCCTAAATAATAATACAATTATAATCGGCAGACAAACACACGTATTGTATGTATGTACGTATGTTCACAAAATAATACGTCTGTGTTATGGGTGCAGAGCACTCTGTGACCGATCACAGACACCCAGCCCATAGTAAATAATGGAAACTTCGTTTACCAAACTTATCACGCCAAGAATCACTCCCGGATCCTGCGATTCAATGAGCTACGCCAGCAAAAGCCCATTCAATCATAGAGATAGTTAAAATATATGTAGCATGTTGTAAATTAGCAAGCTAAAGTGGCCATGGGCCGGTCATGTCTGTCGTAGGATCAATGGCCGATGGAGCAGACGGGTCCTGGACTGGAGACGGCGCATCGGTAGTAGTGTAGGACGCCCTCCAGTCCGATGGACCGATGAGCTGCTTAGGGTCGCCGGTAGGCGCTGGATGACGACAGTGCAGACAGTGGACAGCGATTGGCTGACGATGTGTGCAGTAAGGCACAACTACGAGCATTGTTATCTGAACATGGCTCGTAACGTAGTAGTGGCACGCAGCGGGCTCCATTATGAGGCGGAAGTGCGTGCCTCCAAGTGCGATTGCCGGACTAAAACGACGGTCGAGGATAACACGCGGCATGTCCCATTTTCATTACCCATGTTGCTATAATACGGTAAGGTATGTCTGTAGGTAAATGCCTACCTACTATGGAAGAAGAACGCGACCAAAAAAACACATACATAGTTCTTTCTTCTCTCGTATTTTGACATTTTATTTTATATTTTTGCGACCTAATCCCACTGCACATGAATTGCTTTTGCTTCGCAATGCATTAGGCTCCACTTACACTATCATATATTTATCATATAAATATGATGATGATCATGGAAAAAAATATAATGTAAGTAACTGCATATGCATATGCTTTGACCAATATTATCTGTTTTATTCCTGCCCCGGGTTGTCTGGAAGAGATCGTCTCTTAGCGATAAGACCGCCCATTGTGCACATTTAGAATATTTTTAGGGTATAATTTTTTCTGTTTTCTGTAATGGTGTAGAATAAAATGTTGTGTATCTATCTATCATATGATCTCATATCTGTCAAGTTCTATGATCATATTTATATGACGGTCTTCTTCAGTTTTACATATTACACTTACGATTATATAAACGTCAAAATTTATAAAGATCACAGACTACTGAGAAAATAGTATCAAGATGGATAAGGATTTAGCCGTGTTTTCCATTGCTATGAATGTAATTTTCGTCCGATCAAGCCAAAAGAATCAATGAAACTTGAGATAGAAGAAAGTAAGAACAAAGATTTCTCTAAAATTACAATAATATAGAATTATCCTACACTGTAAATAAGAAAATAATACACATGAGTTAACATCATTACCTAGTACAATCAGCGGTCTTATCGCTAACAGGCAATATCCTTATTAATATTATAAATGCGAAAGTAACTCTGTCTGTCTGTTCCGTTTTCACGGAAAAACTAATGGACCGATTTGGCTGAAACTCAGTATATATATATATATATATATATATATATATATATATATATATATATATATATATATATATTCGATGCCGAGAATGAACATAGGATACTTTTTATCCTGAAAAATGGGATAGTTCCCGGGATAAAAATATATTTGTCTTTTTGTTTGTTATGCTTTTACGGAAGAACTAATGGACCGATCTGGCTGAAATTCGGTATATATGTAAATTTTATACCGAGGGTGGACACGGGATACTTTTCATCCCGGATAATGGAATAGATTTATGTAAAGGTTATCCCAGAAAATATGATAGGTTTTTTATTTGTGATTTGCAATCTTCGTCATTTTGTTAATTTTGATCAATTTGGTAGTAGTGGTGGTTGTGGTAGTTTTGGTAATTGTGGCAGATTTGGTTGGTAATTGTGGTAGTTTTGGTAGTTGTGGTAGATTTGGTAGTTGCGGTAGTTTTGGGCGTTGTGGTAGATATGATTAGTAGTTTTGGTAGATTTGGTTGGTAGTTGTAGTAGTTTTGATAGTATTGATAGTTTTAGTAGTTGTGGTAGATTTGGTTGGTAGTTTTGATAGTATTGGTAGTTGTGGTAATTTTGGTAGTTTTGGTAGATGTGGTAGTTTTGGTAGTTGTGATAGTGTTGGTAGTTGCGGTAGTTTTGGTAGTTGTGGTAGATTTGGTTGGTAGTTGTGGTAGTTTTGGTATATCTGGTAGTTTTGGTAGTTGTGGTAGTTTTGGTAGTTGCGGTAGTTTTGGACGTTGTGGTAGATATTGTTAGTAGTTTTGGTATATGTGGCAGATTTGGTTGGTAGTTGTGGTATTTTTGGTAGTATTGGTAGTTTAGGTAGTTTGAGTAGTTGTGGTAGTTGTACTAGTTTTTAACCGACTTCAAAAAAAGGAGGAGGTTCTCAATTCGTCGGGATCTTTTTTTTTGTTGTTTTTTTTATGTATGTTCGCCGATTACTCCGTGATTTATGATCCGATATACGTGATTCTTTTTTTGTTCGACGCGGAATAGCTTCCAATTGGTCCCCTAAAAATTTTACATAATTTGGCCCAGTAGTTTTCATTTTATGAACATTTTTCATGGAAATAATTTTCACTCCGTTCCATATGTACACCGATTACTCTGAGATTTATGATTCGATTTACGTGATTCTTTTTTTGTTCGACGCGGAATAGTCGCCATGTGGTCCCCACATAGTTTGGCCCAGTAGTTTTCATTTTACGAACATTTTTTTGTTCCCGGTTCTTGGGACCTATATTTTTTAAGAAGCGCGGCACCATTCGTAGGTCCACCCATACATAGCTAGACACTAAAAAGTAACAAATAAAAAATATAAACTTCGTTTAAAAAAACCGACTTCAAAAACTAAAATGTAGAAGAAGATGTTTTAGATAATATATATTAATAATAATAGCTTTAGAAATAAGTTATTTTATACATTTTAGTTTTTGAAGTCGGTGTTTTTAAACGAAGTTTTTATTTTTTATGGTCGTTTATGTTGTTTACAGATAGATAGACGGGGATATATAAATAAAACTAGAACGGATTGAAATACAGGTTTGTATGGGAGACCAATCATTATGAGGGCAATTAACACCAACATAAAAATATAAATGGCGCTCTGTTATTCGTGCCTACCCCGCAAGGGACCTGGCGTGAAGTTATGTATGTATAAAAATATAAAACAATGTATCCTGTTTAACGCCGGCTGTTTAAATAAGAGGTACGCACGAGAGTTTGACCCGCGGCAGGGCCGTGGGGTAAACTCTAGTAATATAATATAGTCAATATAGCGCAAAAAAAAATGGAACATGCAACGCAAAATGTACTTACATAAAAAAAACAAGCAAAAAACGTTCTAAAACGAAAACGAACGACGAAGGACGTTTGAGAGTATAAAACGTGCGCAGGTTTGCCGATGATCACCCCACCCGCTTCCTACAACTGGGACCGGGGCTTGTCTAAGTAGTAGTGAGAACTAGAAGACCGCGGGTTGCGGTTGTGGGAGGGGTTATCATCGGCAAACCTGCACACGACTTATAAGCCCACTGACTTCGTTAGAGGTGACGCCTGGTCTTAAGGGACAGAATTCATAAAAAAAATTAAAGTATATACAAATAATTTAAAATGCAAGCATGTTTTGGGCAATGCATGATGCATAATAATATACCATGCCCCATACAAAATGTTTGCCATATAAAAAATCCACATTGCCCTACCACAGCTTAATCAAAAGATAACTCACATTTTCCATTTGTATGAATAACTAGTACAGTTTGATATTACCTTCATATAAAATTCCGATAGATTCTCTTCTCACCAAAGCCGAAATTGGGTCGGTAAGTTATGAATGGGATTCGTTGAGGCGGCCATCTTTAACGAGGACACATGTTGGATAAAGACGACTGTGGGATCACACGGGATTGGATGAAATATGGAAATGAGGACGGAGATTTGAGTGGAAGTAAGCTTCTGTACACAGTCTAAAGCGGGGATTCCCAAACTATTTTGGGCAAGAGACCCCTTTTCGAAAATGAACTGATACAGACCCCCATAACCAAATTACTTTAAAAATCCTATCTCTGTTTTTTTCGCATTGATATAAAATACTTACAATTCAAAAATCTTTGCAGTTGGTTAAGTGAGTAAACTTGACGTCATTTGCATACATAAAATTCAGTAAATATCAAGTGTAATTAATTATACAAATTACGTAAAAATACTTAAGCAGGTAATTCTTTTTTGAAAAAAATGTTTAGATTTAATAGGGGTCAATTTTTACACCTCCTCGAACCCCGAAATCCGTTTTCGTTTATGTCGACCCCCTCGGAAATCGTCTACGACCACAGGGGTTCGATATCGATCACTTTGGGAAACCCTGGTCTAAGGAATAGGGATGCAGACACATCCAGCATTTACAGCATTCGACGGGTGCAAAGTAAATAAAGTTATCTACAAAATGATGATTTTTAGTTTATTGTACAATCGTTTTAATAAAATAATTCTTTACAATATGACATTATTTGTTTTGCATATATCACATTATTTCAATAAATTTTCGTACGTAAAAAAAGCCAGCTACGTATGTTCTTTCAAATACTACGAAGTTAATACGACCATCTTTTCGCTCTCCTGTAAAGTAGCTATTTTGCAGATATCTCTTTTTACTTTGCACCCGTCGATTTATCGTAAGCGATATTCGAACCTAAGTATATATTTTTTATGATTAAATATAATTTAACTAAAATTTAATAGTTTAAAATAACTTTTGCTACTAAAAAAATTGTCGACATGATACAAGAAATTCTAATATTATTACATATAAAATAACAGGCATTAAAATAATATCCTATTATCCTAACTTTTAAAATATGATAATTATAATTTTATATTTAAGAAGATTATAGTATAAAATCCATGAGACCGTGACGTTCTCGTTAGTTTATATATAGTATCTCAGTTGATTGTCTCATTGTCTCAGTTGATGGGACAGTCCGCTCCCCTATTATCAAATTTATCAACGACTGAATTCTTGTTAATAGAATGTGCTCGGCAGGACTGAATTCACCTAAGTGCCGCCCTGGGGCTCGATTTTTAAGATTTGACATGAAAGCAATAACTTCCCAACTTTTGTATCTTTTGTTATTTATAGCAGAAAGTTGTTTTTTTTTGGTGATACTCCAAATTTTGCCGCCTTCGAAAATTTCACCGCCCTAGTGCCCCTAGTGTAAATCCATCACTGGTGCTCGGTACGAAAATGAAAAGCGGTTACCGATGAACAAATACAAACAGAACAAAATACATATTTTTAATAAGTATAATTCAAGTGTGCTGCCAGTGTTATTAGAACACTAATTCAACCTACAGGTTGGTGAAATACTGTTCATGTGCTCACAAAATAATAATAATACCCGAGCATAACACCATAGACGGCTAAATTAATGGGCGCGTTCGCTCGCAGCGAGCAAACCGAGCGTGACGCCTGCTTGGTGTAAGCAAAGGGCCGCGTTTGACGGACTGTGACCGCGAGATGGTATCACCATCAAGTAAGGTGCCGTCGATGTTACAGTTCAACCGCCAGTTTTAGTTAACTAATGCTCTATCTATATGGTTCTCCATTACATATATCGCGTAATGGAAAAGTCGTTGTAGCGTAAGCGTGGCTAGAACACGCGTCCCAAACTAAAAGAGCGCGGGTTCGATCCTGGCCGAAACGCATCTGATCTAACGTGCATATTGTTACAATTACCACGTGCTAACAACGGTGAAGGAAAACATAGTGATGCAACCTGCACATCGGGTTAACCGATGTGTCAAACCTGTCAAGCCACCTTGGACAAGCGTGGCGGGTATACAGTCCATTTCCCCTATAACAGGAGGCCCGAGTTCAGCAGTGGGACATTTATGGGCTAATATATCCACTTTATGAAATTTCTGTTTAGTGTGTAGTATGGAGCTGCACGGCTAAATCTTATATTAGAGAGTCCAAGGATTAAAAACAATCATTATTAAAATAAAAGCCTGTTAGTCAGTTAACGATTTCTTGACAAATAAATTGTATTATTCTCAATTAATATTATTACAGAACATTTTTTATTTTTTTTGTTAATACTGTTATGATTTTAGCTTTGTTTGACTTAATATTTAATGTGACGTGTAAAATTGATTAAATTTCCCCTAAACTAGATTGAAGTATAATCAGCTCTCCGGCTCACAAATGGAGAGGCCACCCCGAAAAAGCAAATGCCCGGGTTTTTAGTCCGTCAGGGGTTTTAGTATATCCAACCGTGGCGTGGCAATAGCATTTCTGCAGGGATGCTAAAACGAATCCCACACACCCCACCGCGTTTCCCCTGCGGTGGTTGGTTCTCAAGCGGATTTAACTTGGTGAAAAAGAGGGTAAGTGTAGTATATATGTATATGGCGGTTGAAGCGAATCTTATTTCTTTGATAAGTTAAACTAAAAAGTAGGGACATCAAAAGTCAACTGGCGAAAACCAAGGCAACATAATGTTACGACTGTGGTCCCTACAAAAATACAATCCACCTGCATATCTGAAACAAAGCTCATTTATTACCCGTCAGCATTTGAACTAATAACTTTCAGATTATTTTATGATAGTCTTCTTTTGTTTAGTTTGTGTTTAAAATTTGTGATTAGTAAACAGCCTATTGTTGTATTGTAATATTTTAAGGCAGTCATTAGCCAGGTGTGTCGGATAAAGTCGACATAGATACGGGGACATTTCAGTTGCGCAGTATAAAACGACGACCTGATGGAGGGGGGAGTCAGTCGAGCGATTACCACGAGCGAAGCAAGACGTGTGTACTACAATCGGGAATCTCACAAGTGACAGACTGCGAGTTTTATTGAATTACGACCTTCTGCATTACGTTTGGACTTATTATGTTCGGTTATATTTGTAACTGTGTTATATATGTTTCTATAGTTCTAATAATCCTATAATAATTCCAACGGCATTTTAATTCGAGTCCTGCAACTCGTAACAATAATAAATAATAGTATACTGACATGACATCGTGGAGGCCCAATGGACATTGTACTACTCAGGTCTTAAGGATAGAACGGCACACAGCACACCATGAGATCCAACAAGCCGAAAGCACAAATAAACCGACACCCTCACTCAGGCGCGAAGGTGTTCTACGCGTACCGGAGGGCACTCCCAACACGTCAAGGCGAAACATGCAACTCAAGACTTAGCATAACATCTGCAAAATTGTCCATGTTTCAACAAATAAATTACTTTGACTTTGACACCTAGTCTACCGTATCAAGGCTTCATAAACACATTTGTTATGAAGCCTTGATACGGCGTATACATAAAAATGTCATTTTTTTGTTGTTTACTAAAATCATCATGTTACAATTTAGAAAGACTTACCGGTATGCACGTGTACTTGAATAGAAGGGTATTCCAAATTTCAGCCTTATACAATCAACTAGTTTTGTTTTATTCTCAATTATTGTTAAAGTGCACTTTTGTCTGTACGCCCATTTGTTATGACGCCCTCGATATAGTTACATGAACGCAAGCGAAGTCGCGGACAAAAACTAGTTTAATATAATTGAAAATTAATACCCACTGCCGAAGTAATGATGATGATTAATGATCTTTTGAAAGCCGACGTATTTATTCACGATAGCGCAAAAAAGTTTTATATTTCAAAACGTATACAAAACTGCGAACTTCTCTAGCCCATGTTAACGACGATGACATTTTAACATGGCCTTGCATTTTTAATATTAATCTTCATTAATTTCATACCGTTGATGAAAATGAATGTGTTTTATTGCTATGAGCAAACGTTCTTTTAATTAATCCATCTATTCTTGCTAAATCAATCTATAATTACTAAAGAGAAAAGATTTGTATTTTTGTATGTTTGCAACGAATCACCATTCACCATGACAATGCTACATTATCCCTAAAAGAATTAGGGATCCCTACTAAAACTTCAATAATGTAACCCATCAATCTAAACAAAGTATTTGGCGCTGGAATCGAGTTCTACGATTCTGATGATACGACCACGGTGTTTGTGGTCGTACTCCTCTGAAACGAGAGCACGACATTTTTCTCTGTCCTGCGCAGTGTTTTGCCTATTGTGAGCTTGTAGTGTGGTCAGGTCAACTTCCACTCTATCCTTCCAACGAACAACCGGTCGCCCCAAGTATGCTTTCTTCACTCCCCGATCCTCCTCTCTATCCGCTGTACATGTCCGAGACAGTGGAGACGGTGAGATTTTACTCCCCAATTATGTTGGGCTCGACCATGAGATCTATTTCGGAGTTGGTTCGGACCCTCCAGCTGCCATCTTTTTTTATTGCTTTCCTATGGTGTTTTTTATTTTTTATGGCAGCAGAACGTTTGCCGGGTCGGCTAGAAATATTGTAAATGTGAATGGAGTTTGTCCGTTAAAATTTCACGCCTCAATTATTCAGCTGATCCTCATGGAATTACGCATACCTACACGTTAGACGTTATCAGGTCGTGGTAGCATAATGGCTAGCGCACACGTCCCAAACTTAGAATGCCAAGGGAACGCATGCACCAGCCAGCTAGGCAGTTTTTTCAGTTCATTAAGTAAGTATATTATTATTATACTTTTTGTAGTGGATACACTTACCACGTTCTTAGTTGTAGATATTTTTGTATTCTTTACTTTTTTCAATATACCATGATCCTGGTTACCACACGTTCCAACTCAATTATTCGGTTTGACATGTCTATTAGAAACTTTCGCAATAAAACTAGTAATTTATGTAATCCTCTTATAAACAAAAGTAGATCAAGTACATGGTCAATCTTTTGACATTTGATTTTGACATTTGGCTTTTGACGTTTGAGAAGTGCTACTTTATTTTCGCTAAACATTAGTTATTAGATTTATCAAACTATCCTAATATTTATTATTTAATATGTTGTTATTATAGTAAATTTTTTACTCTTCTATTTTGTAGTTGGGTTGTTTTTATCATCACGGTAGAAGGTAGGGAGGTTTGCACTGAAGATCAGCGTTGTGTCGGATAAAACTCCGACACAGCAATATACTGAGTGCAAACCTCATTTGCAGAAAATGCGGTGTAATTAGTGTAAGTTTTTTTTTTCTTTCTTTCTTTCTCAATACTTTGTTCTAGATAAAGGTACCCTATGCCCTCTTCTATACCTCTGATAATGTGTATACAGAATCTCGTGAGGATAAACAATGTAACATTCGAATTTATAATATTTATAATCTAATTATATTTTGCGCGTTATGAACAATAACCCCGGCTCGTCCTATCGACCTTGTACACTGCGCTGGCAACAGCTGTTCAAATCGTCTACGTATCTGCCCCCTTCGCTAGAATTACCAACGCGCTGAATGAGTTGAAATTAATTATGCACCGCTGTCGTAAAATTAAATAATAAATTTTATTGTTAACTATATTCTGCCTGTGAAACTTTGTTCGCGTTTCCATGGCCTTTTGGCTATATTCGTCTATTCCTCAAATGCCTGTTCCAACCATTAATTTGCCTTACTATGGGTTAAAATTTGACATAAGCATCATACAAGTAACGTCAAAATTTAGCCGATTGGTAAGACAAGTGAATAAATAGTAAGATAGGATCCGGCCAGCAAAAAAAGTCTTTTATCGAGATAAACTTAAAAAGTTCGTATAGTCTACACAGCACAGAGGCGAGCAAAACACAGACGTGAACCGCAGCCAACCTGATTTAAAATGAAATGACATGTTGTTTATGACAATGTAGGTATTTGTTAGTGAATTGAAAAAACGTGATTGCAGCCCCATCTATTCTAAGGAAACGACGTCATTTAACGGGATAAAATGTATCCTAAGTGTTAATTCGGGTTACAAGCCAGCACTAAGCCGAGCTTCATTCATATACGTTCAGTAGTTTCCAAATATGATGCAATCGCAGCGTCATCTTTTTCGTTACTTTCGTCTATGTATCATCTATCGATAAAAAGTCTCCTAAGTTATGCCCCGGGATTTGAGCTAGCTATGTGTTGAGTTGCATTTAAATCAGTTCAGATGAAAAATCCAAAAGTTACACTTTCGCCATATGCTGGTACAAATTAGCCCCCATGATGTCAAACTCAAACCTCTACAGATTTCTCATATGTATCATAAGTATATAAGACGTATATACACCGTTGTTTTAGAAACATTTCCCATCCTTATCCCTTGACAACGCGGTGCATTTAACATCAATAATTACTATATATAGATATCTAGATAAAAATTCGTAAGTCTCATTGACACGCTAGAATCCTCGCATATTGTATACTACTCCATTGAAATGTTACATGAGCTTTGCAATTTTATTTTTGGGACATGTGTGGGGGGTCAATAGAAGCTTAACCTCAAGTTTGTGGGGCCGCCATCTCGGAAAAAGTAGTGAAAACACTTTGTTCGCGATATCTCGGAAACTATGCGTCTTACAAAAAAATTGTAAAGTCAAAATTTATAGCAAATTGTTTTGCCTACAAATGTTTATATAATTTTTTGCCCTAAATTAAAAATTAAAGAAGTTATAAGCAAACAAGTGAGAATTTTTTTATTCATTCCTAACTCTTTTCTTTACCATAGAACTTACCAAATTTAACTTGTCGAATGTTAAGCAGGTAGAAAAAGTCCCCCGTTTTCCCCGCCACCTATGAGGTAGAGTCCGTAGGCGCGTAGTTTCCGAGATATCGCGAAAAAAGTGTTTTCACCACTTTTTCCAAGATGGCGGCCGGGGGACAAGGGTGGCGACCCCACAAATTTGAGGTTAAGCTTCTATTGACCCCCCACACATGTCCCAAAAATAAAATTGCGTCCTCTAACAAATGCAATACTCGACCCTTAAATTGTAAGATTTCAATGGAGTATACCTGCAATCGGTTACTAAATTTTATTTCTTCAGGGCAGGAAAACGTCTGCCGGGACAGCTGGTTCCATTGTAAGATTTGATATAATTATTATTGTTTCTTACAAATCCGTCTACGCAAATCCTTTGTTGCAGACTACATGTGAGGGTGGGGGGGGGCCTCTACGTATGCCAGACGTGGCCGTAAGCATAACCCAACCAGTCCAATAACTCGTCCAATGACCACGGCACACGTCAAAAGCCACACACCGTGTCGGCATTACGAACGGAAACCGGCTGAACCCGTCCTCCGCTCGCAGGGCGGCTGCATTGTGAATCTTGCGCAACTCTACATATACAGGTGTAGTACGGTCTTGCACGTAAAACAAAGTGGATATGTTATGTGCAATTTATAAATAGCCCTTATTCATAAAAGTTACACGAGGTTTATAGGACAATTAAAACAAGTGTATATCCATAATCACATTCAGAAAGCGATTATGGAAAATACATAATACAATAATACACGTAGATGAGGCTGGAAACTTGGCACTAATACCGGAACACAACTCAAGTCTGCCTTAAGAGAGCACCAGCGCATTTGCAGCACCTTTGGTGTTGCAAATGTCCATGGAGATGGCAACCGCTTTCCATCAAGTGGGCCATCTGCCTGTCTGTTGAACTACTGCAATAAATAAAAAAATGTACGAAATTGAAATTTCAGATTTAAAAAATATATAATCTCTGCTCGCCAAAGCAAACAGTAGAAATAAATACACATCAAAAATTCAATAAGGATATAAATAAAATATAAAACAATGAATGAAAAGTGAATGTGCACTATATTCCCCCTAATTTTACCAAAAGTACTATTTTTGCGGTAAAAAAATGATAATACTATATTTTCCTCACAAACAAGTTGACAACCCTAAATGGTGTTCTCTGATTGTTACGAATATTGTTACAACTTAGCCCCCCCCCGACAAAGACAAATACAAAAAAAAAACCTAAGCACATTTTATTACCTGTCGGAATAGAACTAATAATTAGTTAGTAACAATTATTGTAATCCTTTTATGATCGTCTTCTTTTGTTCACTTATTTATTGGGATACGTTTGGAGAACAGCTTATTGTTCTATTGTACTCACTCATTAGCATCATTAGCCAGGTGTTACAAGATAATTGTAGGAAACTGTGGCGACGTTGCCGGGCGAACATACATTTGCATTTTGTGGAGCATAAAACGACGGCCTGATAGAGAGAGGAGGTCAGTCAAGCTACGACTACGATACGGGCGTGACGTGTGTACATTCGAGAATCTAACAGTGACGGTCTTTGCGCGTTTTATTGAATTATGACCTGCTGCATTACGTTTGGATTTGTTGTGTTCGGTTATATTTGTAGGTACCTGTGTTATACGTGTTTGTATAGTTCTAATAAACTCTATAGTAATTCTAAAGGCATTTTAATTCGAGTCCCGCTAAACTCGTAACAATATTTATGCATTTTCGCCTTTCTCCAGACATTGAATACGTCGTTTCTAAATGGAATCACTCGTATTACGTCTACGTTTTTTTTCATAAAAATATTACTTCCTTCTTATTCACTATAATTAAAGCGTCTGGCGATGACATATTACAATACATACATACATACATATTACGTCGTTATTGCTCTTTATGTTAGATTTAATGTTCATTTTTGTATAATATTATAATTAACGGCGATATACATTGAAATTGTTCTAATAATAGTAGGGGCACTTTCGTTGTATGAAATATTAGAGAAATAGAATATAATAGAATCTTCTTTATTGCACACAAGAAAAGAATACACATGAGTTAACAACCATTTAACAATCGGCGGTCTTATCGCCAACAGCGATTTCTTCCAGACATCCTTCTGGAGATAATTTCACATTTCTAATAATGGGTCGGTATTCATTGCGCATAGATTAAAATATATACAATAATATATACATATAGTAAATAAAAATACACATGCATATTTATACACAAACATTACATAGAGTTATATACACATGCATAAATTACTGTTTACAAATTTAGATAGTGATCTTTGAGGAGTTTATTAGAAGATGTAAGTGACTTTGCACTTCTGATGCTCATTGGTAATGCATTCCACAATCTTACAGCCTGCACAGTAATAGATTTCTGACAAAATTGCGTAGAATGCATTGGCGTCATTGGTCGCAGATTTGCTGATGATCTAAGAGCCTTGTACTACTTTCTTGAAAGAATTCAAAGCGTTCCTTCAAATAGGAGGGCGTTCGTGGGCTAAAGAGTACAAAAGGGATAAGACATGAGCATTCCGGCGAAGGCGGCTTACTACCAAATTCAGAAATCACATGTCTATTATATACACAAATATAAACCTCTTTAAAACAAAACTACGCGAATAATAATAATAAATTAATAAAGAAAGCTCATTGCGGCATTAATGTGTACTTTACGGATTCAAATACATACACTGTTATTTTGTGTTTTTTTTAACTCGGACGGCAATGCTTTTAGTGCTTACTTTTAAAATAATATTAAATTCGAATTATAAGTGTATTCTTGATATATATTATTATCAAAAATACTTTTTAAGTTGCACACGCGGCAGGATACAGTGATACCATACATTGTTATAAATGACATCATTTAACCTCTATTCACAACACAAATTATGTTGACTTTGACTTTTGAAATGTAATTTCTTTAGCCCAACTATTTGGTGTAATTCCCGTGGATAGAAAAAAAACCAGAATTGATTGACAAAATGTACATTAACGCGAGGGAAGACTCACGCAATTACTGGATAAAATTATTGCAAGTAGGTATTAAGAACACTGATGTATTGTTGAGTCGAGCGGGTCATAAAGTGGCATTGCAACATTGCCCGCGCGAAGCTTCGACCCCATTCTTCATGTTTTACGACCGCAAGTGATCCTACATTGAAAGTAACAGGACTGCGTAACCGAAGAATAGCAAATATATCAGACTGCGGTCTTTGCTTTTAGAAATAAAATATTGTTACGACCTAGGTGCCGACAAAAGACAAATTCACACCTGCATTTCATTACCTTTTCGGCATTTGGACTTGTTTTGTTTGCTTTGTGTTTAAAATTTGTGATTGGAAAAACAGCCCATTGTGTATTGTAATCTTTTATGGTAGTTATTAGCCAGGTGTGATTCTTGGAAACTCAGTCCACGCGGCCCAGAAGAAATATTGTATTTGTACAGTTCAAAGCAAAGCCCCAAGGGAGAGATTTGCATTTGTAGCACCTTTGATGTTGCAAATGTCCATAGGCGATGGTAACCGCTCTCCATCAAGTGGGCCGTCTGCTGAAATCCTGCAATAAAAAAATAAAAAAAACAGAAAGTACTATTTTCTTAAATAATCATGACCAATTCTTTTACTATAGACTAATTAATATATATCTTCTAAACATGTTTCTATGTATTTAATTTATAAAGTAATTTCAGTATCTAGTCTAAGTTCTACCTAATAATCTGTACCACCTCATGGTTAAATTATTGCTTAAGTTAGGTTGCCTGGAAGAGATTGCTTTAAGCGATAAGACCGCCTATTGTTTCTACCATGACAATTGTAATCGTGCATATTTATAATAGTGTAGCACCAAGTCTACACTCAGCGCGCCGTCGATACCGTCTACGCACACATACGCGTTCCGCACCCCGTCTCACGTGCGCCTACACACCCACTACGATGACCCCGCCTATATAAGCCCGGCGCTCGGCCGTGCAGAGGCAGTCTGCTGTTCG